>QNTS01000002.1:1833074-1901258 GCA_003317085.1 Hucho hucho
ACGCACCTTTGGCAGCAATTACAGCCGAGTCTTCTTGGGTATGACGCTATAGCTTGGCCCACTTGTATTTCGGGAATTTCCCCCATTCTTCTCTGCAGATCCTCTCAAGCTCTATCTGGTTGGATGGGGATCATCGCTGCACAGTATTTTCAGGTCTCACCAGAGATGTTTGATCAGGTTCAATTTCGGGCTCTGGATGGGCCATACAAGGACATTCAGAGACTTGCCCTGAAGACACTCCTGTGTTGTCTTGGCTGTGTACTCCGTTCATCTTTTCCTCGATCCTGACTAGTCTTCCAGTCCCTGTCGCTGAAAAACATCCCCACAGCATGATGCTGCCACCACCATGCTTCACCGTAGGGATGGTGCCAGGTTTCTTCCAGATGTGACGCTTGGCATTCAGGCCAAAAACATCAATCTTGGTTTCATCAGACCAAAGAACCTTGTTTCTCATGGTCTGAGTCCTTTAGGTGCTTTTCCGCAAACTCCAGGCGGGCTGTTATGTGCCTTTTACTCAGGAATGGCTTCCGTCTGACCACTCTACCATAAAGGCCTGATTGGTGGAGTGCTGCAGAGATGGTTGTCCTTCTGGAAGGTTCTCCCATCTCCACAGAGGAACTCTGGAGCTCTGTCAGAGTGACCATCATGTTCTTGGTCACCTCCCTGACCAAGGCCCTTCTCCCCTGATTGCTCGGTTTGGCCAGGCGGCCAGCTCTAGGAAGAGTCTTGGTGGTTCCAAACTTCTTCCATTTAAGAATGATGGAAACCATTGTGTTCTTGGGGACCTTCAGTGCTGCAGAAATGTTTTGGTACCCTTCCCCAGATCTGTGCCTCGACACAATCCTGTCTCAGAGCTCTACGGACAATTCCTTCGACCTCATGGCTTGGTTTTTGTTCTGAAAATGTTTTATTTAATCGATTTTGGAATAAGGCTGTAACATAACACAATTGGGAAAAAGTCAAGAGGTCTACTTTCCGAATGCACCGTATATAGCCAAGCTATCATATCCCATTGTGTATTTATTCCTTGTGTTACTATTATTCTTTTATTGTATGTATTCTGCATTGTTGGGAAGGGCCTGTAAGTAAGCATTTCACTGTTAGTCTATACTTGTTGTTGAAGAAGCATCTGACAATTACAATTTTATTTGACAAAGTTTTTTGTTCTGGCAGCCAACAATTGTATGAATTAAAATGACATGTTGATATATGACTGAATATTTGTGTTGCTCATAGATCCCAACCCTTCAACATTGTTGAGTTTTTGTTTGCTCAGAAAACTTGGGGGGCCAAATAAAACCACTCCAGAGGGCAATCAGTTACGTAACCCTGTCCTAACTCCTAGCACTAACGTTAGCCCTGCTAGCTAACGTTAGTGTTAGCCACCTAGCTAACGTTAGCTACAACAAATTAGAAATTGGAATTCGTAACATATCACACTTCCTTTTGCAAATTCGTAACATATCGTTCGAATTGCAATTCGTAACGTATCATACAAAATGTAATTCGTAACCTGTCAAACAAATTGTAATTCGTAACCTGTCATACGAAATGGATGCTGGACATCCACAAATTAATACATACCATGCAAAACGTAACATATTATACTAAACTCCATTGTATCGGATTTACGTACAGAATAGGACATGCTCTGAGACCACGTTGCTTTTCCCACAACAGTCACATGCACATTTCAAGTCTGAACTTTTACTTACATAGATGCGATCTTGTTTGAACCGTTGACTCAGGGATTCCAACAAACTTTGTTCATCCAAATCTGACAAGGCTGCCAAATCTTCGTGGAAGAGCCCCTCCATTTCTTTCTAAATCGTATTTATTCGATAAACTCGGATAAAATATTATATGTAACGTTAATGGACTATACTGAAGCTTGATAAAAACAAATTAATTTCCCTTGGTTTCCTGACATTACAATCCAACATATGCGCCTAAAAACGACAGTGGTGTTATGTTGTAAAAAGGCTACTACTGTGACAGCAGTGCACACAGCGTAACTGAGCTGAGTTTACTCTACTCCCAGGGGAGTACTGAAGTTTAAAAGGCGTGCAAAGCAAGGGTTCCCTCTCTTTCGTTGCTATACGGTATCCTTGGGACGTCCAACCCCGACGTCACCCCGTTTAAATTGAAATTCATAACGGTTAAAGGAAAACTCCCCAAAACTATCTTTTAGTATTTGTTTCATTCGTCTATTGTTGATATAGTCCAGTCTTATAGCCTTGATTGGCGGCTCGCAGTAATATTTATATTTTAAATGTACAGACTACCAGGGTTGGGGAGTAACAGATTACATGTAATTTGTTACACGTAGGGGATTACAAAAAACGACTGTAATCCGTTACATTACCAGCAAAAATATTGTAATCAGATTACAGATATTTCGAGGTTTACTTTAAAATTCAGAAAGGAAGTTTGCGGAAAAAAATATTTGACATTTCTCTGTTTCCTCAATTAAATTCAAACCAGCATTGAAAAAAGGCGCAAATTTAATTTGTTCAATGTGAGCTAGTCTGACCATAAATCAGAGACCACTATGATGACACACCAAATGTGTTTGATGGATCGCGGGAAAAGAGCAGCAATAGGCTTTTGTAGGCTACAGTCCAAGCTGTCTTTCAATGGTGCGACTTCTGTCGGCATCCAAAGATGATAACATTTGAATAGACGCTTGGAGGTAAGGATGACAGCAGTGGTGTAGTCTACGGCGATAAGAATATCACATATTTTTGATATCTACATACCGCACTGATGTGAATCACGCTGCTGCTCTTTCATTAAGATACAGTATTTGCGCCTTATGGATTCTGGTTGTTGTAGATGGCTGTTGACAAATCTAAACGTGTATTTGAACCCAATAATGTTAGAATTCAAGAAGTTAAACAGCCTATTAATCATTGTTTTTGAAACCAGTGGACAGCCAGTGAAAAATGCGATCTTGCAAGAGCTGCATAATGCGGATCCCAGCCTATAGAATAAAATAAAGGCTTTTACTGCTCAATCTAATCCATGCTGATAAAATAAATACATTCATAGGCCTAATGGACACATGCTCAAACTCGACACTTTTGATAGACTTAATGATTCTTGAAGAATATGAGTTTAGTTCAGCTGTCACACTCCATGAGAACCCAAAATATAAGCTTGTTTTTCTTCAATGTTTATAAACATTGTAAATGTAAACAAACACTGTATAGCTTCATAACATGGTTAAAACAATAATTTTGGTCAGTCCTTGCATCCATAGTTCTGTCTATTAATCTAAGAGTGGTTACATTTCTCCAGGCCCATCCCTCAGCTTTTTACCAAAACAGAGGCTAGGAGACCGTTTTGTTATTGTTTCATCTGTGGATTTTCCCTTTAAACATATTATCAAGATATCAAAGTGTCACCATCAAAAATGTAAACAATAGGCCTATAGCAAATGCAGCATTTGGCGTTCAGTTTTCACATGTAAATTTAACTTTTCAGTAGTGCTCAAAGCATACCATTCCATGAGCGCAGCATTTATTTTTCAACTTGAATCAATGAGCCCAATCAGTCCTCTATGACAACAAAATCATAAACAACAGAGTAGGGCTGGCTAATAAATCCTTAGTTTTGGGGTCATGCTCAGGTAAAACAATTTGGCTAATCTATACTTCCATATTTCAAAGTCTTATTCTTGAAGATCAAGAGGTATTACATTTATTGGATTGACTGGAATTCTGATAGACTTTGGTTTTTAATGTAAAGATATAATTTTATCGTATTAATATATTTTATATATATTTTTTATTTTATTTATTTAACCTTTATTTAACTAGGCAAGTCAGTTAAGAACAAATTCTTATTTACAATGACAGGCCTACCCCAGGCCAAACCCAGACGACGCTGGGCCAATTGTGCGCCGCCCTATGGGACTCCCAATCACAGCCGGTTGTGATACAGCCTGGAATCGAACCAGGGTCTGTAGTGATGCCTCTAGCACTGAGATGCAATGCCTTAGACCGCTGCGTCACTCGGGAGCCCATGTGTAGTAGAAAGCGATGGGTTAGAAGAAGCCTACATAACCAACAAATAATGTAAAATGTAACATCCATATATGGCTAGCTATGTAAACTTTAACAATGATTTATCCTGCAATATATGTGTTCAATTGATAACATACATTTTTGTCTTTTTCTAATGCATTTTAAGGGGAAAGTAATCTTAAAGTAACTGAATGTAATCAGAGTTTGGGTAATCCAAAAGTTACTATTTTGGACAGGTAACTAGTAACTGTAATGTATTACATTTAGAAAGTAACCTACCCAACCCTGCAGACTACCAAATACAGCACATTTTCAAATAGTTTCTGAGCAGTCAAATTCCACAAACAAAAACTGCACTATTTTGCTTGCTCAATAGGTGGCAGTATAATATGATGTTGAGCTGCTTCATGTGCAGTCGAGTAAACTGTTGCAATGCTCTCAACAAGGATAGATACAGAGGCGGGAGGTGGAGAGCAGGTTGAAGGTTTTGGGCTGCATCAAAGTCAGTATTTATCCCCATCTTTGGTCGAATCGAACTACCAAACAATTTGTAGTAGTCAAGCACAAGCAGAAATGAAATAATGAGCAACCTGTCACTGCAACTGAACAATGAGGAGGGTGAGGATGAGGAAGCTAGGGTACCTGCACACACAAATGAGAGACAATTAGCAAAAAGAGAAAGGTACGGTTGTTGAAAGATGAAAATCGAATGTTTCAAGAAAAATGGACAACATAATTTGTCTTTGTACTTAATGGCACAAATCCACTTTGTTTAATTTGCAAGATTATGTGTGCTGGTTTTAAAAGGGGCAACAACATGTCAATACCACACATGCAATGAGAAATACCGACCTGGCAGTGACCTACAAAAAAATTACATTCAGCAACTTACTGCTTTGCTGAAAGCACAGCAGCAGTCGAGCAGAACAACTTCTGCTGCAGAGAAATCGACAGAGGCAACATATGAGATTGCATGGATTATGGATGCAGACAGTGAAAAAGTGTTTTTTGTATTCAGCAGAAATAGTTTATGCTTACTTCAGTAACAAAGATGCAATTCTAAAACAAATTAAAGGACTGCAACTATCGCACACATCCATAATAAGAAGGGTTGAAGAAATAGGAAAGTACATTGGTAAGGAGCTAAACGAGGATATAGGGGCTCCGTGTTTCAGAATAGCATTGGACGAAAGCACAGATGTTTGTGACATCGCTCAGTTATACATATGGGTCTGGTTCCCGAAAGATGAATCTAATTGGTAAGAACTGTTGTGCTTACTACCACTGCAAGAGTCAAACGAGAGGAGAGGATGTGTTGAATGCACTTCAGACCTTTATGGATCTGAACAATCTGAACAGGTCAAATCTCGCATTTGTGTGCACTGATGGAGCCCCAAACATTTCTGGGAAAGAGAAGGGACTTGTCGGGCTGATGAGAAAGAGAGAAGGTATCCCCAACTTCGCTGTGTTTCATTGCATCATACATCAGGAGGGACTTGTGGCAAAACTCAAGAACAGTGAGTTGAAGAATGTGATGCAACTGCTTGTACAAGTGGTCAACTGTATTGTTTCAAGAGCACTGAATCATCGCCAGTTTCGTGAACTGCTGCAGGAGTATGAGACAGAATACAGTGACTTGGTGATGAATAACGAGGTGAGATGGTTATCTTGTGGCAGAGTACTTGAGCTGTTTTTGAGTCTCCACCCCCAAATCCACAAATTCCTCTCAACCAAGGGGAGAGATGAGCCAGACTTGGAGAATCCTGAGTGAATAATAAAGCTGGCCACGTTGACTGACATCACTTGCCATCTGAATACACAATCTCCAGCACCAAGGGAACGAAAAAAGTCAGGTAACTAGTGGTGGAATTGGGAGACCGAGCGAAATTATTAAAAAAAATGTAAAAATATGTTTTAGAATAGAATAGAATGTGGAATATAAGATTTTACATTGGTGTGTTCCCAGAGTGACTTTTTACCCCTCAAATGTAATCCCTGCAAGTAACATGCTGCGTGTTATCACAGCATTCCAAAACAAAATCACCACACTGTTCATATCTCAGAACGTTTGTGCGCTTCCCAAAACTCAGTCACCACAGATGACCCAGAACCTTTGCAACATTTCAATTACGATGCATTTGTGAAAGTGTTGGAGGATCTGAGGAGGGATTTTGAATCAAGATTCCAAGATGTACAGGAGTACAATGAGTTTTTCCATTTCATTGAGAACCCCTTCCAAGTCCCAGTGTCTTCTCTGACCCCAGTCATCACAGGCCTCTCCCCTGACCATGCTGCAGTGGAATGTGAAGTTGTTGAACTGCAGGCACCCTGAAAGCTGAGCTCATAACAGGTGTTTCCCACTTCTGGAACATGGTCCGTGACACAGAGTGCCCAGCTCTGAAGCAGTGTGTGCAAAAGGTGAGCACATACACTTGTGAATCAACATTTTCAACCATGAACTCTGTGAAGAGAAAACACAGGAACAGACTGACTAATGCACATCTGGACTGCATTACAAGGATTGCCATGAAAAAGTATAAGAATTGCATGAGAGTCAAGGAGCAGCAGGCACACTTCCGCTCAGCAAACTATTAAGTATGTTGTTTTTACATAGTGATGTTTATAACACATGACTAGGCCTATATGTTTATGGGAAGAATCAAGGAGCAGCAGGTACACTTCCACTCATCAGGCTATTAAGCCGGTTTGCTCTTCAATAGGGGTGTTTATACAAGGCAGCATTTCTGGTGGGCGGAGACTAACGTGGGGAGACTTAAGACCGTCCTACCTCATGTGTACCAACACATCTCCTGCGCCACTAGGGGCGCTAAAACTAGACCACTTTTATTCTACCTATAGAAATCCATACAAGGTCCTTTGGCAAATCTGACCATGACTCCATTCTCCTGCTTCCAGTTTACAATGTTATGAATAAATTCATATGATTTATATGTTTAATGACTAAATGATTATATGTTAAAAATAATATGTTTAAGTAATTACTAAGACTATTAAGTCCTGAAAATATATGTAATAGGTGTTAGGGGTATAGGTCTAGAACTATTTAAAAGACTAAGACAATGTGTTACTATTTTGCAACCTAAGCAGAATGGAGTTGAGATAACAGAGGAACAGGAGAACTGTCGACAGACGATTTATAACTTTGAAACCAATAACAGGAAAACTGTTTCTTCACCCAGGGAGTGGAGAAACGGTTAGAAACGGTCAGAAAGCTGTTAGAAGTGATAAGATGTTATATGTAAAACGGGGTGGAGTTAAATTGTATGTACATATAAAGGACTGTGTTCTTATTGTTCGTATTGTGAATTGAGAATTCTCCTGAATAAACATTGGACATTTGACCATTGTAGACTGGGCTTCCGTCTGTTTCATTTCAAGCAGTATCTTACAAATTCTGGGTTACAGACGGAGTTGTTTAATTGAAGTTCAGTTTATGAACATTGAGTACAAAATTTCCATAACAATTTGGACCTTCGAGCAGGATCTCAATATCTATTTCTGTCGTCCAAAGATAAAACGCCGAATACAGTGCACGGGCGGATGATCGCATCCGTAAGATCAAAGACCTGCCCTCTGACATTGGGGATCTATTGCAGGCCGGTGTATATCTAAGAATGACAGAGACGGTGACGAGATCCAACCGGCATTGCTTTTCCCAGTCTACAAGACAGGTCAGTAAAGTCTTTGTTCACGGATTTGGGGGGAATGATTTAAGATATTTTGGTTCTAAAGTGTTTAGAAATTAGCAAAAAGAGGAGCTTAATCATTCTTAACAGATTTACTAGTTTCTACTTTGAAAGTAGCAGGAAGTTAACTTCAAACGATCTATAAACGATCCAGAGAGGCAGGTCCGAAATGACCTGAGGTAAGGCGCTGCCATAAATAAAACTATCTTAATAGATCCGGACTTTGCACACACGGGTTATTAAGCAGGGATATTAAATAGGTGCTCTGTGAAAAGATGGTGATTTTGTGAATAGGAAAACTTAAATGGTAAATTTGCCTAGGTCGATAATTCAAAAAACATACCTAAATAAAGTCCTTATGTAAGACCTAACAGTTAAACTGGTTGATACACGTGAGGATATAAACTAGGTTTTGTGAGATAGATGGTAATTCTATGTGATCAAGATAATCCCATCAATTCTACAGACCGGTCACTGAAATAAAGTCCAAAACAGGAGGAGAGGGAAGGCCTAATATAGCGGTGAGAGATGAGATATTAATGTCAAAAAGTCCCAAGAAACAACAGAAAAATAGGCGGTTAACTAGGGCTTTACGACCCCTGGAAAATAACTTATAGTTGTATACGTGTGAGATCTAATGTCCAATCGAAAGTCGCCTCTATAGATAAAGTTTCCAGAAAGGAGAAACCCACATGGTAGAACATATCACACAGAGTGTGGGAATACACATAGAAACATAATTAGAGTCATTTGATAACATTAGGAACCACACACATAGATCAGGGAGACCTAATATAAATACACATATATTGGGAACATAGAGGGTCAGCCTAGCACACACATAGGGGGTAGTGACATACACATTACATGTGAAACAAATAGAGAGTTTTTTTATTAACAATGGGCAGTAAATCTTCAAAAGAGGTTCCCGAACTTACGGGAGATGAGAGATATATGGAGTCTAAGTATAAAATAAATGTATATTACGGCCCAAAATGAAGAAAGAAGTATGGATTTGAGGGACGTTTAGACGTAGACAAATTAGAGACCATGATAAAATAGATCCACACGGTATGTGGAGATAGGATAGGAGAAAGATTGAGTTTAAAACAGATAGAACTACAAAGGAAAAAATTGGAAATAATATAGTTCAAGCAAAGAATGATTATGAATATCATAGTATAATGATATGGTTTGGAAATAAGTAATTGTAAAACCATGGAGTTGCTAAAAGAAGTGCACGTAAATTCTACCAATTTGTCTCGAATATGAAAGAGTAAAATAGATATGGTAAGGCAAAGTTACCCTATTAATAGGAGATTTCAAATTAAATAAAGAATTCAGGGAGGTAATTATGAATTGGAACAAAAACATAGAACCGGAATAAGAAGCACAGTAAGTGTATTGAAATTAGCGCTTCTGTTAGCGTTAATACGCTCATAGGACTAGTTGGAGAATGGATAGTGTAAAACGGGATGCTTAGTAATGTCGTTAAGGTTATTTTGGTTGGAGTTCGTAAGCACTAGATTGGATATACCAGAGTGCAGAATAATGATAGAGTTACGAATGCTCTTTGGTTTGAATATTGTTGGTGTAAGTAAATTTAAGGGAAATAACATAATTTGAATTATTGCAAGCAGCACAGTTAGTCAACAGCATGTTTAAATAACAAGTAAAGAGCCTAACTAGCTTTGCGAGGTGAGTAGATGAGTTTACAAAGTTTACGTTTGAGGTTCAACGTTGATAAAATATGTAGGCAATGTGGTAGAGCAGAAACGAGGAGTTATAGCTATGGTAAAGTACTACCGGCGAAAAGACAACATACTTTGAGGTGTTAAAAACCATGCGACTCAATAAAAACTTCAGTCTCTGTTTCGTTATTCAACATAAATGCATAGAATTGACACATGGGAGGAGGAGATAATAAGTAATTAAAGTGGCCTCCCTGTAAAAGCAGAAATAGGTTTGTTTTATAACAGAAATAATCTACAGTATAATAGCTATCAAATGTGCTGATTGGAAATTTGTCTATTAACGATAACAGAGTATTTGTACATGATTATGGCAGTGAGAAACCAACCATATAATACTGTGTGTGTGATGTGAATGGGTGTAGGAACAATCTATGAGATTGAGGACGTCTCACTGGGGTGTGGGATTTAATTTGTATAGAAATGTTTTGAAAAGCCCTGAATTTTAAAAACAATTCCTAATGAAGAATGATCAACTTCATCACGAATTAAAAAAAAATCTGGAGAATTTCATTTTAACATGTGAGAAACACCATTCTCTATCCAAATTGTACTATTACTTTAGGAGATTATTGTTATCTCCTAAGGAAATTTAAAATATGTTTACTACTTGTGAAGGATGCAAAACAGGTACATTGCAGTTATTGACATATATGGCAGAGTAAGGCCATAAAGTAAGTAAAAGGAAATTGTAACAGTTATGGCAATCTGAAGTTATCTATCTAGTATACACCCTAACTCAGGAAGGCCGCACCCTAAACCCCACTAGAAAACAGGCTTAGAAGCTCCTAAACCATTGAACAAAAAAACAGATGATGAGTTTTCTAGGAATGATTAACTATTGTAGGGCATGGGTACCACACTTTGTATTACATATGGGGAAACTTAGTGATCTGATCTATGCTGGTGGTATCAGATATGGTTTTAGCATTCCCTAGAGGTGACTGTCCGTTTGTTGTAGTTGGAGAAAGTTGTGTTGCATAGGCCTAATTTTACAGATTTGCCATTGAGAAATTACTTATAGATGGGTCTTCAAGGTAGAATTCAGACTACTCTGTGCAGCAGGCAGAAATTGAGGCCCTTATAAGGGCATGTATGTTGGATAAAGGAAAAAGGGTTATCATTTATACTGATAGCGCTTATGCATTCAATACAGTTCATGTTTTCGCAGCTCGATGGAGAAATAGGGGGATGGTAACTACTTTGGGTAAACCTATGATATATGTACAACTAATTCTAAATTTATTAGAAGCAGTTCTACCAGACAAAATATCTACATTTGGTAATAGAAAGGCAGATGAGGAAGCTAAGAGAGCGGGTGGAAAGCTACCCCCACACAGAATCACACTTGAAAGAGGAAGTGAACAAAGATTCTACTCTGCTAAAAGATAACCAAGATAGGGCACCAGTGTCAGAGACAAATAAGTGGGAGCAGCTAGGAGCAGTTAGTAAGGAAGGAATTTGGCATAAAGGTAATTTACCAATTTTGCCCAAGTAAAGCCAGTGTTTTTTTTATTTAGATATGCAGTAGTTTGATACAGGGGCAGAGCCTTGTATCAACAGGAGGGATATGGTAGAGATGATTGTTAGATATTATAGAGAATGTTAGATATGGTAGAGATTGTTAGACAACACAAATTACTTAATACAATTTTTTTTTGTTGGAAATTGATTTTATAGAGCTCACCAGGAGCGAAGGAAAGAAACAGTGTTTAATTATTATTATATTATAGAACACATTAATTCTATGATTAAAAGTAGGTTAAGATAGATACACCTGAGCACAGGAGGAAATTGGGTAAAATGTCTACTAATAGTATTAATGAGATATTCGGATAACCCCAGACAAGGAGGGATTATCTCCATTTGAGAAAGTATTTGGTAGACTTTTTTAGAGTGAGAGTTAGGAAGATACAGTAGCAGATCACATGAGAAGTTGTTTGCTAACCACACCCGTATGTCAGAGATTTTATGCCCAACAGAAGAACTACAGAAGGAGGTGAGCCATACGATCCAGCCAGGTGACTGGGTGTGGGTCCAGTCTCTGAAGAAAAAGGACTGGGAGCAGGCGGTTGGGAAGGTCCCTACCAGGTTATGTTGGTCACAACCTTTGCCATTAGAATAGCAGAAAGAGCAACCAGGGTCCATGTTACCCACTGCAAAAAGGTAGGAACACATACAAACACCGTGGAACACATGCAGAGTTAGAGAGCAGAACTGGACCGATAGGGTCTGGGGGTCGCTTCTGTTAACGAAGATTTCCTACCCCGACCTATCATCACTGTAGTGTGTTCCCTAGAGGTGTGAGTATGGGGTGGTACCTAGCAGACTTGCTAAGGGCAGGAGAGGGTTGGCGGTTTTTGGGAATATGGGGAACTTTGAGCTGCATCATAGTTTTGATGATCTTTTTTATACATCCTGATTCACCACCTCCGGTACAAATTATATGATGTCGCTGACAGGTTCAAGAAGTAAAAGACAAGTTATATAATACCCGATTCCACATGAATAAGGATATAAAAAAGGAGTCCAAATAGGTGAGGATGTGAGATTTAAGGTAAATATTAAACATTTCCTTAACTTCTTAGGGATGAGCACACGAGGTGACCGTTTTGGAGAGCCTGGCGTGCCCAAAGTAAAATGCCTCCCATTCAGGCCCAGAAAATAGGATATGCACATATTTGGTACCATTGGATAGGAAACACTCTGAATTGTCCAAAACTGTTAACCATTTGTCTGTGAGTAAAACAGAACGGACATGGCAGGCAAAACCCAGAGGAATTTCTGTCCTGGAGAAAGTGGTTTTCACAGAGTGCCTCATTTGGAACCCCTCCCTCATGAAAATGCCCATAAAAGGGCATATGAATGCAGTACCGATCGCTTCCTCTGGATGTCAACAGTCTCGAGAAAGTGTTTTGATTCTGTATAGATGCTTTAGAGCAGAGAAGAAGAGGGAATAAGGAAGTGCCTCTTTGGAACTCTATAGGAGTGGATGCGCGCTCTCGGCAAGCGCGCACTGTGTTTTTTACCGTCTTTAGAGCTCAGTTTATATTCCGGTTGATTTATTATAGTAAATATACGTAAAAGTGTTCCTAAGGATACATTTAAAATGATGTTTGATTGTTCTNAGCAGAAGTTCTTCAACAGGTAATTGATTTGTTTTCGCTGTGAAATGTGTTATGTGTGTGCCGTGATGGCTAATCGATTCATGGCTATGGGAAAAATACGTGAGGTGCTACCCTCAAACAATCAAATGTTGTGCTTTCGCCGTAAAGCCTTTTTGAAATCTGACAACGCTGTGATATTGCCAAGAAACAGAGCTTTTGATGAGTATGGAACACTTGTATATTGGTGGATGTTTAATAATTCAACTTTTGGATTTTGAATTTGGCGCCTCACATTTCACCGGGTAGTGTCGGGAGTGGGGCGCTAGCGCCCCAGCAATCCCCAAGAGGTTAATAGAGCAGGAATATGGGTGCATAATAAATTATATAAGATCATTCAGGACTTTGTGATACCTTTTATATTTCTGTTTGGGACCCACTTCATCTTGTTCCTGGCCTAGGTAATGAAACATACTTGGGGACCGGGGTATGTGAACGGAAAGTGATCCTGATGGGGTTTTAAACAAAGTTTGGATATTAATGACTGTAGAGTAGATGTAGTAGTAACCCTCCAACGAGTCACAGAAATAGACACGGAATGAAAGTATTGGGCTTACGCTGATGATTATGGACAAGATTTTTCCTGTTCACTAATCCAGTTGGTAGAGACCAACTTCACGAAAGACCCAGGACTTGTAGTGGATCCCAATAGATGTAAGTCTGTTGTTAATGTGACTGATTTGGGTTCAGAAGTACAGGAGAAAATTCTCAACCTCACAGCTCCTATAACTGATGTGTGGTGGGCTTGTACCAATAAAGGACGCCTAAGACAGGCATTACCGAAAGGGTGGAGGGGCACTTGTGTTATGGTATTATTGGTCCAACCAGTTAGGATTAGTCATCAGAGGCCAGTTCTGGAAGGGATAACTACAAAAAGGAGAAATCTAGGTTCTAATGAAGGCAGCTCTATTTGGATGGATGCCATAGGCATCCCCAGAGGAGTTCCAGACGAATACAAAGCTATGAATCAGATTGGGGAGGGCTTTATCACTACGTTCTTCTGGTGGGTAACGATAAATAAAAATGTTGATTGGATCAATTATATGTATTATAATCAACAAGGATTTGTGAATAAGACTAGAGATGCTATGCAGTGATGGGAATCTCTGAACAATTATCCGCCACCTCCCTCATGACCTGGCATAATAGGTTGGCTCTAGATATGTTATTGGCTGGAAGGGTGGCGTCTGCAGAATGGTAGGGGGGTATTTTTATTCCTAACAACACTGCCCCAGATGGTACAGTTACTATAGCTCTGGCGGGACTGACAGCCTTGAGGGAAGAGTGGGCTGAGAATTTAGGGGTTAATACCTCTGTGACCGGATGGTTTGATGAAATGTTTGGGAAATGGAAGACCATAGTGGCCACCATTTTGGGGGCGGCTTATTGCCTGTATTGGTATGATTGTATTGTGGATGTTGTCTGATTTTTTGTGTCCGAGGGTTAGTGAGTAAGGAGTTGGAGAATGCGGTGACTCAGCAGATGGTGAGGTATGGACCCATTCCAAACTCAGACCAATGGGATGAACGCTACAGGCCTCCAGGACTGGAGGATGCTGACGATCAATTCGACCCTAAAGACCTGCAATTAGATAACTTTTCTTGGTTCTAATGTGTGAAGGTTATAGGGAAAATCCTAACTAGAAGAGTTATGATTGGATAGGCCTAGAACAGTTATTGATGTGGATGAGATGTAAATACATATATTGGTATTGTGTGGTTGATTTTGGGTGTCATTGATCATTCTAATCAGGATAGATGTGTGATTGTGTGTATAATATTTAGTCAAAGGGTGGATTGTTATGAATAAATTCATATGATTTATATGTTTAATGACTAAATGATTATATGTTTAAAATAATATGTTTAAGTAATTACTAAGAATATTAAGTCCTGAAAATATGTGTAATAGGTGTTAGGGGAATAGGTCTAGAACTATTTAAAAGACTAAGACATTGTGTTACTATTTTGCAACCTAAGCAGGATGGAGTTGAGATAACAGAGGAACAGGAGAACTGTCGACAGACGATTTATAACTTTGAAACCAATAACAGGAAAACTGTTTCTTCACCCAGGGAGGGGAGAAACGGTTAGAAACGGTCAGAAAGCTGTTAGAAGTGATAATATGTTATATGTAAAACACAGCCCGCCTAAAGCGGGGTGGAGTTAAATTGTATGTACATATAAAAGACTGTGTTCTTATTGGGAATTGAGAATTCTCCTGAATAAACATTGGACATTTGACCATTGTAGACTGGGCTTCCGTCCGTTTCATTTCAAGCAGTATCTTACAAATTCTGGGTTACAGACGGAGTTGTTTAATTGAAGTTCAGTTTATGAACATTGAGTACAAAATTTCCATAACAACAAACAAAAGCTCAAACAGGAAGTACCAGTAATGTGCTCAATACGGAAGTAGTCGGATGAAGCAGACCAGAGGCTACAATACTGTTTTGCTAGTACAGACTGGGATATGTTCCAGGATTCATCCGATAGCATTGAGGAGTTTACCACAACAGTCCCACGCTTCATCAGTAAGTGCATAGACAATGTCGTCCCCACAACGTATCCAAACCAAAAAGCTAGAGTTACCGCTTACAAGGAACGGGACTCGGACATGGGTGCATACTAGAACGCTAAGACCTCCGGCGAGACATCAAACATGCAAAAGGACAATATAAGAGGAAGGTGGAATCCTAGTACACCGGCTCCGATGCTCGTCATATGTGGCAGGGCTTGCAGAAGAAAACTGATTACAAAGGGAAACCCAGCCATGAGTTGCCCAGCAATGCAGAACTCCCAAACTAAATGTATTTTATGCTCGCTTCAAGGAATATTGCGTGAAAGCCCCTGTTTTTCCGGATGACTGTTTGATCTTGCTCTCCTTGGCCGATGTGAGTAAAACGTTTCAAAAGGTTAACAATCACAGACAGAATACCAGGGCGTGTTCTCAAAACATGCGCAGACCAGCTAGTAAGTGTCTTCACAGACATTTTCAATCTATCCTTATCCCAGTCTATAATCACAACAAGTTTCAAGCTGACCACCATTGTCCCTATTCCCAAGAGTTTCAAGGTAACCTGCCTAAATGACTATCGCCTTGTAGCACTCACATCTGTAATTATGAAGTGCTTTGAAAGGCTGGTCATGACACACATCAACACAATCCCAGACACCATAGACCCACTCCAATTCGCATACCGCCCCAACAGATCCACAGATGACGCAATCTCAACTGCACTTCACACTGCCCTCTCCCACCTGAACAAGAGGATAAATAACTATGTGAGAATGCTATTCATAGACTACAGCTCAGCGTTCAACACCATAATCCCCTCCAAGCTCATCACCAAGCTAGGGACCCTGGGACTGAATCTCTCCCTCTGCAACTGGATCCTGAACTTCCTGACGAGCTGGCCCCAGGTGGTGAGGGTAGGCAACAGCACCTCTGCCACTCTGACCCTCAACAGAGGGGCCCCTCAGGGGTGTGTGCTTAGTCCCCTCCTGCACTCCCTGTTCACTCATCCAGCAAATGGTACCGGAGCATCAGCTCTCGGAACAACAGGCTCCGAGACAGCTTCTACCCCCAAGCCATAAGACTGCTAAATAGTAGATTAATGGCACCCAAACTATCTGCACTGATTCTATCTTGCACTGACCCTATGCACACTCACTAGACAAACCATAAACACACCACACACTACATTTACACTCCTACGCATATTCACATACGCAGACTGACACAACACAAACACACATGCACTTTTACAATCATAATTTGCTGCTGCTACACTGTTCTTTATTTTACTGTTATTATTATCTTTCCCGATGCCTATGTAAAGGATATCACGTTGCTTGCTTAGCAAGTACCACTTCGGCCTATACCTGGCGCGAACTCTGCGTGAGTTCGTGACCACCCTCCTCACGTGACCACCCTCCTCAAGCGGCTTAGCCGATCGCGCCACCTCAAAAGCTAGCTAATGAGGCGACGCAAGCGGGACACTTCATGCTGAGGAAGTTTCACACATCCCCATGTGCTATACCTAGTCACTTTGCCCTGCCTTCATGCATCAGTGGAGGCTGTTGCAAATGGGATGGCATATTTAATACCATTCCACTTATTTTTGAGGGTAAAGTCTACACCAGTTGTATTCGGCGCATGTGACAAATAAAATAGGATTTGATTTGACATGGCTATTTGTTTTATGTGCTGTATTTGGAGTGTATTTTTATAAAAAATATTACATTAGCAGACAACTACTTAGAGTAAATTTAGTTTGCGGTTAAGGTGGTGGCTCTCGGTGCATTCTGATAGTATTCAGACGCCTTGCCTTTTTCCACATTTTGTTATGTTGCAGCCTTATTAAAAAATGGATTATATTATTTATTTTCCTCATCCGTCAGTGTTTCTATATTTAGAGACCTAAAGTACATTTTTAAATGTAATCCGTCTATAATATGCCAGGGATTTTTGGGAGATCAAAAGTCATAAGTGGTATTTTTGATATATATTTCACAGAGCAAAACAATCACTTAACAAACAGTTTACTCTTTCATATCTGTTGACTTTTCCATGTGCTGGGACAACTTGGAAGAAAAAGTCCATACCAAATTCTGAAAATACATTTATTTTCACGTTTGTACAATATAGAACAAATGCAAACATTCATATCCAAATGTAAAAACGTAAATGCTTTCAGCATTCTATTGAATTGTTTGTAAGAAAGACATATTTGAAAAATAATGAACTTAAAACCAGTGGCGGATGGTGGGAAGAGCTATAGGAGGACGGGCTCATTGTAATGGCTGGAATGAAATAAATGGAATGGTATCAAACATATGGCAATCACGTTTGACTCCATTCCATTTATTTAATTCCAGTCCTTACAATGAACGCGTCCTCCTATAGCTCATCCCACCAGCCTCCACTGCTTAAAACATGGCATTGTAATTTGAACATGAATAAGTGTTTAGGTTTCTTGAAAAAGAGAGTTGATCAGTTTATAAGTCTGAGATCAGTTTGAGGGTTGATCAGATCAGTCCTTGTTACAAAATTCAACATACAATAGTGCAGGCATTATTTACAGTTTGGTTAATGGTCATCACCTGCTAACTTTGTCAACATCCCACAGTTTGTAAACCAAAAAATATATAGATAAGGCATGGGATACATTTTCCTTTTTTATTCAACCAAAATAGAGTACAACATTTAAACAATATCCAAAACAAGGTTTGAGGGTGATGCATCTCTACTTCATCTCAAGAGTTGGTACCTGCTCACTCCCTTTTCTTGATTTCTGTTTCCTGTGAAGTAAAAGAAATATGTTAAAATCTCAATGTAATCAAATCTTAAATCTGAATGTAATACCCTGGTTAAAACCAAGTATTGAGTTATTTGTATAATTAATTAGTATTACATTTTAACAGGTGATTTAAATTGATTATTAATTGTAATATTGGTAATGCTTTTATGTTGAAGAAATATTTAAATGAATGAGTTGGTTTACTTTCAAATTCATGTTTGACCAATAAGGTCGCTTGTTAAGTTGTGGCCAATGGGAGAGTTGACCTGGTTAACGGGAGGCCTGGGATATAAAATAAAAAAGAGAGGGAAAATAGGAGAGAAGACCGTTGGTTGAGAAGAGATGCTGAGATTATGATCGTTGGTTGAGAAAGAATGGATTTGGACGTTATGACGGTTGGTGAGGAGGAATAATTTAGAGAAGACACAAAAAGTATAGCCACAGCTACCTATTGAAATATGAAGGGAAATACCTATTTTATTTTATAGGAGAGTTATTGTATATTTTTGTTGAGAGGGGACTCTGAAGACTGAAGCTACCGTTTCATTGTGGAGGTTGACAGCCTTGAAATTAGCCTAGCATCGTGAGACGCCAGGAGAGAATTTCTTTGGAGGGCTCGACGTCGGTTGCTGTGAGGCCATGTGAGGAAAACCTGCAAGGAATTGTCATGCTTCGCTGGAGAATTATCTACATTCGTGAGTAACCACAACGTGAGGTGCTTCTGGACTTGTGTGTCGACATTATTTTTTTTGAGCTCCAACGTGCGCCAACGGGTAAATAAAGCAAGCATGAAATAATTTGGACATGGGTTGTGCACACTCATTGGGTTTTATTATTTTTATTTCTGTTAATGTTGTGATATAGAAATTGTAATAATACACATTTGAACCTTATTTAAGTTGTCTTGGTGGAGTCATTGAATGTTTTAATTTAATTGAATGCATGGGATAGATCCTGAAACAATAACAGAAATCCATAATCATTTCAACTGAAGTTAATACCCTATTGTCATAACCCTAGATAGTTTGCAATAGGATTTCTTAATGGAGATGTCCTTCTCACCTAGCATCCCATGCTGTTGAAATACTCTACGTAAGCTAATATCGTGAGAGTCAAACTCGAGCCTGGTGAGGGGGTTACATGAATCTATAATTTCCAGAGGTAACATACTTATTGATATTACCATGAAATTCAAAGATGGGTTCTCCCCCCTTTCCTTCATTTTTTTTGTTTTACTGTATTAACTTTAAGAGTACATTGCTGCACCTTTGCTTACCTTTGGACAACAAAAAGAACAATAGCAGAGATCACCGCCACTGCAAACACAATTCCTCCTAAAATACCCACAATCAGTCCTGAGACAAACACAACAAAGACAGTTAGGATTTAGAACCAAAAATACAAAAGCAACTCTTTCATAACGACAATATATGTCAATTACAAAGAGTATCATCAAGATATTAGCTAATTTCTTATCTGTACACAAAGGTATTGATGTACCTGCATTAGTGGAACTCTCATCTGGGTTGGGTCCTGGTTCCGCAGCACCACCCAACCTTCCTGCTTTGGCTGCAGAAGAATAATATCTCACATGAACGGGACAAACAAGCAATGACGTGGTGGAGGAAGGACCTCTAATGGACTAAGAAGAACAGTCCAAACAGTTAAAGTCAGGTGAGTGTCTGTTGTAAAGGAGAATTGCACCTCAATGATTAAAATGCACTTAAGTGTCTACAAACTACTTTCATACAGAAACAAGCCTTTACACATGGCAGAAGAGTGAAATATAGAAATGCGTAGGTTCATTATATTGAATATGATGGGTTGTTGATTTTTGAGTGCATATTGAGGTATATTGTCATTACCTCAAACAGAGGGAGAGATGAGAAATAGTGGCATCACAACAATAAATAGTGAACTGACCCATGCATGTCTGCAGACACTGCTCTCGGGTCTCGAAGCGGTTGCCATTGCCCTGACAGCCGCTGTAGTGGAAGATACGACAGTTCCCCTCTTCTGCGTTGTAGTAGTGCATCAGCAACATAGCCAAACAACTACCATGGTCCACTGGGAGGGCACACACTCCATCTGAGAGAGCAGAGAGAATAGACAAGGAATATTAATGGGTTTGATAAACTTCTAAGAACAGCTCAACGATTCCTCCTTAAATGGATGGATCATTTTGAGAGAGGTTAGTGTAGCATAATATTCAGATTATAGGATTACTGTGTATGCTGTCTGCTTTTTATGTGGTTTTGTCAATATCTTATCTTTTATGTTCATGAATCATTAATCCTCTGAATCTACACCTAACAAAATGGCCGCCTTACAGCAGCCGCTCTCCCTCCCCACCCTCTGTAGCAGCTTACTTGCAGCTGGGTAGAGCTCTTCAAACTTGTCAGAGCAGGCCTCCATACACTGCCTGTCTGTGTTGAAGCGGTTCTCGTTCCCTTCCAGTCCTTTGTAGAAGAAAGGAAAACAGGCGCCTTTTCCCTCATTGTAGTAATACTGCAGTTGTTGGTTGTCTTCCTTTCCCTCCACTGCCTTCCCCTCGTCCATCTTACTACTGCAAAACGGCTCTGGCAGAAGATGGCCAATTGTCAGTCACTGAGTAGTTACAGTACATGTTCTCTTGCCAGTTTTGACAGAGTTCTTCAACAGCAAAAATACAGTTTCTATTAATGATTTGCAAGTGCATTCTAAATCTAATTTGAACCATCTCAGCAGTGATTTCTTTTTTATTTCTGAGTCTGACACACCTGTGCTTGAAAAGCAAGGTTTTTCCATTCCTAGCATCTCAGCATCATCTTCACACTTTTCTCAACATTTTCTCAATATTCATCACAATCATATTGAGAAATGATCCCACTCACAAATGTAACTTCAGCCTTACATTGGATGGGTTACATAATTCATTCATATTTCATTCATTTCAGAGAAGAAATACAACATTATTTACAATACTAGACTTAGTAATCGTGTTTGCCTTACTTTGATTTTGCTTTGATATAACTGGACATAAAGGAATTATGACAAAGTAGGAGCTCAGTGACCTGGTTACAGTAGCACACATACTATAGTTATAGCAGTTAAAGCAAAGCGATTAACAAGGGTTCATTGAGAAAATGCAGAATGTTAAGAAACAGAATATACTCACTCATGGACGAAGCTATAGGAAGCATAACTCCAAGTAAAAAGACATGCAAGAGTGGATTTGCCATCGTTTTGATGCTGGTAGGCCAAGACTGTAGCTTCCCCCAACAGAAAGATGTCAAGTTTCTTTTCAAATCCTGTTCTATGAGCTTCTGTCCACAGGCAGGGAACGTCCTTTAGCCTCATCAATAACCCTAACCCTAGCCTCAACCACCTTTATCAACAATTAGGTTTTTATGGCCTGGGAGTGTCTTGCTGTAGGTCACAGACCCCATGGTTTCAGTCATAAAATATGGAAATGACTGGCAGTATCTTGGCAGCACTTTTTCAGTGTTCATGTTTTTATTGTAGTTGAGTAATCAAGCATTTCACAAACA
Organism: Hucho hucho; assembly: GCA_003317085.1. Taxonomy (NCBI): domain Eukaryota; kingdom Metazoa; phylum Chordata; class Actinopteri; order Salmoniformes; family Salmonidae; genus Hucho; species Hucho hucho. The sequence goes on from QNTS01000002.1 coordinate 1,854,557, forward strand.
GAAATTGAGAAATAAAGCAAGCCTGTCCCCAACTACAGGACCTCATGGTAACCTTTCTTGTATCTTCAAATAAATATTGTACACTTTCAAAATGTAAAGTCCTGTGCAGTGGTTACATTGAGCCTGAGCAACCCAGAGCTGAGCTCCTGAATCTTGGTTCAAAAAGCAGGATAGAAAGTAGGATAAAAGTACTAACCCTAACCATACAATGGGAATACATTGTACTTACAGCAGTAACCCTAACCATAGCAATAACCCTTACCCCAACCCTATTTTCATGTCCAGATCCCGGTTCAACCCTAACCCTAGCCTCAACCCTAACCCTAACCCTAGCCTCAACCATAACCCTAACCCTAGCCTCATCAATAACCCTAGCCTCAACCATAACCCTAACCCTAGCCTCAACCATAACCCTAACCCTAGCCTCAACCATAACCCTAACCCTAGCATCATCAATAACCCTAACCCTAGCCTCAACCATAACCCTAGCCTCAACCATAACCCTAACCCTAGCTTTTTGCAATTGAAGAACTGTGGAAACTGGCAAGAAAACATGTACTGTAACTACTTTTGTTACTGACAAGTGGCCTTCTGTCAGAGCCGTTTTGCAGTATTAAGATGAATGAGGGGAAGGCAGTGGAGGGAAAGGAAGACAACAACAAACTGCAGTATTACTATGATGAGGGACCCAGGCGTCTGTTTCTCTTTTTTCTACAAAGGACTGGAAGGGAATGAGAACCGCTCAACACAGACAGGCAGTGCATGGAGGCCTGCTCTGCCAAGTTTGACGAGCTCTACCCAGCTGCAGGTAGGCTGCTACAGAGGGTGGGGAGGGAGAGTGGCTGCTGTAATTCAGCCATATTGTTGATTCTACATCTAACAAACAGAAAGTCCATTTGACTATGCAAATTATAAAGTGTTGCATTGGTGTATAGATTTTTACTATAATGTTTAAGGCCACAGGCTAAAATGACATTTTTGCATCTATTTGAAAAATGTGGGTAATTTTGTTCCATTCATATTAGTATTTTCAAAAAGTAAAAATAAAAATGGCAGGTTTACCCTAGCTTCATGTCCACATCCTGGTTCAACCCTTGCCTCAACCACAACTCTAACCCTAGCTAGCAGTTAACCCAATGTTCCCCAGGCGCCGAAGACGTGGATGTTGATTAAGGCAGCCCCCAGCAACTCTCTGATTCAGAGGGGTTGGGTCAAATTAGGAAGACACATTTCAGGTGAATACATTCAGTTGGACAACTTACTAGGTATCTCCCTTTCATGGCCGCATCCCGGTTCAACCCTAATCCTAGCCTCATTCACAACCCTAACCTAATATTGGCATAACCAAGCCTTACGTTCAATTCCTGGGTCAACCCTTACCCTAACTCCTCTAAATAGGGCCAAATTCTCAATTTAACCCATGGCCTTGACTCATTGGATAAGGACACCTTATGCTATTTCATAAGAATGGATTTGAAGTAGATTTATTTATAGCCACGGCCACACTAATATTATTAATAATACATTTGGTATGTGGTTGAACTTGAGCCAAAAATGGCACCAACCAAACAAAAACACATCTATGAGTAAATATACTTCCCTATTTTTCATTCTCTCTCTACATTTCCTCCATCTGAATTGTTTATTAGGGCTATCATACAGTTGAAGTCAGAAGTTTAGATACACCTCTGCCCAATACATTTAAACTCAGTTTTTCACAATTCCTGACATTTAATCCTAGTAAAAATTAGGATCACCACTTTGTTTTAAGAATGTGAAATGTCAGAATAATAGAAGAGAGAATGATTTATTTCAGTTTTTTTGCTTTCATCACATCCCCAGTGGGTCAGAAGTTTACATATAGTCAATTAGTGTTTGGTAGCATTACCTTTAAATTGTTTAACTTGGGTCAAACATTTTGGGTAGCACAAGCTTCCCACAATAGGTTGGGTGAATTTTGGCCCATTCCTCCTGACAGAGCTGGTGTAACTGAGTCAAGTTTGTAGGCCTCCTTGCTCGCACATGCTTTTTCAGTTCTGCCCACACATTTTCTATGGGGTTGAGGTCAGGGCTTTGTGATGGCCACTCCAATACCTTGACTTTGTTGTCCTTAAGCCATTTTGCCATAACTTTGGAAGTATGCTTGGGGTCATTGTCCATTTGGAAGACCCACTTGCGACCAAGCTTTAACTTCCTGACTGAAGTCTTGAGATGTTGCTTCAATATGTCCAGATAATTTCACTTCCTCATGAAGGAAGTGAAATCTATTTTGTGAAGTGCACCAGCCACCCTGTATCAAAGCACCCCCACAACATGATGCTGCCACCCCTGTGCTTCACGGTTGGGATGGTGTTCTTCGGTTTGCAAGCCTCCCTCTTTTTCCTCCAAACATAACGATGGTCATCATGGCCAAACAGTTCTATTTTTGTTTCATCAGACCAGAGGACATTTCTCAAAAGATCTTTGTCCCCATGTGCAGTTGCAAACCGTAGTCTGGCGTTTTTATGGCGGTTTTGGAGCAGTGGCTTCTTCCTTGTTGAGCGGCCTTTCAGGTTATGTCGATATTTGACTCGTTTTACTGTGGATATAGATACTTTTGTACCTGTTTCCTCCAGCATCTTCAAGGTCCTTTGCTGTTGTTCTGGGATTGATTTGCACTTCGCACCAAAGTACGTTAATCTCTAGGACACGCGTCTCCTTCCTGAGCGGTATGACGGCTGCGTGGTCCCATGGTGTTTATACTTGCTTTCTATTGTTTGTACAGATGTATGTAGTACCTTCAGGCATTTGGAAATTGCTCCCAGGGATGAACCAGACTTGTGGAGGTCTACAGTTTTTTGTCTGAGGCACTGAGTATAAGTGAAATAATCTGTAAACAATTGTTGGAAATATTACGTGTGTCATGCACAAAGTAGATGTCCTAACCGACCTGCCAAAACTATAGTTTGTTAACAAGAAATTTGTGGAGGGGTTGAAAAATTAGTTTTATTAACTCCAACATAAGTGTATGTAAACTTCCGACTTCAACCTTATGCTTACTTATCGTATAATTTTAAGAAGTGCATAAGATTGCTGAACAATGTAGTATTTAGACACCTAGGGTGCATCGCAATAGTCTAAAGGAGATTCCTCTCTCTGTCTGCTTCCCCTCGCCTGTACTGATATGAAAGAACCTGAGAGGTAATATCACATTTCTGAAATCCCCCATACTGCTATCTCTTACCATTTGTTTTCAGATTAGTGCAGAGGAAGTGCAGAAGACTACGAAAGGAAGCAAATTTAGACTACTGTGATGAAGCCTCTATACAGGTAGTAGCCTACAGTCTATTGGACAAAAGCTTTTGGATGAAGTCCACTAGGAGTCAAGTATCGAGTTAAAGCAGTCTCACTCTCGCCTATAAACCGAAACAGGTATCAGTTTACAGTCAGTGAAGATAATATAACAGAGCTACGTCAGAGAAGTTGGCCTAAATATTATGATTGAGTCAACAGAGCAGTCTTTATGACCAGCAATGAGAATGATGGTACAGTGATATTTCATGTATGATATTTTCTTTTATCTTAGGCCCACTGTATGTGTTCAAGATTGTATGGTGTACATTATGGACATAAAGTATACAATACAAGCGTACAGTGTGTCTTTTCAAAAGTAATTTGAAAAGACCTCAGACAAATGTAGAAAAAAACTAAGCAGTTGTGTGGATCTTATGAGTTTAAAATTGATTCCAGTCAAGATAATTCAAGATGACCCTTCTCAGAATGATGATGATGAAACAGCCTTTCTTGTGCTGGCAGGAAACTAGATGCACACAGGAAACTAGAAGATCACACAGTGACATCCAGGGGATCATAAGACACCATTACACACTGACACTGTCCCATGTGAGGGTGTCATGAAACAACGTGAAACCCTAGCAAACCATACTACTGGTTCCTGGCCCACCATTTGGGAAATGTTGATTTTGATGAGAGAGATACAGGTAACTGCCAAAATAAAGGAAACACTTAATTAAATGAGGGATACAAGTATATTGAAAGTAGGCGCTTCCACACAGGTGTGGTTTCTGAGTTAATTAAGCAATTAACATCCCATCATGCTTAGGTTCATGTATAAAAATGCCCAGTTGGCCATTATTTTGGATACCATTTATTTGGGCTGAAATATTCTGAATGACTGACCTTCTAGTCTTAAAGTAATGATGGACTGTCGTTTCTCTTTGCTTATTTGAGCTGTTCTTGCCATAATATGGACTTGGACTTTTACCAAATAGGGCTATCTTCTGTATACCATCCCTACCTTGTCAGAACACAATTGATTGGCAACCAAAAAAAAGAGAGGATGGCGCCGAAGGAGATGGCTGCTGTTTTACGATCCTGTAAACCCGTAACCAATCCAGTAACCAATGTTTTTTGCGTTATTTGTAATTTAATTTGTACATAATGTTTCTGCCACTGTGTCTTATGACCAAAAAGAGATTCTAGATATCAGGACAACGATTACTCACCCCATACTGTCGGACGGGAAAGATTTACTTCAGATGCCCGACAAGGCCCTCATCCCCGTCATTCGCAGGAGAAAGACCTACCTTTACCATCGGTCCTATTAGTCAACGTACAATCAATCGATAATAAAATAGACAAACTACGATCACGTATATCCTACCAACGGGACATTAAAAACTGTAATATCTTATGTTTCACCGAGTCGTGGCTGATTGACGACATGAATAACATACAGCTGGCGGGTTTTAGACTTTTTTGATAGGATAGAACAGCGGCCTCTGGTAAGACAAGGGGTGGCAGTCTGTATATTTGTAGACAACAGCTGGTGCACGAAATCTAAGGATGTCTCAAGGTTTTGCTCGCCTGAGGTAGAGTATCGCATAAGCTGTAGAACAACTTCTTTGCTCGCTTTGAGGATAATACAGTGCCACCGACACGGCCCGCTACCAAAACCTGCGGGCTCACCTTCACCGCAGCCAACGTGAGGAAAACATGTGTTAACCCTTGCAAAGCTGCTGGCCCAGATGGCATCCCTGGCCGTGTCCTCAGAGCATGCGCAGACCAGCTGGCTGGTGTGTTTACGGACATATTCAATCAGTCCCTATCCCAGTCTGCTGTTCCCACATGCTTCAAGAGGGCCACCATTGTTCCTGTTCCCAAGAAAGCTAAGGTAACTGAGCTAAATGACTATCGCCCCGTAGCCCTCACTTCCGTCATCATGAAGTGCTTTGAGAGACTAGTCAAGGATCATATCACCTCCATCCTGCCAGACACCCTGGACCCACTCCAATTTGCTTACCGTCCCAATAGGTCCACAGACGACGCAATCACAATCACACTGCATACTGCCCTAACCCATCTGGACAAGAGGAATACTTATGTAAGAATGCTGTTCATCGACTACAGCTCAGCATTTAACACCATAGTTCCCTCCAAGCTTGTCATTAAGCTCGAGACCCTAGGTCTCGACCCAGCCCTGTGCAACTGGGTCCTGGACTTCCTGACGGGCCGGCCCCGGTGGTGAGGGTAGGAAACAACACCTCCACCCCGCTGATCCTCAACACTGGGGCCCCACAAGGGTGCGTTCTCAGCCCTCTCCTGTACTCCCGGTTTACCCATGACGTGTGGCCAAGCACGCATCCAGCTCAATCATCAGGTTTGCTGACGACACTACAGTGGTAGGCTTGATTACCAACAACGACGAGACGGCCTATAGGGAGGAGGTGAGGGCCCTCGGAGTGTGGTGTCAGGAAAATAACCTCTCACTCAATGTCAACAAAACAAAGGAGATGATCGTGGACTTCAGGAAACAGGAGAGGGAGCACCCCCCTATCCACATCGACGGGACAGTAGTGGAGAAGGTGGAAAGTTTTAAGTTCCTCGGCGTACACATCACGGACAAACTGAATTGGACCACCCACACAGACAGCGTGGTGAAGAAGGCGCAACAGCGCCTCTTCAACCTCAGGAGGCTGAAGAAATTCGGCTTGTCACCAAAATCACTCACAAACTTCTACAGATGCACAATCGAGAGCATCCTGTCGGGCTGTATCACCNGGCCAAAAAGATCATCAAGGACAACAACCACCCGAGCCACTGCCTGTTCACCCCGCTATCATCCAGAAGGCGAGGTCAGTACAGGTGCATCAAAGCTGGGACTGAGAGACTGAAAAACAGCTTCTACCTCAAGGCCATCAGACTGTTAAACAGCCATCACTAACATTGAGTGGCTGCTGCCAACATACTGACTTAAATCTCTAGCCACTTAAAACATAGGAATTGGATGTAACAAATGTATCACTAGCCACTTTAAACAATTTTGTATATAATGTTTACATATCCGACATTACTCATATCAAATGTATACACTGTACTCTTAACCATCTACTGAATCTTGCCTATGCCGTTCAGCCATCGACTCAAATCTCTAGCCACTAATAATTATAATTGGATGAAATAAATGTATCACTAGCCACTTTAAATTATGCATTTATATAATGTTTACATATCCTACATTACTCATCTCATATGTATATACTGTTCTCCATACCATCTACTGCATCTTGCCTACGCCGATCAGCCATCGCTCATCCATATATTTATATGTACATACTCGTATTCATTCCTTTACTCTTGTGTGTGTATAAGGTAGTTGTGAATTTGTTAGATTACTTGTTAGATACTACTGCATGGTCAGAACTAGAAGCACAAGCATTTCGCTACACTCGCATTAACATCTGCTAACCATGTGTATGTGACAAATAAAATTTGATTTGATTTGACCACACTATTTACCAAGAGAGTTTCATCTTTATTTTTTGTAGCTGTCTACATACCACCACAAACCGATGCTGAAACTAACACATTGCCCAAACCGGACACTCGTGTGCGTCCGCAAAATTAATTTTGTACCCCCACACCAAACGCGATCACAACACGCAGGATAAAATATCAAAACAAACTCTGAACCAATTATATTCATTTGGGGACAGGTCAAAAAGCATTAAACATTTATGGCAATTTAGCTAGCTAGCTTGCAGTTCCTAGCTAATTTGTCCTATTAAGCTAGCTAGCTTGCTGTTGCTAGATCATTTGGCCTGGGATATAAACATTGAGTTGTTATTTTACCTGAAATGGACAAGGTCCTCTACTCCGACAATTAATCCACACATAAAATGGTCAACCGAATCATTTCTAGTGATCTCCTTCTTCCAGGCTTTTTTCTTCTTTGGACTTTGTATGGCGATTGTCAACTAACTTTCCAAGTAAGGTGCATCACCCCAACCGTGGGTATATGTTCCTAAAAACCAATGAGGAGATGGGAGAGGCAGGACTTGCAGCGCGTTCTGCGTCACAAATAGAATCAACTTCTATTTTAGCCCCTGGCAACGCTGACGCTCGCTGCTTACAAACAAAACTAAAGCAGGAAGCACCAGTGACTCGGTCAATAAGAAAGTGATCAGATGAAGCAGATGCTAAGCTACTGGACTGTTTTGCTAGCACAGACTGGAATATGTTCCGGGATTCTTCCGATGGCATTGAGGAGTACACCACATCAGTCACTGGCTTCATCAATAAGTGCATCGATGACGTCGTCACCACAGTGACTGTACGTACATATCCCAACCAGAAGCCATGGATTACAGGCTACACCCGCAATGAGCTAAAGGCTAGAGCTGCCGCTTTCAAGGAGCGGGACACTAATCCGGAAGTTTATAAAATATCCCGCTATGCCCTCTGACGAACCATCAAAAAGGCAAATCGTCAATACAGGACTAAGATTGAATTGTATTACACCGGCTCTGACGCTTGTCGGATGTGGCTGGGCTTGCAAACTATTACAGACTACAAAGGGAAGCACAGCCGCAAGCTGTCCAGTGACATGAGCTTACCAAATGAGGTAAATTACTTCTATGATCGCTTTGAGGCAAGTAACACTGAAGCATGCCTGAGAGCATCAGCTGTTCCGGACGACTGTGTGATCACGCTCTCCGTAGTCAATGAGAGTAAGTCCTTTAAACAGGTCAACATTCACAAGGCTGTGCACTCTCCTCAAACAATAGCATGGCATTCTTTAACTGAAATAGCTACTGTAAATTGGACAGTGTAGTTACATTCTTGTTAATCTAAGCTTTCTGCCCATATCAGATATGTTTATGTCCAGGTTATTTTTTTTGTTACTTACAACCTCATGATAATCACATTAGCCTACGTTAGCTCAATCGTCCCGCGGTGGGGACACCGATCCTGTAGCGGTTAATGGTTTTCTTCTTAACTTCTTAAAGCATTGTTGGTTAAGGGCTTGTAAGTAAGCATTTCACTGTAAGGTCTACACCTGTTGTATTCGGTGCACGTTACAAATATAATTTGATTTGAACACATTAAGAAGCAAAGAAATTCCACAAATTAACTTTTAGCAAGGCACACCTGTTAATTGAAATGCATTCCAGGTGAAGCTGGTTGATAGAATGCCAAGAGTGTGCAAAGCTGTAATCAATGCAAAGGATGGCTACTTTGAAGAATCTACTACATGATTCCTTATGTGTTATTTCATATTTTTGATGTCTTCACTATTATTCTACAATGTAGAAAATAGTAAAAATAAAGAAAATCCCTTGAATGAGTAAGTGTGTCCAAACTTTTGACTGGTACTGTATATCCCAGACAAGACTAAAGAATAGGACAAATATGATGCATTTAGATAGACAGCCTAAGTCTGATCTTTTTTTCACAAAGTGTTCTATTGACCAATCAGATCAGCTCTGAAAAAGAGATGACGTGAAAAGATCTGATGTAATTTGTCAAAAGAACAATTAGTGGGGAAAATATCAGAATTTGGCTGCCTGTCTAAAGCAGCCAGGGACAAGTGAATATACGTCAGTAATTGTGTTCATAGCAGTTTCCATGAATTTGAGTGGTTACATACAGCACATGTTAAATGGCTACGAGACAATGAAGGAACTCTTGCTGTAATCAAAGGGAAGTCCCCAGTATTCTGGCAGGCAGCTTGAAGAAGTGTCACCATCCAGGCCCTTGTCAAAGCATTCAGTGGCCTGATGGGGAGATAACAATAAATACATTATGTACACTACCGTTCAAAAGTTTGGGGACACTTAGAAATGTCCTTGTTTTTTTTGTCCATTAAAATAACATAAAATTGCTCAGAAATCAGTGTAGACATTGTCAATGTTGTAAATGACTATTGTAGCTGGAAACAGCAGATTTTTTTTATGGATTATCTACATAGGCGTACAGAGGTCCATTATCAGCAACCATCACTCCTGTCTTCCAATGGCACGTGGTGTTAGCTTATCTAAGTTTATCATTTTAAAAGGCTAATTGATCATTAGAAAACCCTTTTGCAATTATGTTAGCACAGCTGAAAACTGTTGTCCTGATTTAAAGAAGCAATAAAACTGGACATTCTGAACCTTGTTTGAGGTAAGTAGGTCACATGACCAAGGAGCTATTGAAATTAGAATGTTGGAAAAATTCATGTAAAATAGTGTGAGATGAAAAGGGATAAACTAGAGGATGTGCAATGTGTAGGCCCGCTGAGCGTACATTCGGAACCTTGTTTGAGGTCAGTGGGTCACATGACCAAGGAGCTATCGAAATTCGAACGTAAAAAATTTAGGAATACAAAATGCTGCTCACATTCCACGTTTATTAGCTTTGCAAAGCGAATTAATGCCCAAATTGTGAAAATAAGACCTGTGCAATGTTTTTCCAACATCATGACACTTATTTGGAGTGGCTCATGTGGTTTGAAAGCGCGAATATCCGTCGAATATCCAAACTGAAACTGTCTTTACCTCGGGATATGACTCTCGAGGAGTTCGTCATCATTATAATACCATACATTTCACAGGTGAACAGTAGATAGTAGACTTTACTGATGTTACCTTCGTTGTTGTTGATGACTTGACTATGTAGCCATAGAATTAAGGAATTAGAATACTAACAGTAATTTAATAGGATCTCTATGAGCATTAAGGGTTTATCATAGTCCAAAACATGTATGCACATGCACAGCAGTGTTTTAGAATATTGGACCGCTGGCTTCCATACTTTTTCAAATTCTCAGTGCAGCTCAAGCAATTTATCCAACTGTCAACACATTAAAACAATAGAGGACGCGTTGGTTGCGAATTGTGAGGAGGTGCGCGTTCGGCCTGTGCGTTCCCCGCAGATGGTGGTCAATGTCAAAGTGGGACCCTGGATTATTGCGTCCTAGCGTCTGTGGACTATGATTTACGCTTAACACTACAAGTATAATAAAATCTCGGAAGACAGACAGAGACTTCTCATGCTTTTCTAAATTATACTTAATTCTTAGTCTTCTGAATGAATAAATGCTTGTTTTTATGACAGGAGCATTGTAGCATAAGAAAAACAGACAAGCACTCAGTTGGCATTTATTTAAATTGGTTTATTACTTTATTATATAAACAAATACAACCTCTGTGCAAATAAGGTAATTTGTTTGCCAACACACCTTCCTTACCCCCAACCCCCTAACTTTGCCCACCCCTCTAACCCTTCTTGTCTCATTCACAGAACAGAAGATGAGACCAACCACTCCACTGGAGTATGCTCCAGATTCACTTGGGTTGTATGCCCGAGAAGCACAACAGAAACAGAATACAGGTACTGACTGTATTTGTGAGAAGTCATAACTATGACAGTTTATTGAGAGGAAATTACATCGCTCCTATACTTGTCTACACACCAGTGCTTGCTTTAGCAGTGAATCTTACCAAACAGCAGGACTGGGGTTAATACATTCAAACTCAGGAATTAAATGGAAATTTGGTTAATGAATTGAAGCAAAATATTGCCAATGACAATTTTCCAAATGAAATAAATGAGATGGAATTGATCCACCCCTGCCTAATTAAAACATCTGTATACCAGGCTACTGATGGTTATCTAGAAACATGGGTGTCACCTGGGTGCCTGGCTCCCTGTTTAAGACGATTTATAGTAGCTAGCAACAGTAGTGATGTTGAACGCAACAGCAGGCAGGTAGAGTGAGAATGCAGCATCTCAGATTGCTATAGAATAGTAAGTATGTGGTTCCCTCGTCCCAAAATACACACAGCGAGAGAGAGTAGCAGCCATTGGTCAACATTGGAGGTCCGGGTTTAAGTCTTGCAGAAAAACAAAGAGTCCTCAACAAGGCAATGTGGTGATATTGTCCAGTGGGAAGTGAAAAGTGCTTTGGCCGGAGAGGATGTTTGTGTGTGTGCAACAAATCTGTGTTCATGAAGGGGATGACAAAAGGAATAATCTTGGATCTCTGCTTTAAACAATCTTATACACTCTACCCTTTTCTCTCCTCACACACACACACCCCTATTGTCATCTCCCCTCCATGTACACACACCTACTACAGTCTCTTGCGATTCACTGCTGTATAGTTGAAGGCTGAACCTGAAACACTGCCATTCATATTGGAAGGACATTTTGCTCACTGAGGTATTGACTTAGGGCCCTATCCAATCAAACCTCGGAAGCAGGTTTGCCGGTTACGTAAAATACAAACATTTTACCTGTGCGGGGTTAAGTAAGTTATTTTGATTTTACACTGACTGAATAAAAAAAATAGCATTCTAACAGTGCAAGAATAATAATGTTTTTAAGATATCCAGACATCAAACCCAGGTTTGAGTGAATAGAGCCCTTGCTTTCAGTAAGTCTTCACTATGGCAGAGTGTACTTTGTAGACTGAAAACTGGGAAGTTGTTAAGTAGAGCTGAAAGAAAGGTATTCCTTAAAAGGGAATCGCCAGAAATAGTTCTAAATGGCAACATTGATAAAAAATACTTTCAAAATAATTTGCAGTCAAACTTTGAAATAACAAAAAGGCTACCAAATTAAAGCTAACATTTGAAATAAACTGGGAGATAATAGTTAATAATTTGCCAGTAAGGATAGTTGGTAGGTGGTTAGAGCCCCGAATGCTGATTGGCTGACAGCCGTGGTATATCAAAACATGTATTTTTACAGCTCTAATTACGTTGATAACCAGTTTATAATAGCAATAAGGCACCTTGGGGGTTTGTGGTATATAGCCAATATGCCACGGCTAAGGGCTGTGTCCAGGCACTCCGCGATGCGTTATGCATAAGAACAGCCGTGGTATATTGGCCATATACCACAAACCCCCAAGGTGCCTTATTGCTTACTTATAGTGCTGCTCTCCAAAAATATAAAATGACACTTTTCCTCTACCGGTTTCTGTGGAAAAAATTATGTGTCGTTCTGCAGAGATGATTGACAGCTGTCATTTGTAGCGTCAACTCCAATTGGTTCTGGCAGTTTTACCTGTCCATCTGCTGGCCAATGAACTTGCAGCTATCACCGCAGTGTCCTCCCCACGTGTACATGCCCGAATAGGACTGCAGGGTGTCTATGGGTTGGTAGGGAAAAGTTACATTCTCAGCACACACACACCAGCCTTTCCCTTGTCCCCTCCTCTAACCGTTGCTTGTAATGATGTTTCATATAATGTGGACATGATGTCTCCTTGCGTTGCTCACCCGGAGGTCCTGTTGGTGTGGCGCTGTGAGTTTTGGCTGCAAGTTCTCACAGTGATGTCTCTCATTGTGATGTCTCTCATTGCGATGAGTTCTGGTGAGTTCTCATAGCGACCTCTGGTGAGTTTCTGAAGCGACCTCTGGTGAGTTTCTGAAGCGACCTCTGGTGAGTTCTCATAGTGGTGCCTCGTGAGTTCTGGTAGGGACATCTCATCAGTTCTCATAGGGAGGTCTCATTGGTGTGCGGCCGCGAGTTTTCCTCCTCCAGCAGGGCGATGCGTTGTTTGAGCATGCGAACCTGGGTCTCGTGGCGCTCCACCATGGCCATCATCTGAGCCTCCAGCTTTTTCAGCTTGCCCTGGTGCTTTTTCTTGGCCTTCTCATACGCAGCCACCAGGTTACTGGACAGAGAGGAAAGAGAGAGAGAGCGACAGGTTAGAGAGGAGAGACTGAGTCAAATGGCTAAACAGGAAAATGCAGACAGATGAATTGACTTCAGTTGGTTTTGATGTGTTGAGTCAAGTCAGAGGTACTAAGGGGTTGAAGTAAAAGAGAAATGGTTAGATGTAGCAACTAAGCGTCAATGTGTTTAAGAGGAGAATTGTGTTTGTGCTATCCATAAAGAATAGTGCATTAATTCACCCATTTCCCACTAGATGGCAACCCTGTATTACAATGCAAGCCAACTACTGTTATAAAAGATCAGAATCCCCCCCCACACACACACAATAAAGCCAAATGTATTTTCTACAAACATTTTCACTTTTAATCACCAAAAATATTTCCTCCACCTTCTATGAGTGTTACTATGGTTACCTGTTTGCCCGTTTCAGATCGTTGACGAACTCTGCACTCTGCTGGTGGCGGACCTCGCTACTCTTGGTTAGTCTTTCTAGCGCTGCCACTAGCTCCTGGACACGCCCCTTTAGCTTCTTCTCCCTGAGAGACACACACGGGATGAGTCAGGAACACCCACACATAGCAGATGGACAGACATCCACACAGAGATACACACGCACACACAGTGCGTTGGGTTTTTTACCGTCTCAGTGCGTTGGTGAGCTCTGCTGCCAGGTCACTATCATTCAGTGTCCTCAGGTCTGATAGGCTGATGGCTGGAGAGTCTCCACAATCCTGGAACATAACAATACCATGAAGAGCTGGTCTACAACCATACAGTGCTAATATTGACCATTCTCATACTACGCCTGGTGAAGTGATGGGCTTAGGTGATTAGGCTGCCTACAGATCAAACACTTAAGCGTAATTAACGGTGGTATAGTCAATCGACTGCTATTCCCTCTGCCAGCCTCTAGCTGACTCAACGTTTAACCTGTCAACTTCTAGTGAATCTTTGTTTTCATTTAAAAAAATCCACAGGAGCTGATATGCTTGATCCATTTTTGCTGCAGCTCTCAATTTCTGAATCATTAACCCATATTTTTTACCTGACGATTATATCTGGTACTATTCCCAAGGTTTGGAAGGCGGCCCATGTACTCCCCCTTAACAAAGGTGGTGACCCTTGTGATCTAAATATATATTTTTTTACCTCCTTTTTCTCCCCAATTTCGTGATATCCAATTGGTAGTTACAGTCTTGTCCCATCGCTGAAACTCCCGTATGGACTCGGGTATAGGCGAAGGTTGAGAGCCCTACATCCTCCAAAACACGACTCTGCCAAACCGCACTGCTTCTTGACACAATGTTCACTTAACCTGGAAGCCAGCCGCACCAATGTGTCAGAGGAAACACCGTACGCCTGGCGACCGTGTCAGCGTGCATGCGCCTGGCCCGCCACAGGAGTCGCTAGAGCGCGATGGGACAAGGAGATCCCGGCTGGCCAAACCCTCCCCTAACCCGGACGACGCTGGGCTAATTGTGCGCCGCCTCATGGGTCTCCCAGTAACGGCCGACTGCGACATAGCCTGGAATCGAACCAGGATCTTTAGTGACACAGCTAGCTACAATATTAGATTCCTTGATTAATTCTCAACTAAGATCTTTCTTGTCTTTGAAATGTACATCAGTCGGGTTTTAGACCAGGTCATAGCACTATCTCTGCTGCATCCCTAGTTATAAATGATCTGGTTAATTGTATGGATAAAAGGCAACATTGTGCTGCCCTCATCATTGACCTGCCAAAGGCTTCGATACTGATCACTCACTGCTAATTCAGAGGCTTTCCTCAATTGGCCTAGACCAGGCTGTATGGAAAAGGTTAAACAAATTACTTGACAGATAGAACTCAATGTACAGTACTATATATCTACTGATGGTGTTAAATCAGGTTTCCTGGATATTACAAAAGGTGTCCCGCAGGGGTCGATTCTGGGTCCTGTACTTTTTACTGTTTACATTAACAATATCGACTTGTCTGTAAAAAATTGTAACCTGCACTTGTATGCCGATGATACTGTTGTGTATGCTATTGCCCCCACGGTTGACCAGGCTCTATCTCAACTAGTCTGCCGTCATTGTATTACCGTAAAACTTTCTTCACCTGAAATTAGTACTGAATGCAGATAAAACTGTTGTTCTCTAGAGCGCATCAAAATAAGTCTGATATAAGCATGTGTACTTTGGATGGTGTCCATATTGATCGTGTCCCTGCTTACAAATATCTGGGCATTTGGATAGATGAAAATAGGTCTTTTAAAAAGCATATTGATGAGTTAGTTAAGAAGCTGAGAATAAAAATGGGCCTCTTCTATAGAAATATGTACTGCCTCTCGCTAAATAGTAGAAAGCAGATTATTCACTTTAAATTCCTATCAGTCCTAGACTATGGCGACATCTACATGAATGCAGCTGCCATTACATTAAAGCCGTCAGATGCTGTTTATCATAGCGCACTGCGCTTAATGACGGGCAACAATTTTAGTACTCATCACTGCCTTTTCTACCAGAAAGTTTGATACATTGCTATGTTTTAATTTATAAAGCCCTTTTACAAAAAGTCTCACTGTACCAAACATCATTACTAAACTTTAGACATACGCGTTACCACAGGGATGTCTCAGGGATGGTTAACTCTAGAAATTCCTTTGGTCTCTACTGAGTTAGGTAAATCAGCTTTTAGTTTTCTTGCACCTTATTTGTCAAAATGTTCTAAAATGTGATGTTCTGGTGTCTCTAGGGCAATTCACCTTATTACTGGTGAATGTGTTTGTTTTTTATTAGTGATTTTCTGTAATTTATGTAATTCAGGGCTCATCTGTAAAAGAGACCTTGGTCTCAGTATGACCCTGATAAAATAAGTTTAAATAAAAATCCACAAATGCAGAGGGGATTGAGACCACCATCTACTGTATGGGGGGTGATAAGAGACTTAATAAAGCCTTGGCTGCCTTACTAACGTCTGCGTTAAGCCTAGGCAACTGTACCACCGTGTGGCTGCCTTACTAACATCTGCATGACGCCTGTGTGTTAATGAAAGTCATAAGGTGCATAGTTGATATTTATACTAATTAAATCTCAACCATAAATTTTAGAAACGTACAGTTTTTCCTGCGTAAGCCGACATCCTGAAGTAGCCTCCGAGTGTAGCCTATGGCTTGTGTATTTCCTGTTATTGCTAATGGCCTAGAAAAGATTATGTCCAATCTATAGGTAATCTGTCTTTCCTTCAGCACCTCATGGCATGGTATGTTATCTTATCTCGCTGTATACATATATCTAAATGTTGTTAGCCAATCAGACTGTGTTACCAGTTCCCAGTAGCCTGCATCAGACAACCAATAAGAGTTGTGTCCCCGGCTTTTAGTCAAATAGAGGAGTTCATAGACTTTCCAGAGGGTCCTATTCGGGATCCTTGGCATGTCCCTACTTCTATCAAGTATTAATGTAAAATGGTTAAGTTTAGTGTTAGTTTAGGGTTCAGGGTAAGGACGTCCCAAGGAATCTGGATAGCAGTGACCGTTCATAGAGTGAGAGACTGGCACGGTATTTGAGAGCTGTGGCGGCGACACAGACATTCATTTTTTATTTTTTACAAGTGACAGAAGTGACTTGTGTCTGCCCCAGATAGTTTCCTTAGAGATTATGAAAATAATGACCAAGATGTTCTTGATCCAATTGAGGAGTAAGTAGGCTATATTTAAGTTGTGATATCGTTAGGAAATATTTAAGCCTAGTGTGTTGATAAATGTGCCTTTTTTTTTTTTAAATAATGATTTTTGTTGATAACGAGTTGATAACGTATTGTAGAAAGCACGTAGGCAATATTATTTACTGTCGATAGGGGAGTAGGCTAGTGGACAATAACGTCATTTGATGTTCTAGTATGATTTATTTCATGGTTGAATTGTAAATGAAAATATACACGTTGTGCTATAGGATATATACATATTTTACATTGTAATACACTACCCCTACATGCGCTTGTGTGCTGGAGCCATGGGTTTATTTTTCCACTGTCACTAGGCCTACACATTCACACTCGAACTGAATTGAATGAGGGAAGCATAACTTTTTTTCACTGAAGAAGGGAACGAGGTACGACAACTTCGATCGACGACCTAAAATCATGCCTGACAAAATCACAACGGTATCCTAATATAGTGTGGATACAGGGGTAGCCTATTCTACAACAATGTAACTGTATGTGCTAGTATTATTTATCTAATTGATCAATGAAATTGTAAATGTGGATGGGTACGCTACTTCATTCAATGATTACGGTATTGTACAAGGTAGATACAGGAGTAGTCTATAGTCTACAACAATAATGTAATTGAATGTGCTATAGTATAATATATTTCATTGATGAATTAAATTGTAAATGGGGATGGGTTGGCTACTTCATTCAGTGAATACTGAATGTATTGCTATCTCTGGGAGTATGTTAATGCCGACTTTTCAGCTGTTGAACTACAGTGAGGGAAAAAAGTATTTGATCCCCTGCTGATTTTGTACGTTTGCCCACTGACAAAGAAATGATCAGTCTATAATTTTAATGGTAGGTTTATTTGAACAGTGAGAGACAGAATAACAAGAAATCCAGAAAAACACGTGAAAAATTGTATAAATTAATTTGCATTTTAATGAGGGAAATAAGTATTTGACCTCTCAATCAGAAAGATTTCTGGCTCCCAGGTGTCTTTTATACAGGTAACGAGCTGAGATTAGGAGCACACTCCTACAGGGAGTGCTCCTAATCTCAGTTTGTTACCTGTATAAAAGAAACCTGTCCACAGAAGCAATCAATCAGATTCCAAACTCTCCACCATGGCCAAGACCAAAGAGCTCTCCAAGGATGTCAGGGACAAGATTGTAGACCTACACAAGGCTGGAATGGGCTAAAAGACCATCGCCAAGCAGCTTGGTGAGAAGGTGACAACAGTTGGTGCGATTATTCGCAAATGGAAGAAACACAAAATAACTGTCAATCTCCCTTGGCCTGGGGCTCCATGCAAGATATCACCTCGTGGAGTTGCAATGATCATGAGAATGGTGAGGAATCAGCCCAGAACTACACGGGAGGATCTTGTCAAAGATCTCAAGGCAGTTGGGACCATAGTCACCAAGAAAACAATTGGTAACACACTACGCCGTGAAGGACTGAAATCCTGCAGCTACCGCAAGGTCCCCCTGCTCAAGAAAGCACATATACATGCCCGTCTGAAGTTTTCCAATGAACATCTGAATGATTCAGAGGACAACTGGGTGAAAGTGTTGTTGAGTTGATGCCAAAGACCACTCGCCGTGTTTGGAGGAGGAGGAATGCTGCCTATGACCCCAAGAACACCATATCCACCGTAAAACATGGGGGTGTTTTTCTGCTAAGGGGACAGGACAACTTCACCGCATCAAAGGGACGATGGACGGAGCCATGTACCGTCAAATCTTGGGTGAGAACCTCCTTCCCTCAGCCAGGGCATTGAAAATGGGTCGTGGATGGGTATTCCAGCATGACAATGACCCAAAACACACGGCCAAGGCAACAAAGGAGTGGCTCAAGAAGAAGCACATTACGGTCCTGGAGTGGCCTAGCCAGTCTCCCGACCTTAATCCCATAGACAATCTGTGGAGGGAGCTGAAGGTTCGAGTTGCCAAACGTCAGCCTCGAAACCTTAATGACTCTGAGAAGATCTGCAAAGAGGAGTGGGACAAAATCCCTGCTGAGATGTGTGCAAACCTGGTGGCCAACTACAAGAAACGTCTGACCTCTGTGATTGCCAACAAGGGTTTTGCCACCAAGTAATAAGTCATGTTTTGCAGAGGGGTCAAATACTTATTTCCCTCATTAAAATGCAAATCAATTTATAACATTTTTCACATGCGTTTTTCTGGATTTTTTTGTTGTTATTCTGTCTCTCACTGTCCAAATAAACCTACCATTAAAATTATAGACTGATCATTTCTTTGTCAGTGGGCAAACGTACAGAATCAGCAGGGGATCAAATACTTTTTTCCCTCACTGTATGGCAATGTCTAACTAATTTCTAAATCTCTTTTAGTCAAGATGTGATGAGCCAGAGCAACCAATCAGTTTCACTGCAGCTGTTCAACCCACCACCCCCACAAGTAACCACATCCTCTTATCATGTTCAACTACTTTGCCACTACACTAAAAATTACTGTACATATACCCCTGTTCCCATCTCAGTGTAACATGATCCATCCAAGGCTGGACGCCTAAAATGTGAGAAATGTAAACAAGATGCTACAGTAGTGTGTGTGTGTGTGTGTGTGTGTGTGTGTATGGATGGATGGAGTTCCAAGAAAAGTGGCAAAGGAGACAGTGATGAGAGTGAGAGCATACAGTATGACTTATTTATTTTATTTATTTAACCTTTATTTAACTAAGCAAGTCAGTAAGAATAAATTCTTATTTACAATGACGGCCTAGGAACAAACAGTGGGTTAACTGCCATGTTCAGGGGCAGAATGACAGATTTTTACCTTGTCAGCTCAGGGATTACGATCTCACAACCTTTCGCTTACTGACCCAACGCCATAACCACTAGGCTACCTGCCGCCCCTAAAATAAAGACCTCTTGTGTCTCCTTTTTGTCAGTTTGAGGATACTATAGTCACCCCTGGTAGAGGTTCTTGGAACACTGCGATTTAAGTCTGAGCAGAGGTTGACAAAAATCTTAAAGTGGTGGTGCTATGTTGTGTATTACCTTGAATACCAGGCAGATATTTGAGTACAGAATGAAATGGTGTAAACTTAACAGCCAAAACTTGTTGAATACATTACTTTTTCTAACAAAAGAAACATGGATTGTCTTCGTTGGACACTTGGGAAGCCCTCAGCAGAAGTTCTTCAAAAGGTAATTGATTTGTTTTCGCTGTGAAATGTGTTATGTGTGAACCGTGATGGCTTATGAATTTATGGTAATGGGAAAAATATGTGAGGTGCTTTCCTCAAACAATCAAATGTGGTGCTTTCGCCGTAAAGCCTTTTTGAAATCTGACAACGCTGTGATATTGCCAAGAAGCAGAGCTTTTGATGACTATGCAACACTTGTATATTGATGCATGTTTAATAATTCAACTTTTGGATTTTGAATTTGGCGCCTTGCATTTCACCGGGTAGTGTCGGGAGTGGGGCGCTATCTATGTAATTAACATGGTTAATTACATAGTCCATGAGTTTGAAGGCAATTGAATAGAGTTTTAACCGAGTGAAAAACTGGTTGGTATTTTCCAATTGTAAGTAATGGAGTTACTAGCTAGGTTGCGAATGGTTTACATGTAAGAGAATGGATTAAGATGGCATCCAAACTTTCCGTACTTCTATTGTTGATCCATTTTCTTTTTTTTTTCTATAAACAAAGGCTCAGTTTACTTTAGGTAATATATGTAAATATGTGATGTCATGCTAAAATGTGCTAGTGTTAATATTTGTACGAAAAATATTGTTTAACAGTTCTCTAGCTTGATGCTAACCAAATTTAGCTTGGCTAAGCGTTAGTTAGCTCTAGGCTAGTTGGTTTTAGTCAATGTCAGCTTACATTTGTTAGCGTTAGTGGTTAATAATGTAATGGTTGTAGCATTGCTTCGCATAGGCGTCCAGTAATTAATTTTTTTCGAAATTGACACTGATAGTACAGTGAGTTATATATAAATGTGAATGTGTAGATGTATGGTGACTCCAGGTTTGGATGAATGGACCAACGGGACTGCCATGGGCAAGTCCATTGACAGGTCCCAGGAATGGTGGAAGGACAATCTGAAGGTAATTAGCTTTGCACACAACAGCAGCGTCCAGGCCTCCAGAGTAGTCACCTTATCGCCTGCTGTACGGACAGGTGCTGTTTACTGAGGTAAACAATGTAATTGTATATACAATTATTGCATATACTGTAGTATAAAAAAAATTGTGATTGACTAAGTGATTTTCTATTGCTATTTTTGCATAACGTACTTTGAGATCACTGACACTCCACCTGATGTGGTGGAAGTTGTCGAACCAGATCAGAACGCCTTCGAGGACCACCTTCAGGGACGGACTGAGAAGGACGTGGAGGTTTTTGACCAGGTACATTTTTTTGTCCGCTGTTAATTTATTTTCTGGCCTTCCAAGAGATATAAGAGATGTATTTGTAATAATATGAAATAGAATTGCATGTATTTCTATAATCATTCAAGGTGAGACTGAACATGGACAAGGCGCATGAGAAAAAGGAGAGCCATCGGAGGAGAATCAAGGGGACCAAGTGCTTTGACATCCGGGCGAATGACATGGCTTGGAAGGAGGCCATGGTGTCAGCAGTAACCCCAGGGCCAATGTTGGTATCTCCAAATAGTCAATCTCAAGGCTAACTACTGGGTCACGTTAAGTAACCACCACTTCCAGGTAGGTACTGTTAAGATGTATGACTCCAGTGGTCATGACTGGACCCTGGACCTTCTCTCACAACTCATCTCTATATCTTTTCCAGGGACCATCCCTTACCTCCCTACTGACATAAAAAATTAGACAGGTATCCTTTATTTTCTGTCTGCAATTAACATTATTGCATGTCTAATCAAACATTTAAATTAAAATCATGTATTTTTACATACCTGATAATCCTTTAACCTGTGTGTTTGCTTGTTTACGTCTGTCTCCTACCCAGTTCCCTTTACTCTGCTCCTGTTCTTCAGGATCTAGGGGTTCTGCCTAAAACCCAGACGTGGATCCACCCGATGTCCTCCATTACCAACCACCCTCCAACTTTTCATTACATCAGCTACTGTTATTGTCATGCTGTCATTATCTGCTAAGAAAGAGCAGGACGGACAACTATCATACTGGGCACAATGTGAGCTGCACAGATTAGATAAAAACACTAGCACTGCAAACACTCAGAACAAAGAGGGCAGCAGCGGCTGGACTATGCAGTTTCCCTCTTCGAGTCCAACTTCCAAGATTGACTACCTGTTGAAAACAAGTGACAGGCAGAACCTCCCATCCACACCCACCTCCGCTCTATTCCACACACCAGAATTCTGTATTTCAGTCTGATTGCCATGTGAGTGTATAAAAAATCTGAAAGTAAATTGACACACGTACCAAAAAAATTATCTACGTTTATGTATTTAAATCTAAAATATTGTTTTTCACAGCTGTTTAATAAGGTGTTCATTATTGTAAATTGTAACATATCCCTTGATGGTATTTGTTAGGTCAACATTATTAATTGTTTGTATGATGGCAATTTGCATATACTCCAGAATGTCATGAGTCCCTCTTTGCCATGCAAATGAACTGAATCCCCAAAAAACATGTCCACTGCATTTCAGCCCTGCCACAAAAGGACCAGCTGACATCATGTCAGTGATTCTCTCGTTAACACAGGTGTGAGTGTTGACGAGGACAAGGCTGGAGATCACTCTGTCATGCTGAATGAGTTTGAATAACAGACTGGAAGCTTCAAAAGGAGGGTGGTGCTTGGAATCATTGTTCTTCCTCTGTCAACCATGGTTACCTGCAAGGAAACACGTGCCGTCATAATTGCTTTGCACAAAAAGGGCTTCACAGGTAAGGATAATGCTGCCATTAAGATTGCACCTAAATCAACCATTTATCGGATCATCAAGAACTTCAAGGAGAGCGGTTCAATTGTTGTGAAGAAGGCTTCAGGGCGCCCAAGAAAGTCCAGCAAGCGCCAGGACCGTCTCCTAAAGTTGATTCAGCTGCGGGATCAGGGCACCACCAGTACAGAGCTTGCTCAGGAATGGCAGCAGGCAGGTGTGAGTGCATCTGCACGCACAGTGAGGCGAAGACTTTTGGGGGATTGCCTGGTGTCAAGAAGGGCAGCAAAGAACCCACTTCTCTCCAGGAAAAACATCAGGGACAGACTGATATTACAGGGATTGGACTGCTGAGGACTGGGTTAAAGTCATTTTCTCTGAATCCCCTTTCCGATTGTTTGGGGCATATGGAAAAAAGCTTGTCCGGAGAAGACAAGGTGAGCGCTACCATCAGTCATGTGTCATGCCAACAGTAAAGCATCCTGAGACCATTCACGTGTGGGGTTGCTTCTCAGCCAAGGGAGTGGGCTCACTCACAATTTTGCCTAAGAACACAGCCATGAATAAAGAATGGTACCAACACATCCTCAGAGAGCAACTTCTCCCAACCATCCAGGAACAGTTTGGTGAAGAACAATGCCTTTTCCAGCATGATGGAACACCTTGCCATAAGGCAAAAGTGATAACTAAGTGGCTCGGGGAACAAAACATCAATATTTTGGGTCCATGGCCAGGAACTCCCCAGACCTTAATCCCATTTAGAGCTTGTGGTCAATTCTCAAGAGGCGGGTGGACAAACAAAAACCCACAAATTCTGACAAACTCCAAGCATTGATTATGCAAGAATGGGCTGCCATCAGTCAGGATGTGGCCCAGAAGTTAATTGACAGCATGCCAGGGCGGATTCCGAGGTCTTTTTAAAGAAGGGTCAACACTGCAAATATTGACTCTTTGCATCAACTTCATGTAATTGTCAATAAAAGCCTTTGACAAATATGAAATGCTTGTAATTATACTTCAGTATTCCATAGTAACATCTGACAAAAATATCTAAAGACACTGAAGCAGCAAACTTTGTGGAAATTAATATTTGTGTCATTCTCAAAACTTTTGGCCACGACTGAGGTAACTGAGTTAAATGACTATCGCCCCGTAGCACTCACTTCCGTCATCATGAAGTGCTTTGAGAGACTAGTCAAGGATAATATCACCTCCATCCTACCTGACACCCTAGACCCACTCCAATTTGCTTACCGTCCCAATAGGTCCACAGACGACGCAATCGCAATCACACTGCACACTGCCCTAACCCATCTGGATAAGAGGAATACCTATGTAAGAATGCTGTTCATCGACTACAGCTCAGCATTTAACACCATAGTACCCTCCAAAGTCATCCTTAAGCTCGAGACCCTAGGTCTCGAACCCGCCCTGTGCAACTGGGTCCTGGACTTCCTGAAGGGCACCCCCAGGTGGTGAGGGTAGGAAACAACATCTCCACCCCGCTGATCCTCAACACTGGGGCCCCACAAGGGTGCGTTCTCAGCCCTCTCCTGTACTCCCTGTTTACCCATGACTGCGTGGCCAAGCACGCCTCCAACTCAATCATCAAGTTTTCAGACGACACTACAGTGGTAGGCTTGATTACCAACAACGACGAGACGGCCTACAGGGAGGAGGTGAGGGCCCTCAGAGTGTGGTGTCAGGAAAATAACCTCTCACTCAACGTCAACAAAACAAAGGAGATGATCATGGACTTCAGGAAACAGCAGAGGGAGCACCCCCCTAACCACATTGACAGGACAGTAGTGGAGAAGGTGGAAAGTTTTAAGTTCCTCGGTGTACACATCACGGACAAACTGAAATGGTCCACCCACACAGACAGCGTGGTGAAGAAGGCGCAACAGCGCCTCTTCAACCTCAGGAGGCTGAAGAAATTCGGCTTGTCACCACAAACTTTTACAGATGCAGAATCGAGAGCATCCTGTTGGGCTGTATCACCGCCTGGTACTACAACTGCTCCGCCCACAACCGTAAGGCTCTCCAGAAGGTAGTGAAGTCTGCACAACGCATCACCGGGGGTAAACTACCTGCCCTCCAGGACACCTACACCACCCGATGTCACAGGAAGGCCAAAAAGATAATCAAGGACAACAATCACCCGAGCCACTGCCTGTTCACCCCGCTATCAACCAGAAGGCGAGGTCATTACAGGTGCATCAAAGCTGGGACCGAGAGACTGAAAAACAGCTTCTCTCTCAAGGCCATCAGACTGTTAAACAGCCATCACTAACATTGTGTGGCTTCTGCCAACATACTGACTCAAATCTCTAGCCACTTTAATAATAAAAAATTTGATGTAATAAATGTATCACTAGCCACTTTAAACAATGCCACTTTATATAATGTCTACATATCCTACATTACTCATCTCATATGTATATACTGTACTCTATACCATCTACTGCATGTTGCCTATGCTGTTCGGCCATCGCTCATCCATATATTTATATGTACATATTCTTATTCATTCCTTTACACTTGTGTGTGTATAAGGTAGTTGTTGTGAAATTGTTAGATTACTTGTTAGATACTACTGCATGGTCAGAACTGGAAGCACAAGCATTTCGCTACACTCGCACTAACATCTGCTAACCATGTGTATGTGACAAATAAAATTTGATTTGATTTGAAATGTGTAGGCGATTGTGGGCTAAATCAATGACAAACAGCTGAAATGTTCAGGCTTCATCATGATCTGTGACCAAACAGGCCGGGGTGTTTTGGTTCCATTTAGTCTAAGGATATGCGTAAGAACGCAACTGCACTGAAATTAATAGCCTGATTCAATGGGATTCTCCTGAATAATACATGTTTTTATCTGTTAAGCTGTTTGGTCTACGCATAGACCCATACCGATTCTAACGTTTTGGTATTTTGCAGTAGGCATAGCTCTAAATTGCGGAGTATTTAATAAACCAGCCAAATGTTCCTGTGATGTTTAGGCAGAGCAAGATGTTTGATAGGCTAGTAGACTATATGGAAATACAGTGAGGGAAAAAAGTATTTGAACAGTGAGACAGAATAACAACAAAAAAATCCAGAAAAACGCATCTGAATAATGTTATAAATTGATTTGCATTTTAATGAGGGAAATAAGTATTTGACCCCTCTGCAAAACATGACTTAGTACTTGGTGGCAAAACCCTTGTTGGCAATCACAGAGGTCAGACGTTTCTTGTAGTTGGCCACCAGGTTTGCACACATCTCAGGAGGGATTTTGTCCCTCTCCTCTTTGCAAATCTTCTCCTAGTCATTAAGGTTTCGAGGCTGACGTTTGGCAACTCGAACCTTCAGCTCCCTCCACAGATTTTCTATGGGATTAAGGTCTGGAGACTGGCTAGGCCACTCCAGGACCTTAATGTGCTTCTTCTTGAGCCACTCCTTTGTTTCCTTGGCCGTGTGTTTTGGGTCATTGTCATGCTGGAATACCCATCCACAACCCATTTTCAATGCCCTGGCTGAGGGAAGGAGGTTCTCACCCAAGATTTGACGATACATGGCCCCGTCCATCGTCCCTTTGATGCGGTGAAGTTGTCCTGTCCCCTTAGCAGAAAAACACCCCCAAAGCATAATGTTTCCACCTCCATGTTTGACGGTGGGGATGGTGTTCTTGGGGTCATAGGCAGCATTCCTCCTCCTCCAAACACAGCGAGTTGAGTTGATGCCAAAGAGCTCCATTTTGGTCTCATCTGACCACAACACTTTCACCCAGTTGTCCTCTGAATCATTNCCTTGCGGGCGCTGCAGGATTTCAGTCCTTCACGGCGTGGTGTGTTACCAATTGTTTTCTTGGTGACTATGGTCCCAGCTGCCTTGAGATTATTGACCAAGATACTCCCGTGTAGTTCTGGGCTGATTCCTCACCGTTCTCATGATCATTGCAACTCCACGAGGTGAGATCTTGCATGGAGCCCCAGGCCGAGGGAGATTGACAGTTCTTTTGTGTTTCTTCCATTTGCGAATAATCGCACCAACTGTTGTCACCTTCTCACCAAGCTGCTTGGCGATGGTCTTGTAGCCCATTCCAACCTTGTGTAGGTCTACAATCTTGTCCCTGACATCCTTGGAGAGCTCTTTGGTCTTGGTGGAGAGTTTGGAATCTGATTGATTGATTGCTTCTGTGGACAGGTGTCTTTTATACAGGTAACAAGCTGAGATTAGGAGCACTCCCTTTAAGATTGTGCTCCTAATCTCAGCTCGTTACCTGTATAAAAGACACCTGGGAGCCAAAAATCTTTCTGATTGAGAGGGGGTCAAATACTTATTTCCCTCATTAAAATGCAAATCAATTTATAAAATTTTTCACATGCGTTTTTTCTGGATTTCTTTGTTGTTATTCTGTCTCTCACTGTTCAAATAAACCTACCATTAAAATTATAGACTGATCATTTCTTTGTCAGTGGGCAAACGTACAAAATCAGCAGGGGATGAAATACTTTTTTCCCTCACTGTAACTGTGGTTAATCATTGTTACTGCCCCGATCACTTTATTTAATCTGGGCCGTTGCTTTTCCTATGGCTAAGCAAACAAGTAGTAGCATATGCTTTTTGCCCGTCTCTATAACAAGGGTTAGGCCTACAGTAAATCCTCACAAACCCCCTCAATTCGAAACCCTGCTTTTAGCTATAAGACATCTCCACAGAAATGTATAGCCTAAGGATTGCATGGTGACAGTGATTGTATCTGTTAATCCGGTAAACTGGGAAGTGGGGAAAAAACTAGGTCAAATCATGACATCAGTGATTTTCAGGTCAGAGAAAGATGCCAGAGTTTCTGAATTGGAATTCCGAGTTGGATGACCTTTCAAAACAAACAAAAAAATCCCAGTCTGAGTTCGTTATTTTCCAGAGTTCCCAGTTGTCTTGAACGCATTGAAGTCGGAGATTGCCGACTTCTGAGTTGTTTTGAAGGCGCCACTAGAGACCTAGGCTACCTCTTATTTCTGAATAGGGCTACCTCCAACAAAGAAGCCCTTGTGTCTGTATTGATGTGAGAAATAGGCTTATCTACACAGTAATGGTGGCTGGCTGTGATATCAACTAGCCTAATAATTTTTGTATTGAGGTGATAGGTCTATTTTAGATCAATCGACAAATGAAATTGATTAGATTACTCTGGCAATGGAAAATATATTTTACAAAGTCATGTAGCATTGGACTAGTAACCGTAAGGTTGCAAGTTCAAATCCCCGAGCTGACAAGGTACATATCTGTCGTTCTGCCCCTGAACAGGCAGTTAACCCACTGTTCCTAGGCAGTCATTGAAAATAAGAATGTGTTCTTAACTGACCTGCCTAGTAAAATAAAGGTCAAATAAAAACAAAATGTACATGTAGACGTTTGTATAGTGACATCACGTTGAGATCTTTAATAATAAACTAAACAGACACTTAAACTAACACGTGACGCGTAACACATGTAGACATTTTAAGGTGTTCATGGTAAGATAATTCATAATAAACTTATGCGACGGGAACCTCACGTGAATACTACTTTTACATAACGTGTACGTGTCAGCAGTTTGACGCCTTAGAAAAAAACTTGTCTCCATTGACAGTCCATGTTAATTCATGGCAGTATTTTATGGCGCTAGGAAGACATTTGGTGACTTTGTGAGAGGTATCAGTAGCTTCACAGGTATTAATTATGGCCTTTATCACCCCCCATAACCATCCGCGGGGGATGCACAGCCTGACCGCACATTCCTAACCAACGCGTTCTGTGTACACGTCCTCTATTCATTTGAATGTGTTGACGGTTGGAGAAATTGCTTGAGAATCCGCGCTGAGAATTATGAAAGCCAACGGGCCAATTTTCTAAAACACTGTTGTGCGGGGGGGGGGGGGTCTTAGCAGGGTCTGGAAAAATGTGGCCTTTTATAAACCCATTTCATGCAATTCTACGTAATTTAGGTCTACATGAGAGGAGACATTATCTGAATATTTTTTACACTACGCAAAGGACCAAACTGAGTATCTACTCTTGACACTGTCAAACAGATAAATTAAAACAACCTCGGTCCGGTTTCCAAAAAGCATTTTAGGCTAAATTCATTGTCATTAACTTAGCCTTAAGATGCTTTTGGAAAACCGGGCCTTGGTCTTGACCTGGCCCAGGTCCAATAAAAATAAAGGAGACACAGATTGTACAATATTAGGAGGAAATATATAAATATTATAGGCCACAGTAGGCTACAAAATCAACTTTCCAGTGCCACTGACTCACCCAATTAGGAAGACAGCATGAATATGCATAGAACAGGCTTCTCACCGTACCAGTAATGGTCTTAAGATAGGCCTGAGTTACTTAAAAACAGTGCTGTTCGTCAGCGTTGTTGTGAGAAAAAAAACTGTTGTTTTTACTGACAAATTAGTTTCTCTTTTCAGCAGTAGGCATTTGCTTTCCAAACGTATTTCCCGCGATTGTATTTTGATATTTGCAAAAGGCCTTTAGGAATTCACTGACAGCGCAAAGAGAAATAAAATCTATAGAAATAGAATCCATAGAACGAAAGTGCCCATTTAAGTCAGGACTGACAGCCATTTTGAGCATACCCATGAGTTTTGTTGACGCTGAGAACGGAATATAAATACATTTGTTACCAATGTTTTCTTGTGGTTTTTATTGAAAGTTTTCTTAATGTTTTGAGAACAGGACTTTAAATTGAACCATGAGGAAACATAATGCTGAAGTACTGGAATTCCTACAGAATAACGTTGTTTCTCAACATTTATTGAACGTTCGGAGAACTTTTAAAATAACCATGAGAAACCTGATACTTGAGTAAAAGTATAGATACCTTAATAGAAAGTTACTCAAGTAAAAGTGAAAGTCAGCCAGTAAAATACTACTTGATTAAAAGTCTAAAAGTATTTGGTTTTAAATATACTTAAGTATCAAAATTAAATGAAACTGCTAAAATATACTTTATATTAAACAATTTTCTTGTTTTAAAAATGTACGGATAGCCAGGGGCACACTCCAACACTATGACATTATTTACAAAATATGCATTTGTGTTTAGTGAGTCTGCCAGCCCAGAGGCAGTAGAGATGACCAAGTGTTAGCTTGATAAGTGAGTGAATTTGACAATTATTCTGTCCTGCTAAGCATTCAAAATGTCACAAGTACTTTTGGTTGTCAGGTAAAATGTATGGAGTGAAAAGTACAATATTTTCTTCAGGAATGTAGTGAAGTAAAAGTAAAAGCTGTCAAAAATATGAATAGTAAAGTAAAGTACAGATACCCCAAAAAATGACTAAAGTATTTTTACTTAAGTACTTTACACCACTGTCAGAACGTTATGTAGTAGCTGGGTTCTATGGATAATATTTATGTTGTCACAACACAGAAGCCATTCAATATTTGGCAAGTGTACTGCCCAAATTAAGGTAGTGTTCAGACAGGAGTAATTATATAATTTTGGAAATA
This sequence comes from Hucho hucho, assembly GCA_003317085.1. Taxonomy (NCBI): domain Eukaryota; kingdom Metazoa; phylum Chordata; class Actinopteri; order Salmoniformes; family Salmonidae; genus Hucho; species Hucho hucho. The sequence continues at coordinate 1,884,565 of QNTS01000002.1, forward strand.
ATATTTCAATTTATCAGGGGGTTCTGCAACACCTTCAACTCCCCTACTTCGTTGCTGTAAATGAGAACATCTTCTCAGTCAACTTACCTGGTAAAATAACGGTAAAATAAAATAAAACTTCCTGTGGCTATGTGATTTGGAGAAAGTAATCTGATCCGAGATCTGTGGTTAGGGGCAACTTTTACCTCAAGCTGTCACATGCAGTAAAAATCCTGGTCTTATAAGCGGCAGCACTACCACCAACCCAGTGGAGAACGACTGCCCCCTCTCACTGAAACCATGAAGTTCAAGGCCTTCCAGTGTACTGCAGGCTGTTGTTTCCAGAAAGCAGGGTCCCCCATTATAATGAATAGGAAAATGGCAATCTTCATGGTCAATATCAGTGTAAATAAAAACCTTTTTAGAAGACAATCATGGAACCAATAATTGCTTCTATTACACCAGATGTATGTCCTTGAAACTATTATTTTAAAATAGCACACAAAAGTAATAAGGATAATTTAACAGCTAATGGCAGCCTGCAGTACACCGGTCAGCTTTCAACTTGAGATACTCAATAAGAGGGGGCAGCACTGAGCTAGCCCGCAATGTCACTTCCTGGACTAGATCAAACTGTGCATGTTATGTCTACATAAAACTCCCCTTGAGACTTAATTGACTTCAAACATGATGTGACATCTTCAATGGCTTTGTCCATTCATATAGTCAATGCTTCAACCACTTATCCCTGTGTATTTGCCTTACACCTGGACTACAGAACAATACAGCTCCACTCACACTGGACAAGCATGTCAGAGTATTAATTTGGCATGCTACATGACTTATCAAGTTACAGGTATGTATGCTGTCATACATTCAGGGCCTGCTATCCTGCTATCCTGATTTGATTACAGGGCTGTTGATGGAGATTGGAACATGGCTTCCATTAAGGTAGTGGGGAAATGGATATAGGAAGAGACAAGGGAGGAGGGGAAGATACTGGGAGATGCTAGTTAGTGTTGTGTGTGAGCGTGAGCGTGCACACGTGTGTTGGGTAATAGCCTTTGTGCTGTGTGCACTTTGCTTGATTGGACTTGCAGTGTGTGTGTGTGTCACAAACATCCACCGCTCCAGGTGATGAATGGCTCTGATCATGGGCTCTGACAGAGCGGAATGATCTAACATGGTGTGTGTGAGTGAGAGTGAGAGAGAGCGTGCATGCGTATACACTCCCCCACAGCGGGAGGTATGTGTGGCTATTAGAGTCTTCCCCAGTGTGTGAAATACAATCAAACAGGCCATTTCTAGACCCTAACAATAAGAATTGGTCTGTAGATATAAAAGGTAGCTGGTTTGAAAGCAGAGGGAGGGAGAAAGGCAATAATAGTGGCTGCTCTGGCTTTCACTCTGAAAAGCACCTGCATTTACAGATGGCCCTTTGATTGGCACGTTCAACGCTGGCTGCTCCTAGCAACCGAGGAGTAAGCCTTATTGAACAAACGGAGCTACGGTGATAGCAGGGAGAGGGGGGGGCGGGGGGGTCGAGCTTTAAGGTAGTCTGTGTATGTGTGTGTGCATGTAAAGCTGTAAGGGTGTGTGTTGGAATGTGTGTGTGCATGCCTAGAGACGTGAAGTGCATGTGTGTGTTCACGTAATCCCAGCCGGGGGGCATGGAAGGGCACTGTTGTCGTATCCAGTGGATTACAAGGCTAATGTAGTGCCACCAGCATTGGAAGCTCAAGGCTGTGATCAGAGAGAAGCACACCTCTATTCTATTCCCTTTCTTAATCCTGGCACACACACACACAAACACACAGCTGATCTCTGTCTATATGTATTAAAGAAATAGGAAGAGAAGACAAGCACATGGATGGTGTGATGGGCTTAGTGCTCTGATATCGAATTGACCTCCCAAACCTCTTGGAGTTCAGGTAAAAGTCTTTGATAGTTTAGAATTGCACTTAGTACTCCGGAAGTCCTAATTTGTCTACTTTTCTCTTGCCATCCTCTCATTTTCTTCTCCTCTTATGCAGTACAGTATCTCACTCTCAGACTTCACCTCCATTTGCCTTCCTCCTTTCCTCTCACTTTTCCTTTCTTGTACTCACCATTCTCTTTTCCTCCCTCTCAATACTCTTAAGTCCATTCTTGTACTCTCTCAATCTCCAGGTTTATTTTTTATCTCTGTCACTGTGTATATACAGTAGGACTCTCACAGACACACAGTGGCCCCTTCTCTAGGGCCACATTTCATAGTACAGACAGACAGCTCCCCAGAGAAAAACCCCAACAAACTGAGAAAGTCTGAAGTAGAGACTTCTTTCTCACACAGGAGACTTTCACTAAGGGGAGCACTAGTGTGCAACTGCCAACCTTTCAGAGTGACAGGCCCTCTCAGCTCTAGGACTGTTGTGTATGGGGGCTCAGAAAAGCAGCACTCATTCCAGGAGCCAAATATATACAGGCTGACAAGGTGTGAGGGAGATGGAGAGGAGAAGGAATGGGGGCAACAAGACAGAGGAGGGAGAGAGAGGGAAATGGGGGAGAGATACACTCCAACGAGAGGAGATCGAGGGAGGGAGAGAGAGAGAGAGAGAGAGAGAGAAAGACTCCAAAGAGAGGAGAGAGAGAAAGGAGTGGAAAGAGCTGTGACTCAGCCTCCAGCCTCTTCAATGCTTCATGTGACTGACTGGTTCAGAGTGAATGCTGCAGCATACAGGAGAGAGACACACTGTCTACAAGCCTCAATCTCAATCCAAGCCTGAACCCCGCTCTGTGGTAGACCTGTTGGGTCTGGGGCTTGTGTTTCCATAAGTGGACAAGGTCTCTTTTCGGGTTGGAGAATTTAGGGCGTAAATGGAATTTGCCCCTGCCATACGGCCAGTACACATTTTAGAGGCCAATGTTGGGTGGGTTGTTTGGGCCAAGTGTGTGTGCATGCGTGTGTGTTGTCCACACACCTTAGCGGCTTGGCTCTTGTCTTTACTACTACTCCCAGTGGAGCTGAGGGATCTCCTGCGCTGCTCTTGCTGCTCCTCCACCTCAGCCTTGAGGTGCTCGATGTGCACCAGGTAGGCTTGCTCCTGGGCCTCCCGCGTGCTCAGCCGCAGCTCCACCGCCTTCTTCTCCTTCTCCAGCAGGTAGAGCTGGGCCTTTAGCTCCGCCATCTCCTCCTGAGGGGGGGCGGAGAATAAAACATTAAGGGTTAACAAGCTAATATAAACAAGCGACAAGTTATTCTTATTAAGGGGTGTAACCACATGGAAGAAAGGGAAAAGGGGAGGGAGGAAAGAAGGATAGACACTGAGTATACCAAACATCAAAGCTCATTACCATGCACTTTCACCACCCTGTGAAGTTCATCATAACTCATTTCATCTGTAGCCTAATAAACGACATGCTTTCTCAAGTCGTGGTGAGAGGACCACACAACATACCATCACGTGACTCCAAGTTTACTTCCATATGATGGTTATTATATCAATATTTCTCACATAATACATTTTATTGACACAAAAACATCCCACCTCGTCTAGTGTATTTTGTTTTGTCGACATTTGGAAAGTATACAGACACGTGCGGTTTCCAACAGGTCTGTTGAGACATTATTTATCCGACATGTACTTTACTCGCATAAAAAGGTTTGATGGAAACCTGGTTACCTGATTACTGACAGTGACTCAATTAGCCCATGTCCAATTTTTTTTTTAGATTGGTAAGTTAGTCTAGCGGCCAGCTATCTGAACTTGCAGTAATCGTGGTTGAATTAACAACCGGGGGGGCCCCCACTCTCACTCAGATACCATATTAAAAACTGCAAAAATGGCTCTCCGCCACATGGCAAAATGAGTAGAATTGCATGAAAAGGCCCATGTGTATCCTCTCCCTCCCACTCTCCTCTCCCCCGTGCTCCCTCCTTCTCCCTCCCTCTAACCTTCATGGCCATGAGCTCCTGCATCAGCACAGCGTTCTCCAGGTCCAGACGGTGCGTGTCTCCCCGGGGCTTGACCTCAAGGCTGAGGGGGTCGACGTGAACGCTCTCTAGCTCCAGCATGGTCAGCTTGACTGCTGCACGGTCATTCTTTAGCTGCTGTACGTAGTCCTTCAGCCGCTGCTCGTCCTCCTTGGAGAAGTCTGTGTCGCACGAGCTGGTCGTGGAACTGGTGGTGCTGTGCGCACACACACACACACAAAGATAAGAGATAAAATGACGCTCTGTTGGATGACAGCTAGCATCTAGAAAGTGGTCTTAATTTCCCCCTGAACAGTTAAGATCACAATTAGAGAAGCTAAACTGTTCCTAGAGTTGTGCCTTGCGAGTCTGACACAGGTTAACATTCACAAGGCCGCACGGCCAGACGGATTACCAGGACGTGTACTCAGAGCATGCGCTGACCAGCTGGCTAGCGTCTTCACTGACATTTTCAACCTCTCCCTGACCCAGTCTGTAATACCTACATGTTTCAAGCAGACCATCATAGTCCCTGTGGCCAAGAAAGCCAAGGTAACCTGTCTAAATGACAATCTCCCCATAGCACTCACATCTGTTGCCATAAAATGCTTTGAAAGCCTGGTCATGGCTCACATTAACACCATCATCCCAGACACCCTGGACCCACAACAATTCGCATACCACCCCAACAGATCCACAGACGATGCAATCTCTATTGCACTACACAATGCCCTCTTCCAGCTGGACAAGAGGAACACCTGTGTGAGAATGCAGCTCAGTGTTAAACACTGCCCTCCAAGCTCATCACTAAGCTCAGGACTGAACACTTCCCTCTCCAACGCAATCGTGAAGAAGGCACGACAAAACCTATTCCCCCTCAGGAGACTGAAAGGATTTGGCATGGGTCCTCAGATCCTCAATAGGTTCTACAGCTGCACCATCGAGAGCATCCTGACGGGTTGCATCACTGCCTGGTATGGCAACTGCTCGGCCTCCGACCGCAAGGCACTACAGAGGGTAGTGCGTACGACCCAGTACATGGCCGGGGCCAAGCTTCCTGCCATCCAGGACCTCTATACTAGGCGGTGTCAGAGGAAGGCCCCAAGAAATTGTCAAAGACTCCAGCCACCCTAGTCATAGACTGTTCTCACTGATACCGCACGGAAAGTGGTATAGGAGTGCCAAGTCTAGGTCCAAGAGGCTTCTAAACAGCTTCTACCACCAAGCCATAAGACTCCTGAACAGCTAATCAAATGGCTACCCAAATGACTATTTGCTCCCGGCTACTATCCAATCAAATCTACATTGACATTATCCCACCCCAGGTAAGCTCTCATCTCCTACACTAATTGTACATTTTCTGCTGTGCCCCTGACTTATATGTGAGCCGCATTTGAATGTCATGTATTTTCTCTCCTAGAGCAGTGACTGTAGATGAAAGCTTTGTTTAGGGAGCGGCTTCCTTGCCTGAACTGTCATGGGCACTTGAGCAGAGGGTTGGCTTTAATTATGTTTCAATATGGATTGAAAGCATAAACTACAGCGGTTCCCAAACTGTGGGGGGCGCGAGGGGTCGGCAGGGGGCGTGCGTGGGTATTATGAGTATCATGTAGTAGCCTAAACCTATCGTTGTTACATTGAACTGGGTGAACGGAATATGAATGACATTCATCCAATATGCTGCAACAGAAATAAGGCCATGCTCATAAAAAAAATGTATAAACGCCACCGACTGCCACAGATATACACACATACCTAGTGTGACTATTGGAGGACAGGCTCTCCCATGGTTGAACACTGCAGCCAGTCACAGCGAATGCAGCTCCACAGCTACCGTCCAGCCTGCCCAGAAGATCCTTGGCTGCATTCTCTGCTGTCTTCCTGCAGTCATGGGCCCTCTTCAGGATTTGAGTGATGCTCTCCTCTCCCAACTTCTCGCCTACACACACACACACACACACACACACACACACACACACACACACACACAGATTGAACTCTTTGGACTGAATGCAAAGCATCACGTCTGGAGGAAACCTGGCACCATCCATACGGTGAAGCATGGAGGTGGCAGCATCATGCTGTGGGGATGCTTTTCAGCGGCAGGGACTTGGAGACTAGTCAGGATCGAGGGAAAGATGAACAGAGCAAAGAACAGAGAAATCCTTGATGAAAGCGTGCTCCAGAGTGCTCAGGATCTCCGACTGGGGCGAAGGTTCACCTTCCAACAGGACAACGACCCTAAGGACACAGCCAAGACAAAGCAGGACTGCCTTCTGGAAAAGTCTCTGAATGTCCATGAGGGAACCAGCCAGAGCCCGGACTTGAACCAGATCGAACATCTCTGGAGAGACAGAGCTTGAGAGGACAGAGCTTGAGAGGATCTGCAGAGAAGAATGGGAGAAACTCCCCCAAATACAGGTGTGCCAAGCTTCTAGCGTCATGCCCAAGAAGACTCTGTAATCGCTGCCAAAGGTGCTTCAACAAAGTACTGAGTAAAGGGTCTGAATACTTATGCAATTGTGATATTTCCGTTTTGTATTAGCAAACATTTCTAAAGACCTATTTTTGCTTTGACATTATGGGGTATTGTGTGTAGATTGATGAGGGAAAAAAACAATTTAATACATTTTAGAATAAGGCTATAACGTAACAAAATGTGGAATAAGTCAAGCGGTCTGAATACTTTCCGAAGTCACTGTGTGTGTATATATTATATATATACACACACACACACATATACACTACTGTTCAAAAGTTTGGGGTCACTTAGAAATGTCCTTGTTTTTGAAAGAAAAGCAAAAACAATTGTCCATTAAAATAACATCAAGTTGATCAGAAATACAGTGTAGACATTGTTAATGTTGTAAATGACTATTGTAGCTAGAAACGGCAGATTTTTATGGAATATCTACATAGACGTACAGAAGCCCATAATCATCAACCATCACTCCTGTGTTCCAATGGCACGTTGTGTTAGCTAATCCAAGTTTATCATTTTAAAAGGCTAATTGATCATTAGAAAACCCTTTTGCAATTATGTTAGCACAGCTGAAAACTGTTGTTCTGATTAAAGAAGCAATAAAACTGGCCTTCCTTAGACTAGTTGAGTATCTGGAGCATCAGTATTTGTGGGTTCGATTACAAGCTCAAAATGGCCTGAAACAAAGAACTTTCTTCTGAAACTCGTCAGTCTATTCTTGTTCTGAGAAATGAAGGCTATTCCATGCGAGAAATTGCCAAGAAACTGAAGATCTCGTACAACGCTGTGTACTACTCCCTTACTTTTGCTGCAATTAGTTTCCAATATATTTCCATATATTTTTGTTAGCTGCAAGTGTGACATAATTCTTCCAGTCCTACTTATGATATCACTTACAAAGATCCAATTTTTTTATGAAACAATATTTTTCAATATTTCAGTTTAACCGTAATATTTAACCGTCTTTTCTGGTGGATTAAACTGAAATAGCAACCAACTTTCTATGGCTTGTTTAACATTTTTAGATATTTTGGAGATTATTTCATTTTCAAATAACCGAAAGTGAGAGGCATTTATACATAAATTCCTGTCGTACTTTATCAAAAACCTTTGCAAAGTCAGCTATGAATACCAGGCCTGGTTTCCCAGATGCAAAAAACCTGTCTGATTAGAAAGAATAATATCTGACAATACCTTTCAAATTCTAAGCGCTATGCTAGAATTTTTGCATCACAACACTGAAGTGTAGGGACCTCCAATATTTTAAACGGACTGGAACTTTATATTTATTTAGTCTGATTAAAGTTTGTGATGGGAGGATGAAGTGAAGTGAACGCAGAAGGAGTGATGGAGGTGAGGTTTGTAAAATAATTAAATGAGTGAGAGTGGAGCAATTTATAAAAGAGAGTATACAATGAGTAATAGATTAAAAGAGTATTTTTGAGAGGTGGCCTCTTTGCTTTAATTGGTTGGAGTTCAACTGTGGGTCTCTGAATGTAGGAAGAGCACTGATCAAAGAACAAACGAGCCTGTGTAGGCATGAAGAGTGAGTATGTGTGTGTTACTCACCTACGTCGCCCACTCCAGCAGCTCTGAACTGGCCCAGTACCAGACTCTGTTCACTCTCCGCCAGCGTCAACAGCAGCTCATAGGCCTCTATACACTGTTCACTGAGAGAAAGAACACACACGAGCCGACAAGGTGAAAAGTCTGTCGATGTGCCCTTGAGCAAGGCACTTAACCCTAATTTGCTCCAGTGGCGCTGAACTTATATGGCTGACCCTGTAAAACAACACATTTCATTGCGCCTATCCGGTGTGTGACAATAAAACATCTTATTATTATTTTGGTTAACAAACACACACTTATAAAGTATCTCATAGGCCCCTGATCACTGATTAACAAAGAACCCATAGACAAACATGTCAGCTAAACCTATTTGCACTACTCAACTACTGAATGATAACACACATAAACTCTCTCTCTCTCACACACGCACACACACTCTTAGTGGAGGAATGCAGAGGCCTCTTGCATCCACTTATCTGTGCTGCACTTTCATCAAGCGTTCAAAAGGACCATGGCTGAGAGGTGCTGATTTCTATTTAACTACAGTCATTACAGTGTGTGTGTGTGTTTGCCTGGGGCTCAGAGATGGAAGAAAAACAATCCTGTGGAAATATTTTAGCGAGGCAATATTGTTTTAATCAGTCAATGATTACACATCATGAAAAAAACACCTCTACTCCAAACAAATCCAGAGAGAGCTTGGGTCATTAACTAAGTGTTACGCCTACAAAGAAAACTCCTAATTTGTCCACAGAGGAAGTCTGAAGCCTGCACTCAATTTAGACATGGAACATCTATTTTATTTTGTTGTCCTCATAGCTAGTCTCTCTTTATTTATGTTGTCCTCATAGCTAGTCTCTCTTTATTTATGTTGTCCTCATAGCTAGTCTCTCTTTATTTATGTTGTCCTCATAGCTAGTCTCTCTTTATTTTGTTGTCCTCATAGCTAGTCTCTCTTTATTTTGTTGTCCTCATAGCTAGTCTCTCTTTATTTATGTTGTCCTCATAGCTAGTCTCTCTTTATTATGTTGTCCTCATAGCTAGTTTCTCTTTATTTTGTGGTCCTCATAGCTTGTCTCTTTATTTATGTTGTCCTCATAGCTAGTCTCTCTTTATTTTGTTGTCCTCATAGCTAGTCTCTCTTTATTATGTTGTCCTCATAGCTAGTCTCTCTTTATTTTGTTGTCCTCATAGCTAGTCTCTCTTTATTTTGTTGTCCTCATAGCTAGTCTCTCTTTATTTTGAGTGGATTTGAGGTAGGTTAGATGTTTGTGTGTGTGTGTGTGTGTGTGTGTGTGTGTGTGTGTGTGTGTGAGAGAGAGAGAGAGACTGTTGACACTAGAAGACCAGACCTGATTTAAAGACACACATTTCTCATTTACACACACATGCGCGCACGCGCACACACACGCACGCACGCACGCACTCGACTGCTAGTTCAGCCGTACCAAAACAAATCCTGTGGATAGTTTTACATACTTTAATAGCTCACACCAACACTATGAATTAGTCACTCTCTCAAGAATGAAAAAAAAGTTTCTGCCGGAAAAACACCCAAAATTGTCAGCATCACCACCAGAATACACTCTGATGTTTTATCTTATGATTATAGTTTTAAAATTACACAAAGTGTCCAACTTTCTCACGCACACAAGTGCACACACAGAGCGAGAGAGAGAGCGAGCCTTGAAGAATCTTCCACCACATATTAGACACACACCGCAGTCCCCCATCCACCCTCGTTCCAATGACAGTCTATCTCTTCCCAAATGGCCCAACGGGGTGGCCTCGCTGACATCACACTCGGTGGGGCTGAATTCAATCAAAGCGCCGGCATCATGGCTACAGGGGGAAATATATACATTGAGTGTGTGTGTGTGTAATGTAACTGGTGTGATATTAACAATGCATTTGGGGGCTATACAAGTGCGTTGTGTACTCTGGTGTAATGGGCAAGACAAATAATTATATTTTATTTCGGTGTCTGTCAGTTTACACATCTGCTCATAGCTAAGCATTGCCGATGAGGCAACTTGAGTACCATCTTCCTGAGACATGCTATGGCAGAATGCCATGAGAAACACACGTAACATTACCATATCATGCCACCACAACATAACATTCACCCAACAACAGCTAAAACTTTTTCCATTTGAGGTTGCCCATTGGCAGAAAGTCTCCCTAAATCTTGCCACGCAAGAAAAAGGTTCAAAACTGAACTTTTCTGCATCTCATAACATCACCACAGAAAAAGCATAGTTGGATGATTAGCATTATGCTAATCATAAATACCACTCAGATTAGATCTGTTTTCCTTTCGTTTCTCGTTTGCGTTAGCTTTGCTGAATGGGCACCTTCAGGGCACCTTATCAGAGAAGGGCTCGCACACAAACACACAGACCCCTTGATTGGTCAAGGGAATGAGAATGCTAATGAGATGCGAATGGCTGCTACCTAATGCAACGTACAAAAGAGGCCCTGACCTCCGCAAAAGCAGCCTAATTATAATTACCGGAAGAGGCTTCTAGTGAGGTAGCATTAGCCTGGCTCTGACGGTTACAGCTTGATAAAGGTTTTTGTTAGCTAAGCAAGGCTCAAATTAAGCTTGGCCATAGACATGGATGAGGACATTTGGATTCAGGTTTTCACCCTGTTGGCGTGTTTCTTTCTTTCTGTCTGGCACTTGAGCACATGCATGAGTGTGGGAATGTAAGTAATATGTATTTTGCATGCTCTAGGTTAGGCCTTGCTTTGTATGTGTGCACGTGAGAGTGTGTATGTCCATGTGTTTGTGTACCTGTACTGTAGTGCCAGTCGTAGGGCGGTAGCGTTGGACTCGTATTTGCCTACCAGCATGCTCATCCTCTCTGCGTTGCCCTTACACTCCTCCAACGTGATGGTCAAGAGGTCATTCTGAGACTTCAGGTGCTCGATGCGGCTGGAACACACACATTAGTCATCATTATTGGATTACATTTACTGTATAAAGTGCTTGTTATATCTCAAAGCACCTCACATTGCAACTCATCCCTCCACCAGTGATTTAAAGCACCCACCTGGGTGATTCACAGCAGTCATTTTGTGCCAGATCGCTCATCACACATCAGCTATTGCAGTAAAGGGAGTGTTAGGGGACAAATGGACGGTGCAACTATAGCCACCCTCCTCTCTCTTACTCAAATGGCCTTGGTTTTATGGGTAGATTATATGAGAGTAGCTAGTGACACGTAACTATCCATCTAATTAAGGCTGTCAATAAAGCACTCAGGGCTTAATGAAGAGAAAAGAGGGTGTGTCCGCAGCCTGGTGGTTAGATATCCCATAAAAACATGGGTCAAATAACAACCTTTAAGTAGACACACCCCAAAATCTAAGTCACAGGTTACCGGCTGCCCATCTGTCCCCTTCATTTTGGATTGACGCACTTATGATGCATTATACCACTTATGAGGTATGAAAATGATTCGATTTTAAGGTAAACTATCCCTTTAAGCATACTTATCCATTTGGATAAGCCTCAAAAAAAGAGTGATCGCAATGTGTTCTTTGTTCGAAAAAACATACAACTGAACAATCACCGTAATCGTGACATTCGATTTGGCCTTAGAGACAGACCTACAGAACTGTATAAGCAGTGTTTCACAACATTTCAAACCCATCTGCTTTAAATGTCTACTCAGTCTGAAGCTCTGACTGGAATGAACTGATAAAACACACAGGAATTACAAAGGATTACGACTTAAGCCATCCCACTGAGAACACTCAGATCTCCACATCTCACTTCCAAATAGTCAGGATTATGAGGAAACGTCATAACATAATTCGCTAAGTTTGAAATCCCCCCTAAAGATCCTAAAGTACACCGTTTGAAGAGTTACTACTTAATTCGCTTGGAACAGACTTCTAAAGAGAGTTTTTAGAGGAAAAGAAGAGGTGGAAATAAAACCGGTTTTATAAAAATTCACCTGCATGTTAGAACACATATTGAACATGTGCCTGAATCTGGTTCATTCATAGGCTTGGGCTTTCTTAAAAGGCCCATAATGAAGACTCGCTGGTGGAAAAGTACCTCTAGTGTGAATCCCTAGACTACAGTGTAGGCCAGGGGGATGTGAATACTACAGTTTACATTTTAAACATGGCCTTTTTTATTCTACATCAATACAATGCAAATCAGTGTATTTTACCGATGCATTCGGAAAGTATTCAGACCGTCAACTTTTTCCACATTTTGTTACGTTACAGCCTTATTCTAAAATTGATTAAAATGTTTTTTTCCCCTCATCAATCTACACACAATACCCATAATGACAAAGCGAAATCAGGTTTAGATTTTTGGGGAAATGTATAAAAAAATTAAATGATGAAATTTAACATTTTGTTGAAGCACCTTTGGCAGCGATTACAGCCTCGAGTCTGCTTGGGTGTGACGACAAAAGCTTGGCACACCTGTATTTGGGAAGTTTCTCCCATTCTTCTCTGCAGATCCTCTCAAGCTCTGTCAGGTTGGATGGGGAGCATTGCTGCACTGCTATTTTCAGGTCTCTCCAGAGATGTTTGATCAGGTTCAAGTCCAAGCTCTGGCTGGTTCACTCAAAGACATTCAGAGACTTGTCCCAAAGACACTCCTGCGTTGTCTTGGCTGTGTGCTTAGGGTCATTGTCCTGTTGGAAGATGCACCTTCGCCCCAGTCTCAGCGCTCTGGAGCAGGTTTTCATCAAGGATCTCTGTACTTTGCTCTTTCCCTCGATCCTGAGTAGTCTCCCAGTCCCTGCCGCTGAAAAACATCCCCACAGCATGATGCTGCCACCACCATGCTTCACTGTAGGGATGGTGCCAGGTTTCCTCCAGACGTGACGCTTGGCATTCAGGACCTCTATACCAGGCGGTGTCAGAGGAAGGCACAAACAATTGTCACCTTGACTCACATTGTCAAAGACTCCAGCCACCCTAGTCATAGACGGTTCTCTCTGCTACCGCACGGCAAGCGGTACCGGAGTGCCAAGTCTAGGTCCAAGAGGTTTCTAAACAGCTTCTACCCCCAAGCCATAAGACTCCTGAACATCTACTCAAATGGCTACCCAGACTATTTGCATTGCCCCCCCCCCCCCACACTCTTCTACGCTGCTGCTACTCTGTTTATGATCTATGCATAGTCACTTTAATAACTCTACCGACATGCACATATTACCGCAATTACCTCGACTAACTGGTGCCCCCGCACATTGACTCTGTACTGGTACCCTTTATATATAGCCTTGCTATTGTTATTTTACTGCTGCTCTTTAATTATTTGTTACTTTTATTTGTTACTTTTTTCTTTCTTAAAACTGCATTGTTGGTTAAAGGCCTGTAAGTAAGCATTACACTGTAAGGTCTACACCTGTTGTATTCGGGGCATGTGACAAATACAATTCGATTTGATTCTGAAAGGTTCTCCCATCTCTACAGAGGAACTCTGAAGCTCTGTCAGAGTGACCATCGGTTTCTTGGTCACCTCCCTGACAAAGGCCCTTCTCCCTTGATTGCTCAGTTTGGCCAGGAGGCCAGCTCTAGGAAGATTCTTGGTTGTTCCAAACTTCTTTAATTTAAGAATGATGGAGGCCACTGTGTTCTTGGGGATCTTCCCCAGATCTGTGCCTCGACACAATCCCGTCTCGGAGCGCTACGGACAATTCTTTCAACCTCATGGCTTGGTTTTGTTCTGACATGCACTGTCAACTGTGGGACCTTATATAGACAGGTGTGTGTACATTTTGGCATTAATGGTGGGATACAGTATTACTTTAATATAACATTACTTATAAGATGAAGATCAGGGCTGTAAGTGACAGGCAACGTGGTTTGAGTGTCACCTGTTAAGTCTCTCCGTCTCCACCTCAAACTCCCTGATCTTGTTCTCAGAGATGGCTGATCCGTGGGAGTAGAGGGTCTGGAAGATCTCCTGGATGTTGGAGCAGTCCTGGAGGGAGTGTGCCAAGTGCTCCGCCACATTACTGGACACCTGGGAAAGGAGGAACAGGGGTACATGGGGTAAGACTGACATTTACATTGATCTATGGAGGGGAGTAGACAGCGCTTCAACCAATGTTAGTCAAGGTGCAGCCAAAAATCACAACGTAAAAACAGCACAATGGGAATTTAATGGGTCAGGCAGACTGAGGGGATTTCTTTGTGATCCTCCACTCTCTTAATCCACAGTGAGTTTATAAAGTGTGTTTATAACCTTTACTTATAGAGGTTGGTCTTATTGAGATTAAACTATTTTTCAAGAGATTGTATACAGGTTTTCTATTGAACTCTGCTCTGCATTCCTTTACATAATCTGTCTCAGCCTTGTCCCAGAGGAATACTAACAGTCTGCCTCTCTTTCTCGCTCTTCCCTTTCACTCTCTTTCAAGTCTATTTTGGGCCAGATGGGTTCCGGCTAAAGAGGAGAATTTTGGTGGCCAGAGCTTTCAGGGAAAAGAGAAGCCCTGGAATCGTTAGGATTGGTTCCCGTCACTCACACGTGAACACACACCAAGGGGAGAGAGGGAGATATAAAAAGAGAGGGAAGGAAAGGGAGAGGGGAGGGAGGCACTAGAGAAAAGAGGGCATCAGAAGAGGATTGAAAGAGGAAAGCGATAAAACAATATACTGTACAGTCGTGGCCAAAAGTTTTGAGAATGACACAAATATTAATTTCCACAAAGTCTGCTGCTTCAGTGTCTTTAGATATTTTTGTCAGATGTTACTATGGAATACTGAAGTATAATTACAAGCAAGTTGATGCAAAGAGTCAATATTTGCAGTGTTGGCCCTTCTTTTTCAAGACCTCTGCAATCAGCCCTGGCATGCTGTCAATTAACTTCTGGGACACATCCTGACTGATGGCAGCCCATTCTTGCATAATCAATGCTTGGAGTCACTCTTTATGACAACTCTTAATGACATTCTGGAGTATATGCAAATTGCCATCATACAAACTGAGGCAGCAGACTTTGTGAAAATTTATATTTGTGTCATTCTCAAAACCTTTGGCCACGACTGTACAGTGCCTTTGGAAAGTATTCAGACCCCTTGACTTGTTCCACATTTTGTTATGTTACAGCCTTATTCTAAAACTGACTCAATTGCTTTTTTACTAACCAATCTATACACAATACCCCATATTGACAAAGCAAAAACAGGTTTAGATTTTTTAGCTAAAATAGCTGAAATATCACATTTACATAAGTATTCAGACCCTTTACTCAGTACTTTGTTTAAGCACCTTTGGCAGAAATTACAGCGTCGAGGCTTCTTGGGTATGACGCTACAAGCTTGGCACACCTGTATTTGGGAAGTTTCTCCCATTCTTCTCTGCAGATCCTCTCAAGCTCTGTCCGGTTGGATGGGGAGCGTTGTTGCACAGCTATTTTCAGGTCTCTCCAGAGATATTCGACCGGCTTCAAGTCCGGGCTCTGGCTGGGCCACTCAAGGACATTCAGAGACTTGTCCCGAAACCACTCATGCATTGTTTTGGCTGTGTGCTTAGGGTCATTGTCTTGTTGGAAGGTGAACCTTCACCCCAGTCTGAGGTCCTGAGCACTCTGGAGCAGGTTTTCATCAAGGATCTCTCTGTACTTTGCTCCGTTCATCTTTGCCTCGATCCTGACTAGTCTCCCAGTCCCTGCTGCTGAAAAACATCCTCACAGCATGATGCTGCCACCACCATGCTTCACCTTAGGGATGGTGCAGGAATCCTCTAGATGTGACGTTTGGCATCCAGGCCAAAGAGTTCCATCTTGGTTTCATCAGACCAGAGAATCTTGTTCCTCATGGTCTGAGAGTCTTTAGGTGCCTTTTGGCAAACTCCAAGCAGGTTGTCATGTTCATTTTACCAAGGAGTGGCTTCCGTCTGGCCACTCTACCATAAAGGCCTGATTGGTGGAGTGCTGCAGAGCTGCAGAGATGCTTGTCCTTCTGGAAGGTTCTCCCATCTCCACAGACAAACTCTAGAGCTGGGTTCTTGGTGGCCCTTTTCCCAGGATTGCTCAGTTTGACTGGGCTGCGAGCTCTAGGAAGAGTCTTGGTGGTGCCAAACGTCTTCCATTTAAGAATGAGAAATATTTTGGTACCCTTCCTGTTACGGATACAGGTATCCTGTGTGTGTGTTTGTTTTCTCTCCTTCTGCCCTAGTCACAGGTGTCACTCATCAGCAGTCATCAGTCCCAATCAGAAGACACCTGCTCCTTTTCCCTTACCCAATCACATCCCCTTTCCCTTGGTTTAAAAACCCAGTCAGTTATCTCTCTCTCTCTAGCTTGTTCTTGTTTTGTAGCACTCTGGTTGTGTAGCTCTATCAGGTTTTGTAGCTCTTGTTGTATTGCTCTTGCTTGTTTTTGTAGCTGACTGGTATTGGAAGCTCTCTCTCTTTGTTTTGTAGCTACAGAGCTCTAGCTCTGTTTAGTATTTGTTAAAGCCCAGTTGCTGTTGTCCTGTGAGTATGTACTGTTGTGTTGCATTGCTGTTTGTTTGTTGGTGGAAAAGGGGATAACCAGACAAGACGCCCTTGGGCATACATTACCCGTAGGAAACCCTGTGTTAAATACATTAGTTAGAACTGGGCGGACCACCCACTGTATTTACTTAGTTAGCTAGCTGTTCGTGACGCAGGTAGATTAGTTTAGGGGTTTTTGAATATCTATTATTTCTTTCCTTGGGTCCAGCTCAGCCCCTTTTCCCCAC
>QNTS01000002.1:1907156-1941128 GCA_003317085.1 Hucho hucho
AAAACCCAGTCAGTTATCTCTCTCTCTCTAGCTTGTTCTTGTTTTGTAGCACTCTGGTTGTGTAGCTCTATCAGGTTTTGTAGCTCTTGTTGTATTGCTCTTGCTTGTTTTTGTAGCTGACTGGTATTGGAAGCTCTCTCTCTTTGTTTTGTAGCTACAGAGCTCTAGCTCTGTTTAGTATTTGTTAAAGCCCAGTTGCTGTTGTCCTGTGAGTATGTACTGTTGTGTTGCATTGCTGTTTGTTTGTTGGTGGAAAAGGGGATAACCAGACAAGACGCCCTTGGGCATACATTACCCGTAGGAAACCCTGTGTTAAATACATTAGTTAGAACTGGGCGGACCACCCACTGTATTTACTTAGTTAGCTAGCTGTTCGTGACGCAGGTAGATTAGTTTAGGGGTTTTTGAATATCTATTATTTCTTTCCTTGGGTCCAGCTCAGCCCCTTTTCCCCACACCACTTTCCCGTGTGTTTAAAATAAACCTTTTGTGTTTGACGGTAGATTTATGTTGTCTGTGTTTTCTGTTCTCACTGTTCCTTTTCACCATAGTAATTTGCACAAGATATGTTGCGGGTCTCTATTCCATTCCCCCTAGACTGCGGGGTAAAAGGGATTCGTAACACTTCCCCAGAACCGTGCCTCAAAACAATCCATTCTCGGAGCTCTACTGACAATTCCTTCAATCTCAATTGGTTTTTGATCCGACATAGATGAGTGCCTTTCCAAATCAATTGAATTTACCACAGGTAGACTCCAATCAAGTTGTAAAAACAAGGATGATCAATGGAAACAGCATGCACCTGAGCTCAAATTCGAGTCTCATAGCAAATGGTCTGAATACTTACGTAAATAATGTATTTCTATTTTTAATACAATTGCAAAAATGTATACAAACCTGTTTTCACTTTGTCATTATGGGGTATTGTGTAGATTGCTGAGGTATTTTTTTCTTTAATCCATTTTAGAATAAGGCTGTAACGTAACAAAATGTGAAAAAGTGAAGGGGTCTGAATACTTTCCGATGGCACTGTAGCTGGGTCTGTTGTCAGATCAACCTTTAGTGTCAACTAGGCTTTGTGGGTGCAGAGGGAGGGGGCAGTGGGGTATGAGTTACACCAGGTCTGTCAAACCATACTGGAGATAGATACCAATCTCTGACACTTCTGCTGATGCTGCGGTTATCATCGGCCAGCTGCTACAAGGAAATGTCCTACGTACTGTCGCTCTCGCTCTTACTCTGTCTACCCCTCTCTCTATCCTACTTCCTTTATTTTAACACTTTGCCATCTTCCCCCTCAAAGCCTTCAGTATTGAATAGGCATCCAGTAGCTCCTTACCCCGATGCTGCTGATCTCTGATCCCAGAACAGGCCTCTCGGTGGAGGAAGACTCCGACCTGGTTTTTGACAGTTTCACCCGCTCTGCCACCTAGCAACAAGACAACAAACTGCTTGATCTCCAAGGCATTCCTATTCGATGGCAAACATTTCTATAAAAAACCCAATGATATAGCCTTACATTCCTACTTTTTTCTGTCTTGCACTGTTGGCAGTAGGTGCACTTTTTTTCAGCTGCCATGTATCTGAAGGTACCAACTCTGCGTGCCCGGAGAGAAAATCAAGTGCACCTATAGGCCTACGCATTGCTCAGATCACTGTATCTGTATGCAGCTTCCTCGAGCGCACAGCAAAGGAAGTTACTGTGATTTCAAAATGTCTAAAACCATGACTAAAGAGAGACTGTCAATGATTACAGCAAAGAGATGCTGTTTTTATGAGTCAGTTCATGTAGAATGTTTTGTCAGCACTTTTATAAGCCATGAAATGCACTTAACCTCTCACACTGCAGTTTCAATGAATGAGTAGCAAAGTGTATCGATAGGCTTGCATTGTTATTATTAGCAGCTGTGTTCTTTTATATCAAGGAATATTTCACTTTCTCTGGTCATAAGAGCAACAACATGAATTTGTACATGAGGCAGAACTAATGCGGTGTGACTCGAGTTTCGCCATCCCCTTTTTGGTCTTAGTGGAGCGGGGAGGGCTGAGGGACAGTCTGACGTGAGAGGCGGACCCTCTGATGCGCTCCCTCCTCTGAGACTGACCATCAGAGGCAGGCACAAGCAGTCCAGTAACATAAAGAAAGCACATTATTTCAATGTATGCTCACTCAGCTGTGCCTCACAGGTAATACAACAAACTATGATCTATTACCAGTGTGATCGTATACCTCAAGTTTTGAAATAAAAAAAATGTAATGTCTGAGAAGAACACCATTGGCAGGGCAATTCAAGCATTGCATAATATATTGGGCATATAGACTAATGCAAACTTAATTTCTACAGAACTGTTTTAATAGGTTAATGTTGCATAGGTTTACATTTTTTTTATTTTTTTTTATCTGCGGTATATCTCAGCCTTCATTTTGACTCAGAAAGTGATCTCGGCTCAGAAAAGGTCCACTGCTCTAATGTATTGTATTCCCTCTGAGGCTCAATGTCAAGGACACACACGGGACAGTGGACGAGCGAATGGTTGCCTGATTACCACTGTCCCTCTCTGGCTGGACAAGCACAAGGCTAGTATGCTGATTAGTGTGTGTGTGTGCGCGTGCCCGTGTGATTAAACTGATAGAGACAGTACTATAAGAGATGGTGAAAATTCGAAAAGAAAACAAAATGTTAGTCCTTGGTCATTCCAGAGGAGAGTTCATAATATCCCCAGAGAGACATTGCATTACCTCATATGAATGTACGATATTCCATTTCTTCAATTCTATTACTCAAGACCGTGTGAGATCTTGATAACCCTTAATGTACTTCCACATGCATACATTTTTCCCCCTTACTATGCATGTCATAGTGTGTGTGTGTTACCTTGGCCACAGGTATATCGTTACTGCTGCTGCTGGTGCTGAGTTCACCAGTGCTGGGGTTGATTGGACGGGATGCGGGGGTGAGACGCCCGGGGCTGGACAGGCCTGCAGGCTGGGAGCTCTGGAGACGCGTCTGCAGCTCCCGCACCTGGGGAGAAGACACCATAGAGATACATTACATTACTATTTCATGTGAATGTGTTCTATTTAATTCTATGGCACACAAAGACACACATAAGCTTATAGTCATGGGCATGGCAAAACACATTAAAATAACATGAATAAAACATCAATAACACCCAGACCTGCTGAAAACACACAACTGCTTTTGACCACATCATACAGAGGATTTACAAAAGGACTCAGTTAGTTGCAACTTTAACCACTTCTTGCTCCAGTTTTAGACAATGTGAGGATCCATCCTATCTCTTTAGAGCAGTGGGCAAAGGCAGGAATTTTGGGACAGTGATGTCATGAATGCAGAGGCAACAGGGTACTTGAGTCACTCCACTGCTGACAGGCTTCTCTTCATTCTATATTAAGCATCAAAAAGCTATTTGGAAAGGATTGCCAGGTCTCGCAATAAATTTGTACGCAAGCTTGAATTTGTCTGTATTAAGCGTGCAGCTTGTATACAAAATCCAAATGCTGTTGTTAATATGTTGTTACCACTTCACAACCCATAGCAGTTTAGGCTCCAGGTGTGTGTTTGTGGTTGTGGTGTGTGTATGTGTCAGAGGGAGAGAGCTTCCTCTGCCAGGAAAAGCGTGGAAAAGAAAGAACATTAGTTTGACCCCTGGCCCATGAAAATACTGTATAAACAGTGAAAACTCAGCAAACTTGGTTTTGGAAACAATGGACTTTTGTGCTTTACATAGCACCCATTGTACACACAGACACCACAATATATAGACGCAAACTTTCAGCAACTGGCATGAGTTGTTGGCAGCACTGGATAGCTGAATAGACATGACAAAAAGTCAAAATTATGTGAGCTACCTGCATGTTGTCAATAATATAGGCAAACCTTTAAATTGCACACATACATGTGGCATTATAAGCACAGGTAAATCTATCTACATCAAATGTATGGTCTGAAGTGTAAATCAGGCTTCCTCTAGGGCAGACATACTGGCCTGGAAAACAGCTGAGGCGATAAGCCTGCATCTGCCACTAACTCGGTCTCTGTCTCTGCCTCCGCCAGCCAGACTGTGAGAACAGATTTTCCCCACCTCTATTTCCCTATGGGCGCCAGGGGAGAGGAGACTTTCAGATACAAATAGAGAGAGAAAGGGATGAGGGGAAATAGAAGAGAAAGTGAGTGACAGAAAGAGGGGGGCGAGAGGAGAGTGGGGAAAGGTTGACAGTGAAACAGAGACACTGGGAATGAGAGAGGGAGTGCAGGGACAGACAGGGGAGAGAGAGAGGGTGTAGGAGAGAGGGAGAGACAGCAAGCTGGTCCTGGCAACACAATTAGACCCAACCAAATCATGAGAAAACAAAGCAATATTACGTGACACATTGGAAATATTTTGGAAATATATATAGAATACCTGACCACTGTGAGTTACCCAAAATTAAGGAACGCTTTGACTATGTACAGACTCAATGAGAATAGGCTTGCTATTGAGAAAGGTCGTCGTAGGCAGACCTGGCTCTCAAGAGAAGACAGGCTATGTGCACACTGCCCACAAAATGTGTTGAAAACTGAGTTGCACTTCCTAACCTCCTGCCAAATGTATGAGCATAGAGAGACATAATACCCTCAGATTACGCAGACCCACAAATAATTTGAAAACAAATACAATTCCAGACCCACAGCGTGCAATCACAGCAGCAAGATTTGTGACCGGTTAACAATTGTGTTTGAAGAAAAAACACCATTGTAAATACAACACGTATTTATGTTTATTTATTTTCCCTTTTGTACTTTAACTATTTGCACATTGTTACAACACTGTGTCATGACTGTCCTGTGAGGATCACAATGGGTCAGATCAGCATGGCAATGGCCAGACCCTCTCCTACCCACAAATGGGGGGAGGAGGGAACTGTGGGGGTTTTGACACCTCCACACCTGGTCGTAAATTTAAGCAGGAGAGAACTCTCTCTCTACCCTTTAGTATCAACCAAAGGAATGCCATTGTCTACAGAGATTTTTGCCGCCCCAAAACTCGAATGTTAAAAAAGTGAATCATGGAACAATATTTCTAACATAACGATATGGGAAATGGTCAGTGGGGAGAAGTAGGAAACGAATGTCATATTGTTTTTCATTTTGTGATGTTATTAAAAACCGTAACAACCAAATACTTTAACTTGGAAAGGATACCCCCTTTATCTGTCAAGTTTTCATTCAATATGTTGTGAATACAATATTAAAAATGATTGAAGTATTTTTGTTAAGATATGAAAGTGCTTTTAGGAGGGGTAAGAGAGAACTTCTAATCATATCCTTTGCACATCAAGTAGCCACGCCCCGAGTAAGGTCAGAGAGCTTACCAGCATGACGGAATGCCCCTTTTTGGCCAGAGTGCATAAAAAGCCTTTGTTACGAAATTAACATTAGATCAGGAAGCGTGAGGCGAGAGCTACATGTTTTAAATGGTTGAAACGCTGAATCTCAACACGAGGTGAAGAAATACTCACCTTCCTTTAGACCAGAGAGACGAAGAGCTGCAGCTCATGTCTATCGTGGTCCGAATCCTGAATACCAACACGAGGAGGAAGAGGCGAGAAGCTCATCTCAGACAATCACTGGTACAGCTGTCTTATGTCAGATATTGAGAAAAGCTAATCTATGTGAGAGTATCCTACTACGCTCATCATCAATGGGAACCGCCGACATGGCTGGTTATCTTCCAGAGTGAACAACAGTAGAAGACGGGAAAGGGGATAGCCCTTTCGGACAATCAGAGCCATACAGCTGGAAGGCCAACAACTTTCTGAGAAGGCTTGGTTCCAACCGAGATAATCGACGAACAAAGGCATTTCACATGTAAATACATTCATGATTTCTTATTCCAAATTGGCGACGGTTCATGTGCAAAGTATGTGTTTAATGTGAGAATAGTTATAGAATGTTTCCGTTTTTCTCTGTCTCTCTCTTTTCCCCCCTCGCCATCTCTGTGTAATAAGCCGTCATATTTTGTCAGTCCACTAGGGACCTTTATCTCATGTAAAGTGTGTATGTTTATTCAGTGTTATTATTTAGTTAGCTAGTAAATAAATAATTAAACCCATGTGTAGTACTGAATCATGAGCAAGGCTGGGGTTTTTGCAGATCCAAGAACGTTACGATAGTTCAGAATGAGTATTTGATAAGACGTACAGTGCCTTGCAAAAGTATTCATCCTCTTTGCATTTTTACTATTTTGTTGCATTACAACCAGTAATTTAAAGGGATTTTTATTTGGATTTCATGTAATGGACATACACAAAAGATTCCAAATTGGTGAAATGAAATAAAAAAAAATGACTTGTTTAAAAAAATTCAAAAAATAAAAAACTGAGAAGTAGTGATTGCATATGGATTCACCCCCTTTGCTATGAAGCCCCTAAATAAGATCTGGTGCAACCAATTACCTTCAGAAGTCACATAATTAGTTAGGGGAATTAAGGGGAAACATTTAAATGTCTTGGAATTGCCTAGTCAAAGCCCAGACCTCAATCCAATTGAGAATCTGTGGTATGACTTAAAGATTGCTGTACACCAGCGGAACCCATCTAACTTGAAGGAGCTGAAGCAGTTTTGCCTTGAAGAATGGGCAAAAATCCCAGTGGCTAGATGTGCCAAGCTTATGGAGACATACCCCAAGAGACTTGCAGCTGTAATTGCTGCAAAAGGTGGCTCTACAAAGTATTGACTTTGGGGGGTGTGAATAGTTATGCACGCTCAAGTTGTTTTTTTGTCTTATTTCTTGTTTGTTTCACAAAAAAAATATTTTCATCTTCAAAGCAGTAGGCATGTTGAGCAAATCAATTGATACAAATCAATTTTAATTCCAGGTAGTAAGGCAACAAAATAGGAAAAATGCCAAGGGGGGTGAATACTTTCGCAAGCTACTGCAATGATTAAGATGACTGTTTTTCGATGAAATAGGTAAAGACCTTATATAGTTTAATTCGGCAGATGGTAACTCTCTAAACAACTTATTCCTTGGTGCCCCAAATCCTAATGAGTTAATCAGATAACAATTAAACATAATTAGTGGATTAAATAAATAACAGTCATCAGATTAATGAATGTAAAGTCACGGCAACTGTATATAGACATAATAATGACTGTTCACTTTTTATTGTTAATTTTACTTGCTTTGGCAATGTAAACATATGTTTCCCAAGCCAATAAATGTGAGTGAGGGTGAGGGTGAGGGTGAGAGTGAGAGAGCGTGTAAGAGAGCATGCGAGAGCTTGGCCATGACTTTGAACACTGCTGTTTTTCATGTTCTCCTCTCCTGAGAAACTCCCTGGGAGCCGTGGGTCTGAAAAAAGCCATGTGCTGCCAAAGGACACAGAGAGGACTGCGACATCATGAACTAGTCCTCGCCAGCTTTCTCCCTCATGATGCCTGAGAAGAAACTGCAAAGAAAATGATTCTGGTTCTGTCTGGTTCTGGCCAGTATATAAACCGAGGACTTTGTTTGACTCACATGCACATCTGTCCAGGACAGTTCATGTATCCAGCTGATTTTAAAAAGTATACAGTGAGGGGAAAAAGTATTTGATCCCCTGCTGATTTTGTACGTTTGCCCACTGACAAAGAAATGATCAGTCTATAATTTTTATGGTAGGTTTACTTGAACAGTGAGAGACAGAATAACAACAAAAAAATCCTGAAAAACGCATGTGAAAAATTTTATAAATGGAATTGCATTTTAATGAGGGAAATAAGTATTTGACCCCCTCTCAATCAGAAAGATTTCTGGCTCCCAGGTGTCTTTTTCACAGGTAACGAGCCGAGATTAGGAGCACACTCTTAAAGGGAGTGCTCCTAATCTCAGTTTGTTACCTGTATAAAAGACACCTGTCCACAGAAGCAATCAATCAATCAGATTCCAAACTCTCCACCATGGACAAGACCAAAGAGCTCTCCAAGGATGTCAGGGACAAGATTGTAGACAAACACAAGGCTGGAATGGGCTACAGGACCATCGCCAAGCAGCTTGGTGAGAAGGTGACAACAGTTGGTGCGATTATTCGCAAATGGAAGAAACACAAAAGAACTGTCAATCTCCCTCGGCCTGGGGCTCCATGCAAGATCTCACCTCGTGGAGTTGCAATGATCATCAGAACGGTGAGGAATCAGCCCAGAACTACACAGGAGGATCTTGTCAATGATCAAGGCAGCTGGGACCATAGTCACCAAGAAAACAATTGGTAACACAATACGCCGCGAAGGACTGAAATCCTGCAGCGCCCGCAAGGTCCCCCTGCTCAAGAAAGCACATATACATGCCCGTCTGAAGTTTGCCAATGAACATCTGAATGATTCAGAGGACAACTGGGTGAAAGTGTTGTGGTCATATGAGACCAAAATGGAGCACTTTGGCATCAACTCAACTCGCCGTGTTTGGAGGAGGAGGAATGCTGCCTATGACCCCAAGAACACCATCCCCACCGTCAAACATGGAGGTGGAAACATTATGCTTTGGGGATGTTTTTCTGCTAAGGGTACAGGACAACTTCACCGCATCAAAGGGACGATGGACGGGGCCATGTACCGTCCAATCTTGGGTGAGAACCTCCTTCCCTCAGCCAGGGCATTGAAAATGGGTCATGGATGGGTATTCCAGCATGACAATGACCCAAAACACATGGCCAAGGCAACAATGGAGTGGCTCAAGAAGAAGCACATTAAGGTCCTGGAGTGGCCTAGCCAGTCTCCAGACCTTAATCCCATAGAAAATCTGTGGAGGGAGCTGAAGGTTCGAGTTGCCAAACGTCAGCCTCGAAACCTTAATGACTTGGAGAAGATCTGCAAAGAGGAATGGGACAAAATCCCTCCTGAGATGTGTGCAAACCTGGTGGCCAACTACAAGAAACGTCTGACCTCTGTGATTGCCAACAAGGGTTTTGCCACCAAGTACTAAGTCATGTTTTGCAGAGGGGTCAAATACTTATTTCCCTCATTAAAATGCAATTCCATTTATAACATTTTTCACATGCATTTTTCTGGATTTTTTTTGTGTTATTCTGTCTCTCACTGTTCAAATAAACCTGCCATTAAAATTATAGACTGATCATTTCTTTGTCAGTGGGCAAACGTACAAAATCAGCAGGGGATCAAATACTTATTTCCCTCACTGTAATGAACAACAATTTAAAAGGCAATATACAACAATTTGAACGATTTTACTGAGTTAAAGTTCATATAAGGAAATCAGTCAATTGTAATACATTCATTAGGCCCTAATCTATGGATTTTACATGACTGGGAAGGAGCGCAGCCATGGTTGGACCTGGGAGGGCATAGGCATACCCACTTGGGAGCCAGGTCCAGCCATTGCGGCGCCAGGCCCAGCCAATCAGAATTTTTCCCCACAAAGAGCTTTATTACAGACAGAAATATTCCTCAGTTTCATCAGCTGTCCGAGTGGCAGGTGTCAGACAATCCCGCAGGTGAAGAAGCCGTAAGTGAAGGTCCTGGGCTGGCGTGGTTACACGTGGTTTGCGGTTGTGAGGCTGGTTGGACGTACTGCCAAATTCTCTTGTGGTAGAGAAATTAACATTCAATTATCTGGCAACAACTCTGGTGGACATTCCTGCAGTCAGCATGCCAACTGCACGCTCCCTCAAAACTTGAGACATCTGTGGCATTGTGTTGTGTGAAAAAACAGCACATTTTGGAGTGGCTTGTTATTGTCCCCAGCATAAGGTGCACCTGTGTAATGATCATGCTGTTTAATCAGCTTCTTCATATGCAACAAATGTCAGCTGAATGGATTATCTTGGCAAAGGAGAAATGCTCACCAAATTTGCACACAAAATTTGAGAGAAATAAGCTTTATGTGCGTATGGACAGATCTTTTATTTCAGCTCATGAAACATGGGACCAAAACTTTACATGTTGCGTTTACATTTTGGTTCAGTATACACTGCCTTATGCTGTGGTGTTTCACTGGAAGTGGCTGATTCCAACATATGTGATTCTTATTATGAGTGGAGTGCATTGTAAAAGCTTAGAATTCTTACAATGGGGGCTCCCATTGTGTTCTGTATCTGGCCTTTAAAGTCAAACCCTCTTTTTTATCGTAAACAAAATGCGGACACAGCTGAATTATGTGGACAAGACACATACAGTATCGGGTCTGTAAAAGATGTAAAAGATGCTTACTACCACAGAAATACCTGTCCTTCAATGGAGGGTAAAAGCCTAGGGAAGGAAAGTTAAGATCGTATCTGGACCTTGAGTCTCAAATGAGGGGGAATCCATATTTTAAAAGGCTGAGCGGGAGGAAGCGGGCCCCCAAGGACGCGCCGGTGTGTGCATAGCAAATCCTTTAAGGAGCCCCGCATTGAAACAGCAATGCAATGCATTTGTCCAATTTGTCTGTAAAACGGACAGATTTCATTAGAGGAAAGAGGAGAGGAGAAATTAAGAGGGTGGGAGGAACGAGTGCTCTGAGCTGAGCTGGGATGCTTTTTCTGCTGCGTCTAGGTCTCCTTTGGGGACCCGCCAGAATTAGTGAGGCTGGTTAGGTCGGCCTGACCGTTTTTCGCTCGATGCATCTCGCAGTCTAATCGCATTACGGTCCTAACTAGCTTCAGCAAGCCTTGGGAGGACACCAGATTTGATTATGTGTCTAAAAGCGCTCAACGTATTGATTCAGATGGCTGCCCTAACCGGTGCACCATCCATAGTTTGGTTCAGAAAGTAGAACTCAGTTCGCAGCTGGAAAATTCAAAGGGTTCATACTTGCAGGAGCAAGGATAAATACACGTCTGGCCACTCGTGCCCAGTAATGTCTTCTTCTCCTTCAGTTTTCCTTGAATAAACTTCCTGGAATTAGACATGGTACGTGCGAGTGTCTGTCAATGCAGTTGCCTAGCGACAAAGCATCAGAGAACATGTCTATTTTTGAACTGATCGCCGCAGATCTTTCAATCCAACGGACATGGTGGACCATAATTACAGCTTAGAGCCTCTGTGCAGAGATTTTTTTATTCATTCAGATTCAGTCTTAATTCTATGCCTAGAACAGGTTCACACTAGGACACATTTACTAGATTTGGCAACAGGCTCAAGTTCTCACAACCTTTTGGGGATCTAATAAAAAACATGAAACCGAATGAAAACTAAGAAACATACATTGCTATGTTGAGTCTCTTCTTTCTTCCTTCCACCTCACTAGATACATTTCTGTATTGTATTGACTGTTATGGGTCAGATTCAATCAAAATTTATGTAAACCTGCCTTAGTAATAATAAGCAACGATGCACCCCAGTCTGTCAGCCACCAACACAGTCACGTTGAAAGGCTCAAAAGGTACACAGAAAACGCACAAAACCTATAAACCAAATGACATAAAATGTAAAAAATCATAATAACAGGACCCAGCTCACTGACCCGTCTTCTCAAGCGGTCACGTTCCTCCCGGATGGCGTTCATGGTGGCCTTGGTGCGGTTCAGGTCCTCCTCCTTGGAGCACAGCATGGCCGTCAGGCTCTCGTTCTCTTCCCTTAGGCCGGCCAGCTCCTTCTCCCAGTGCATACGCTCCTCCGACAGGCTGGGGTAGAAGTCCCGGCCCAGAGCCCCTTCGATCTCCTCCACCGTCTGGGAGAAAGGATGAAAGAGGGGGAACACTATTTTATTTTACAGTGCCGTATGTACAGTTGAAGTCGGAAATTTACATACACTTAGGTTGGAGTCATTAAAAGTTGTTATTCAACCACTCCACACATTTCTTGTTAAGAAACCATAGTTTTGGCAAGTCGGTTAGGATATCTACTTTGTGCATGGCACAAGTCATTTTTCCAACAATTGTTTACAGACAGATTATTTCACTTATAACTCACTGGATCACAATTCCAGTGGGTCAGAAGTTTACATACACTAAGTTGACTGTGCCTTTAATTCTTAGGGAGCGGCAGCAGTGGTGGGAAATTTGGAGAGTCTGGCGTGCCCAAAGTAAAATGCCTGCAACTCAGGCCCAGACACTAGGATATGCACATAATTAGAACTATTGGATAGAAAACACTCTGAAGTTTCTAAAACGGTTAAAATAACGTCTGTGAGTATAACAGAACTGATATGGCAGGCGAAAACCCGAGGAATTTCTGTCTGGAAAATATTATGTAAGTGGAGGGAGGAAGTGCCTTTTGTGTTTTGCGCGCGAGACCGTGAGTGCGCGCCTCGGGATTTTACTTTTCTATCGCTCAGGATATTATCCATGTGAAATATTATAGTTAATATACATAAAAGGGTACCTAAGGATACATTATAAACGATGTTTGATTTGTTTGGACAAAGTTGAGTGGATTTTCTGAACATAACGCGCCAACCAAACAGAGATTTATGGATATAAACAATAACTTTTTCTAACAAAATCAACATTGGATGTCTTGCTTGGACACTTCGGATTGCCCTCAGCAGAAGATCATCAAAGGTAAGCGATTTATTTTAGTTATTTTTATGTGTTTTGTGACGCCCGTGCTGGTTATGAAATTATGCTAATGAAGAAAATATGCGGGGCGCTGTCCTCAGACAATCAAATGTTCTGCTTTCGCCGTAAAGATTTTTGAAATCTGACAACGCTGTGAGATTGCCAAGAGTCTAAGATTTTGAACAGTGCGCAACACTTGTATTTTGATGAATGTTTTATAATTCTACTTTTGGATTTTGAAATTGGCGCCTTACATTTTTCTGGGTATTGGCACTCCCTATGAACAGCTTAGAAAATTCCAGAAAATGATGGCACGGCTTTAGAAGCTTCTGATAGGCTAATTGACATCATTTGGGTCAATTGGAGGTGTACCTGTGGATGTATTTCAAGGCCTACCTTCAAACTCAGTGTCTCTTTGCTTGACATCATGGGAAAATCAAAAGAAAATTAGCCAAGACCTCAGAAAGAAAATTGTAGATCTCCACAAGTCTGGCCCATCCTTGGGAGCAATTTACAAATGCCTGAAGGTACCACGTTCATCTCTACAAACAATAGTACGCAAGTATAAACACAATGGGACCACGCAGCCGTCATACCGCTCAGGAAGGAGACACGTTATGTCTCCTAGAGACGAACGTACTTTGGTGCGAAAAGTGCAAATCAATCTCAGAACAACAGCAAAGTACCTTGTGAAGATGCTGGAGGAAACAGGTACAAAAGTATCTATATCCACAGTAAAACGAGTCCTATATCGACATAACCTGAAAGGCCGCTCAGCAAGGAAGAAGCCAATGCTCCAAAACCGCCATAAAAAAATCTGACTACGGTTTGCAACTGCACATGGAGAAATGTCCTCTGGTCTGATGAAACAAAAATAGAATTGTTTGGCCATAATGACCATCGTTATGTTTGGAGGAAAAAGGGGGAGGCTTGCAAGCCGAAGAACACCATCCCAACCGTGAAGCACGGGTGTGGCAGCATCATGTTGTGGGGGTGCCTTGCTGCAGGAGGGACTGGTGCACTTCACAAAATAGATGGTATCATGAGGCAGGAAAATTATGTAGATATATTGAAGCAACATCTCAAGACATCAGTCAGGAAGTTAAAGCTTGGTCGCAAATGGGTCTTCCAAATGGACAATTACCCCAAGCATACTTCCAAAGTTGTGGCAAAATGGCTTAAGGACAACAAAGTCAAGGTATTGGAGTGGCCATCACAAAGCCCTGACCTCAATCCCATAGAAAATTTGTGGGCAGAACTGAAAAGGCGTGTGCAAGCAAGGAGGCCTGCAAACCTGACTCAGTTACACCAGCTCTGTCAGGAGGAATGGGCCAGAATTTACCCAACTTATTGTGGGAAGCTTGTGGAAGGCTACCTGAAACATTTGACCCAAGTTAAACAATTTAAAGGCAATGCTACCAAATACTAATTGAGTGTATGTAAAATTCTGACCCGCTGGGAATGTAATGAAAGAAATAAAAGCTGAAATAAATTATTCTCTACTATTATTCTGATATTTCACATTCTTAAAATGTAGTGGTGATCCTAACTGACCTAAGACAGGGAATTTTTACTAGGATGAAATGTCAGGAATTGTGAATGTCAGGCACATTCGTTTTTGCACAGGATTTTCCCCTACATAGCAGTTCACAATTTGTATGTTTATAATTTGTGGGTAGTGTAGTCCATCACGCGCCTCAATTTACATGAGTAGAACAGGTATCCAAGACCATGATTTATGTACATGTGAATTTTTCATTTTTTTATCGAGTGGAAGAAACCCCTGATCTCTCAAAGTGCCCATATTTCAGTGTATAACTGTGTGTATGTGTGTGAGTACGCACATGCAGTTGAGATATGGCAGATGGTTAGAGTCTATGACCATGTCTGTCTCTACAGATCCTCATCTCTGATGCCAGAGTGATTCATAGGTTTGTAGTGGGCTTAGAGACAGGCTTGAGTCCCGCCTTCATCTCCTCTCCACCTCAGAGAGTCAACCTCTCTTATCCCTCCATCCATCTAGCCCTCTCATCCCTCCATCCATCTATCTCCATCTTGATGAAGGGGCAATTGGTTTAAACAGTGAAAGGAAATGGAATGTGCTTGAAATCCCAAGTCTCATCGACTGCTGTAGATCTCACACCAGGCCACCTACGGAGCAACAGTTTTGCATTTGTATTAGGATACTGAAATGGAATTTCATATTTTGGAATTTGTAATGCATAAATTGAATCATAGAATTCATCGTTTGGACTTGTATTTCACGATTTGAAACTGAATTTAAAATTCAATTGAATATTTACTGTGCAGTTTTTTATTAAATTCATACATTTTAAATCCAGACCATAACACAACAAAATGTGTTATAAGTCAAGGGGTATGAATACTATCTGAAGGCACTGTATTCAGACCCCTTGACTTTTCCCACATTTTGTTACGTTATAGCCTTATTCTAAAATTGATTAAATCTACACACAATACCAAACAACGACAAAGCAAAAAACGTTTTTTAGAAAAATCATATTTACATAAGTATTCAGACCCTTTACTCAGTACATTGTTGAAGCACTTTTGGCAGTGATTACAGCCTTGAGTCTTCTTGGGTATGACGCTACAAGCTTGGCACACCTGTATTTGGGGAGTTTCTCCCATTTTTCTATGCAGATCCTCTCAAGCTCTGTCAGGTTGGATGGGGAGCGTCGCTGCACAGCCCTTTTCAGGTCTCTCCAGAGATGTTCGATTGGGTTTAAGTCCGGGATCTGTTTGGGCCACTCAAGGACATTCAGAGACTTGTCCCGAAGCCACTCCTGCATTTTCTTGGCTGTGTGCTTAGGGTCGTTGTCCTGTTGGAAGGTGAACCTTTGCCCTAGTCTGAGGTCCTGCGCGCTCTGGAGCAGGTTTTCATCAAGGATCTCTCTGTACTTTGCTCCGTTCCTCTTTCCCTCAATGCAGACTAGTCTCCCAGTCCCTGCCATTGAAAAACCTCTCCACAGCATGATGCTGCCACCACCATGCTTCCCCAAAGGGATGGTGCCAGGTTTCCTAAAGACGTGATGCTTGGCATTCAGGCCAAAGAGTTCAATATTGGTTTCATCAGACCAAAGATAGAACTGCCAAAGGGGGTGGAGTTGAAATCTACTGCAGAGATAGCCTGCGGAGTTCTGTCATGCTATCCAGGTCTGTGCCGAAACAATTTGAGCTTCTACTTTTAAAGATCCACCTTTCCAGAAATAAGTCTTTCACTGTTGCCACTTGTTATAGACCTCCCTCAGCCCCCAGCTGTGCCCTGGACACCATATGTGAATTAATTGCCCCCTATTTATCTTCAGAGTTTGTACTGTTAGGTGACCTAAACTGGGATATACTTAACAATCTAAGCTAGATGCCCTCTATCTCACACAAATTATCAAGGAACCTACCAGGTACAACCCTAAATCCGAAAACACGGGCACCCTCATAGATATCATCCTGACCAACCTGCCCTCTAAATACAACTCTGCTGTCTTCAACCAGGATCTCAGCGATCACTGCCTCATTGAGTGTGTTCGTAATGGGTCCGCGGTCAAACGACCACCCCTCATCACTGTCAAACGCTCCCTAAAACACTTCAGCGAGCAGGCCTTTCTAATCGACCTTGCTCGGGTATCCTGGAAGGATATTGACCTCATTCCGTCAGTAGAGGATGCCTGGTTTTTATTTAAAAGTGCTTTCCTCACCATCTTAAATAAGCATGCCCCATTCAAAACATTTTGAACTAAGAACAGATATAGCCCTTGGTTCACTACAGACTTGACTGCCCTTGACCAGCACAAAAACATCCTGTGGCGTACTGCATTAGCATCGAATATCCCCCGCGATATACAACTTTCAGGGAAGTTAGGAACCAATATACACAGACAGTTAGGAAAGCAAAGGCTAGCTTTTTCAAACAGAAATTTGCATCCTGTAGCACAAACTCCAAAAAGTTCTGGGACACTGTAAAGGCCATGGAGAATAAGAGCACCTCCACCCAGCTGCCCACTGCACTGAGGCTAGGAAACACTGTCACCACCGATAAATCTACGATAATTGAGAATTTCAATAAGCATTTTTCTACGGCTGGTCATGCTTTCCACCTGGCTACCCCTACCCTGGTCAACAGCTCTGCACCCCCCACAGCAACTTGCCCAAGCCTCCCCCAAATCCAGATAGCTGATGTTCTGAAAGAGCTGCAAAATCTGGACCCCTACAGCTGGGCTAGACAATCTGGACCCTCTCTTTCTAAAATTATCCGCTGCAATTGTTGCAACCCCTATCACTAGCCTGTTCAACCTCTCTTTCATATCGTCTGAGATCCCTTGCAGTTGGAGGCCATGGAAGGAGTGTTGTGTGGCATTGAAGCTCATTTGGAGGTTTGTTAACACAGTGTCCAAAGAAAGGCCAGATGTATACAGAATGTGTCGTCTGCGTAGAGGTGGATCAGGGAATCACCCGCAGCAAGAGCGACATCGTTGATATATACAGAGAAAAGAGTCGGCCCGAGAATTGAACCCTGTGGTACCCCATAGAGACTGCCAGAAGTCCGGACAACAGGCCCTCCGATTTGACACACTGAACTCTGTCTGAGAAGTAGTTGGTGAACCAGGCGAGGCAGTCATTTGAGAAACCAAGGCTGTTGAGTCTGCCAATAAGAATACGGTGATTGACAGAGTCGAAAGCCTTGGCCAGGTCGATGAAAACGGCTGCACAGTATTGTCTTTTATCGATGGCGGTTATGATATCGTTTAGTACCTTGAGCATGGCTGAGGTGCACCCGTGACCAGCTCGGAAACCGGATTGCACAGCGGAGAAGGTACGGTGGGATTCGAAATGGTCAGTGATCTGTTTATTAACTTGGCTTTCGAAGACTTTAGAAAGGCAGGGCAGGATGGATATAGGTCTATAACAGTTTGGGTCTAGAGTGTCAACCCCTTTGAAGAAGGGGAAGACTGCGGCAGCTTTACATCTTTAGGGATCTCGAACGATACGAAAGAGAGGTGGAGCAGACTTGTAACAGGGGTTGCAACAATGGCGGCAGATAATTTTAGAAAGAGAGGGTCCAGATTGTCTAACCCAGATGATTTGTACGGGTCCAGGTTTTGCAGCTCTTTCAGAACATCTGCTATCTGGATTTGGGTGAAGGAGTAGCTGGGAAGGCTTGGGCAAGTAGCTGCGGGGGGTGTGGATAATATCTATGAGGGTGCCCAAGTTTACGGATTTAGGGTTGTACCTGGTGGGTTCCTTGATAATTTGTGTGAGATTGAGGGCATCTACCTTAGATTGTAGGACTGCCGGGGTGTTAAGCATATCCCAGTTTAGGTCACCTAACAGAACGAACTCTGAAGATAGATGGGGGGCAATCAATTCACATATGGTGTCCAGGGCACAGCTGGGAGCTGAGGGGGGTCTATAAGAGACTTATTTCTGGAGAGACTCATTTTTAAAATTAGAAGCTCAAACTGTTTGGGCATAGACCTGGAAAGTATGACAGAACTTTGCAAGCTATCTCTGCAGTAGATTGCAACTCCTCCCTCTTTGACAGTTCTATCTTGACGGAAAATGTTGTAGTTGGGGATGGAAATCTCAGAATTTTTGGTGGCCTTCCTAAGCCATGATTCAGACACGGCAAGGACATCAGGGTTGGAGGAGTGTGCTAAAGCAGTGAGTAAAACAAACTTAGGGAGGAGGCTTCTGATGTTAACATGCATGAAACCAAGGCTTTTTCTGTTACAGAAGTCAACAAATGAGAGTGCCTGGGGACACGCAGGGCCTGGGTTAACCTCCACATCACACGAGGAACAGAGGAGGAGTAGGATGAGGGTACGGCTAAAGGCTATCAAAACTGGTTGTCTAGTGCGTTGGGGACAGAGAATAAAAGGAGCAGATTCAGGGCATAATGTACAGACAAGGGTATGGTGGGGTGCGGGTACAGTGGAGGTAAACCCAGGCATTTTGTGACGATAAGAGAGGTTGCATCTCTGGACGCACTAGTTATGCTGGGTGAGGTCACCGCATGTGTGGGAGGTGGGACAAAGGAGGTATCTGAGGCATGTTGACTGGGACTAGGGGCTCCGCAGTAAACTAAAACAATGATAACTATCCTAAACAACAATATACAAGGTATATTGACATTTGAGAGAGACATAAAGCGAGGCATAAAGCAATCACAGATGTTGATTGCGAGAGCTAGCTAAGACAACAACGGGTAAGACAACAACAGCTAATTAGCTAAGACAACAACAACAGGTAAAATGGTGATGAATGGGCAGAGAGGATCAGTTAACTACACACAGGGCCTGAAAAAGGCTGGGGCCGACAGATGAACAAAAAACAAACAAAGTTGAGTACCGTGATTAATGAACAGTCCAGCAGGCATCAGATATGTAGACAAGTGATCATAGGGTCCATTGAACAGCAATAGATGAAACAGGGAAGCCGCTGGGTAGTCGTTCCTACCTAGCAAGCGGGAGACACAGCGTTTAAAGTTAGCAGGCCGGGGATAGTAGAAGCGCCTGCTCTGACGTCCGGCAAAGGCCGGTTGAGGGCACAGCGGATGGAGTTATGTCGGCAGTCCAGTCGTGGTGGAGCGGCAGGGCTCCGTGTCGACAAAGGGTCCAGGCCAGTTGGCGAAAGAGGTATTGTAGTTGTAGTAATTTTGTTTGCTAGCCGGGAGATGAGCCTGGCTTGCGGCTAACTGGTGCTAGATTCTGGACAGGGGCGTTAGCCACTATAGACACTCGGTAGCAGCTAGCTAGCAGCGATGATCCGATGCAAAGGTCCAGAGCTTACAGCAAGAATCTGGTGGTGTAGTGGATTCTAGCCGTGTTGGGGAAGAGTCCGGGAGGCATCAGCTGTGTAGCCGAGTGATCACTGAGCAGGCCGGGAGGTGGGCCTGGCTCAACGCTAACTTCGGGGCTGGGCCACTCGGTAATGGTCCAGGGCTTAAGGAAGGAATCCGGCGTTGTAGTGGAGAAAACAGTCCGACGCTGGCAGGCTGGCAAGTACTATCCAGGCTAAAAGGGGCTGGTATCTGTGCAGAAGGTAAAGGTCGCTAGCAGTGGCTGACAATGACTAAATAGCTAGTAGCTAATTAGCTGGTTAGCTTCTGATGGAGATCCTGGCTATAAGGTCTAAAAATAGCGGATCCGCATCACATTGGGTGAGGCGGGTTACCAGAAGGTATATTTAATTTAAAAACGGAAAAGAGATTGAAAATGAATTGAAAAATATACAAAAAAAGACGAAAAATACAAACCATGTCTGCACTGTTACGCCACCTTGCTTTATCTTGGCCAGGTCGCAGTTGTAAATGAGAACTTGTTCTCAACTGGCCTACCTGGTTAAATATTTTTTTTCTTCTTGTTTCTCATTTTGGCAAACTCCAAGTGGCTGTCATGTGCCTTTTACTGAAGAGTGGCTTCCGTCTGGCCACTCTACCATAAAGGCCTGATTGGTGGATTGCTGCAGAGATGGTTGTCCTTCTGGAAGGTTCTCCCATTTCCACAGAGGAACTCTAGAACTCTAACAGAGTGACTATTGGGTTTTTGGTCACCTCCCTGACCAAGGACCTTCTCCCCTGATTGCTCAGTTTGGCCGGGCGGCCAGCTCTATGAAGAGTCTTGGTGTTTCCAAACTTCTTCCATTTCAGAATGATGGAGGCCACTGTGTTCTTTGGGACCTTCAATGTTGCAGAAAAGTTTTGGTACCCTTCCCCAGATCTGTGCCTCGACACAATCCTGTCTCTGAGGTCTACGGACAATTCCTTCGACCTCATGGCTTGGTTTTTGCTCTGACATGCACTGTCAACTGTGGGGCCTTAAATAGAGGCACCTTTCCAAATCATTTTTTACCATAGGTGGACTACAATCAAGTTGTAGAAACATCTGGATGATAAATGGAAACAGGATGCAGCTGAGCTCAATTTCGAGTCTCAGAGCAAAGGGTCTGAATACTTGGGCAAAAATATTATACAAAAAATGTTTTTGCTTTGTCCTTATGGTGTAATTTGTGTAGATTGATGAGGATTTTTTTTTAAAATAGATTTTAGAATAAGGCTGTAACATAACAAAATGTGGTAAAAGTCAAGGGGTCTGAATACTTTCCAATTGCACTGAATATTCAGTTTTATTATTGCAGATATTGCATTCATTGTCTGTTTATCAAGTTTACAAACTATTATTTGAAGTTTTCAATGAATCATATATTCAACTTCTTGGATGCATTCAAATTCAGTTCTCTAAATTCAGATTCAAAACCAGAGATAACAGCCTGGGCTCTATATTTTATAAAGTACGGTTTTATAAGCCCAGCTTCTGCAATGGAACATGTAGAGCAACTTAAACTTGTCTGTGCCGCTTGAACACCCAATATCAACAAATGGCCTAAGAGAAGATACTTAGGTTGGAGTCATTAAAACTTTTTTAAACCACTCCACAAATTTCTTGTTAACAAACTATAGTTTTGGCAAGTTGGTTAAGACATCTACTTTGTGCATGTCACAAGTAATTTTTCCAACAATTGTTTACAGACAGATTATTTCACTTATAACTCACTGTATCACAATTCCAGTGGGTCAGAAGTTTACATACACTAAGTTGACTGTGCCTTTAAACAGCTTGGAACATTCCAGAAAATGATGTCATGGCTTTAGAAGCTTCTGATAGGCTAATTGACATCATTTGAGTCAATTAGAGGTGTACCTGTGGATGTATTTCAAGGCCTACCTTCAAACTCAGTGCCTCTTTGCTTGACATCATGGGAAAATAAAAAGAAATCAGCAAAGACCCAGACTTGTAGACCTCCACAAGTCTGGTTCATCCTTGGGAGCAATTTACAAATGCCTGAAGGTACCACGTTCATCTGTACAAACAATAGTACGCAAGTATAAACACCATGGGACCACGCAGCCGTCATACCGCTCAGGAAGGAGACGTGTTCTGTCTCCTAGAGATGAACGTACTTCTGTGCGAAAAGTGCAAATCAATCCCAGAACAACAGCAAAGGACCTTGTGAAGATGCTGGAGGAAACAGGTACAAAAGTATCTATATCCACAGTAAAACGAGTCCTATATCGTCATAACCTGAATGGCCGCTCAGCAAGGAAGAAGCCACTGCTCCAAAACCACCATAAAAAAGCCAGACTACGGTTTACAACTGCACATGGGGACAAAGATCGTACTTTTTGGAGAGATGTCCTCTGGTCTGATGAAACAAAAATAGAACTGTTTGGCCATAATGACCATCGTTATGTTTGGAGGAAAAAGGGGGAGGCTTGCAAGCCGAAGAACACCATCCCAACCGTGAAGCACAGGGGTGGCAGCATCATGTTGTGGGGGTGCCTGTTGCAGGTGCACTTCACAAAATAGATGGCATCATGAGGAAGGAAAATTATGTGGATATATTGAAGCAACATCTCAAGACATCAGTCAGGAAGTTAAAGCTTGGTCGCAAATGGGTCTTCCAAGTGGACATTGACCCCAAGCATACTTCCAAAGTTGTGGCAAAACGGCTTAAGGACAACAACGTCAAG
Source organism: Hucho hucho (assembly GCA_003317085.1). Classification (NCBI taxonomy): domain Eukaryota; kingdom Metazoa; phylum Chordata; class Actinopteri; order Salmoniformes; family Salmonidae; genus Hucho; species Hucho hucho. The sequence goes on from QNTS01000002.1 coordinate 1,929,185, forward strand.
GTATTGGAGTGGCCATCACAAAGCCCTGACCTCAATCCTATTGAAAAATTGTGGGCAGAACTGAAAAAGTGTGTGCGAGCAAGAAAGCCAACAAACTTGACTCAGTTACACCAGCTCTGTCAGGAGGAATGGGCCAAAATTCACCCAACTTATTGTGGGAAGCTTGTGGAAGGCTACCCGAAACGTTTGACCCAAGTTAAACAATTTAAAGGCAATGCTGCCAAATACTAATTGAGTGTATGTAAACTTCTGACCCACTGGGAAGGTGATGCAATAAATAAAAGCTGAAATAAATCATTCTCTCCACTATTATTCTGACATTTCACATAAAGTGGTGATCCTAACTGACCTAAGACAGGGAATTTATACTAGGATTAAATGTCAGGAATTGTGAAAAACTGAGTTTAAATGTATTTGGCTAAGGTGTATGTAAACTTCAGACTTCAACTGTACATAATTGCCTGTGTGGTACTTTTTTTATAGGCTCAGTCAATGGTAATGGATGGGTCCACACACAATGGGATACTGTCGCCCAATCCCAAACCCATCACTAGACCCTTGGCTGACTCCTCGCAAATCTGAAAGGACTGGATATGTCGGTGTAGGAATCAGCTCCACCTCTCATACTCACTGGATAAGTGTTTCTATCAAATTACAAAAATTATGTTATTATAGATGTGTGAACGAGACACCATTAGGACACTCAGTCTAGAAAAGAGGGATCGGTTTGGGATTAAGCCTCACAGCTGGAACTGTGAAGGCGTCTATTTCTCTTCCCACAAATGTAATTGGATTAGCATTAAGAGGTCAGCCAACAAAAGGGGGTGAAATTGATAGCCAAGTTCAAATAGTTTATTAGAAAATGTAGATCACTAAATAAATGTTAAACATAGGGATCTTGAATTCTCTTTCTTTACGGTAATAAGTCTCCATCTATCCTCTATTGCTGCTCTGACACAATGGTTTGTGATGGAGGTCCATTCAAGCTGATAACATAAAGCCAAGTAAATCCATTCTCCCACCTTACAGTGAGTGGGCTATGACTGTCACTAACTGAATGCCAGTTACAGTGATTGTCTGCTACGCCTATAGCAGTCTTAACACGAAGGACATACAGTATATATACAAAATTATATGGACACCCCTTCAAATTAGTGGATTCGGCCATTTCAGCCACAACAGTTGCTGACAGGTGTATAAAATCGAGCACACAGCCACGCAATCTCCATAGAGAAACATTGGCAGTAGAATGGCCTTGCGAAGAGCTCAGTGACTTTCAATGTGGTATCGTCATAGGATGCCACCTTTCCAACAAGTCAGTTTGTCAAATTTCTGCCCTGCTAGAGCTGCCCCGGTCAACTGTAAGTGCGGTTATTGTGAAGTGGAAACGTCTAGGAGCAACAATGGCTCAGCCGCAAAGTGATAGGCCACACAAGCTCACAGAACGGGACCGCCAAGTTCTGAAGCTCGTATAAATTGTCTGTCCTTGTTTGCAACACTCACTATTGACTTCCAAACTGCTTCTGGAAGCAAAATCAACAAAATAATTGCTTTATTTCTCTGTCCTTCACTTTGCCTATCTCCTTTCTCTACCTCTTTCTTTAGCATAACTGTCTCTCTCGCTCCCGGTTCATTTCTCTACTTCTCTCCATCTCTGTCACATTCTGTGTCTATAGGTCCCTTTCGTTCTCCCTCTCTCATTCTCCCATCTTTCCCTGTGTGTGTGTGTGTGTGTTGTATTATCTGTTTGCGAGGAAAAAATAGCTAGCAGACTGAATTCCCCTTAGGACTGCTGACACTCCCATTGCTACGGAGACGACAGCCAGGCAGACAGGTTTCCATTACCAGAGCTGAGGCGTCACCATGGGGACCCCCATCAGGCCCCCCATCAGTCTATGACATCAGTCTGAATCACACAGGCCTCCCAGGCTGAGACGGGCTGTTACTGGTGCGTACAACCCAGGGTCACCCCAGGACCCCTGCTAACGGATTACTGGAAGTGGCTCAGGTCTTCCAGCAGGACAGTTCAATGTCATACAACAGTTGAAGTATTATAACTAATCTCACTGTATTTTCCATTTACCTTTCTTTAAGCGTCTGTGAATGCATTTAATAGGAGATGTTTGTACCAGTATTAGGTTAACTATATTTTCATCTATCCTGCATGTTCTTCTTTCACTCCGTCCGCTCTTTATCCTCCTTCACCCTTTCCTACCAATTAATTGTGTTTATATGGAACGAAAAGGATTTACTAAAACGAGTCTCAGTATTAGCCACTAGTCATTTTCTGGTATCTTACCTTGATGGCAAGGTCACAGTGTTGGCTGGCGGTGGTCAGCTGCTCTATGTGGCGGTCCACCTCGGCCACAGACAGGCTGCATGTGCTCTTCTTCCTCCCACACAGCACGCTCTCCAACCCCGTCAGAACCCGCTGCAGCTCTGAGTTTAGGTCACTGCAGTTGTCTACAGGGAGAAAGCACAGATCCAGCTCAGATAGACTGGTCTAGGAACATATTCATGTTTTAGAGTCAAACGGATCTGGAATCAGATTAATTAATTCTAGTGTACCTAATGCTGGTCAAAATAATAGGACTAGAGCCAGATACACTGATCTAGGAACAAATAATTAAACCTCAATGTGGCTAGAACAACACAGCTACTGTAGTCTGCATGAGCAAGGTGACCTTAGAGCATATTGTTGATGTTTGTGTGCTAGGGCCATACTGATAACCAGCCATGTGCTAAATGCTAATGGTTTAACTGAGCGCCTGAGAGTGACTGGAGGAATGCTGCAGGCATGCTGCAGGCTAGTAACACATCACACACACATCTGCTGTTTAGAGAGAACACAAAACACACCACAACTATTTGAGAGAAAGACAATGATACAAGCAGGACCATTCCTTCTCATATGACAATATTGAAATTCAGTACATTTATACACAGCGAACTACAGATAACACCTGTGGGAATCAAACCCACAACCCTGGGTTGCAAGGCAAACAGCAAGCTCCAACCAACTGAGGCATGTAGGGCTGTCCCCGACTAAAAAAAATATATTGGTTGACCGAAGGTCGTCTGTTCTTTCGACCAATCGATTGGTCAACATTTTTAAACGTGTACTTTTCCATATATAGAAACATCCTAGAGTATGTGTTTTCATCAAATCAACCATAAAACACACACATGACAAGAGGGAGCTGGACCACAATTGATTTGATTGTGCCGGCCGGGCTCCTCCCTGCTGCAGCGACCACCACAGAACATCAACAGTGTTTATCACGTTGTCCGTGTTGCTGAAGCTGCAACATAATTACAGCCATTTCTGACTGAAAAGTTCTGTTACCGAAATCCCTCATTTATTTAGGAAAAACATTTCCTATTCCCTCAACCCTCGCTCTCTTTACAGGACACGTATGCATCACATGCACGTGACCAATAGGGCCTGACCTATAGCAGATCATAATCACATCAATGAATTGGTTATAACAAACTCTGAACACCATAACACGTGACAGCAAAATGGATGCAGAAGTGACAAATAAACTTGAAACGGGGGAATGTTTGGTTGCTCAGGAGGTAAAAGGGGAAGTCAGGTGTGGAATACATTTGACTAGTTGTGGAAAGTACTGGAGTTCAAGAAAAAACAGGTGCTGTATAGATTACAATATAATTTTAATAAATTATAAGCGTACCAGAGAGTCTGTTGTAAAGTAAAACAATTGCATGCATTCGTGAATGCAACTGCCGACATGGAACGATTTGTTTATTGTTTACGCTAATTACTCAAGGATCACTTTGATAATTTTTTAAAAACTAAAATACTTGATTGCATTTCAAATCATGAATGATTGATAGCCTATTGGGAAGCAAGTTCAGGTGAAACGTTTTAATAAAACAACAAAACCAAGAACACGACAATAACATAAGGCAGTACGCCGATACACAAGAACAATACCAACTCGTAACACACAGACATGGCCCAGGAACAGAAACAATGACGACTGGGTCATGTCTGTGCGTTGTTTGTGTTACGAGTTGGTATTGTTCTTGTGTATCGGCGTACTGCCTTATGTTATTGTCGTGTTCTTGGTTTTGTTGTTTTATTAAAACGTTTCACCTGAACTTGCTTCCCAACTCTCAGCGCACATCGTTAGAGAGCTGAGAGTCGGGAAGCCCTTCACCTGCACCTGCTTCTGACTCACCGCCCAATCACTACACCAATAGAAGTATTGAAATACAGGCCTAAGTAAGTTACGGTATTAAGACCAAACAAGATGCGCACTTAGGCCTACAGCTCGATGGGGATTATACAAGGCTTCTATACTAAGCCTACTAATGTTAATGACATGACTTATTAGAATGATGAAATTAATAATACTAGTATTAATTACAATAAGAAGGAGATCAAGAAAAAGGAGGGTTATTATTATAAGTATAACTTTTTGGGCACATTGGAACAGTATAAACACAAAATAATTAATAAATACCATGGAGGCTGTTCTAATGTAAAAAGTGTAATACCGGAGGTTGTTCTAACAAAAACAAGTGTAAAGTCTTTATTAAAGCATAGCAAAGATTAGAAACAGACCAATTTGTGAAATTGTTTATCAGACATGTTGTGGTTGCATGAGGCTTGGTGCTCACAGAATCAATAGGCTATTGATTGATCAACAAACACTCAAACAGCAGGATCGGTCTTATTTCTGTACATACAGTGCATTCGGGAAAGTATTCAGACCCCTGAATTTTCAACATTTTGTTACATTACAGCTTTATTCTAAAATGTATTCAATAGATTTTTTCCTCTCACCAATCTACACAAAATACCCCATAATTACTAAGCAAAAACAGTTAAAAAAAATAAATAAAACAGAAAAGCTTATTTACATAAGTACCCAGAACCTTTGTAGGAAACTTTAAATTGAGCTCAGGTGCATCCTGTTTCCATTGATCATCCTTGAGATGATCCTACAACTTGATTGAAGTCCACCTGTGGTAAATTCAATTGATTGGACATGATTTGGAAAGGCACACCCCTGTCTATATAAGATGACAGTGCATGTCAGAGCAAAAACCAAGCCATGAGGTCGAAGGAATTGTCCGTAGAGCTCTGAGACAGGATTGTGTTGAGGCACCAATCTGGGAGGTGACCAAGAACCCGATGGTCACTCTGACAGAGCTCCAGAGTTCCTCGGTGGAGGTGGGAGAACCTTCCAGAAGGACAACCATCCCTGCAGCACTCCACCAATCAGGACTTTATGGTAGAGTGGCCAGACGGAAACCACTCCTCAGTAAAATTCTCCGATCTGCTGAAACCAAGATCGTACTCTTTGGCCTGAATGCCAAGTGTCGCGTCTGGAGGAAACTGGCACCATCCCTACGGTGAAGCATGGTGGTGGCAGCATCATACTGTGGGGATGTTTTTCCAAGGCAGGGACTGGGAAACTAGTCAGGAGCGAGGGAAAGAGTGTGCAAAGCTGTCATCAAGGCAAAGGGTGGCTATTTGAAGAATCTCAAATATAAAATATATTTAGATTTGTTTATTAACACTTTTTTGGTTACTACGTGATTCCTTATGTGTTATTTCATAGTTTTGATGTCTTCACTACTATTCTACAATGTAGAAAATAGTAAAAATGAAGAAAAGCCCTTGAATGAGTAGGTGTCCTAAAACTTTTGACCGGTATTTGCAAACATTTCTAAAAACCTGTTTTTGCTTTGTCATTATGGGGTAGTGTGTTGATTTGTATTTGTACTTATTTATTATGGATCCTGGGGTCCAGCAAAAATTAAGGCAGTTGATACGATTTTAAAAACATTACAATACATTCACAGATTTCACAACACACTGTGTGCCCTCAGGCCCCTACTCCACCACTACCACATATCTAGAGTACAAAATCCATGTGTACGTGTGTGTATAGTGCGTATGTTATCGTGTGTGTGTATGCATGTGTCTGTGCCTATGTTTGTTGCTTCACAGTCCCTGCTGTTCCATAAGGTGTATTTTTAAAACAAATTTTACTCCTTGCATCAGTTACTTGATGTGGAATAGAGTTCCATGTAGTTATGGCTCTATGTAGTGCAGTGCCCATAGTCTGTTCTGGACTTGGGAACTGTGAAGAGACCTCGTGTCATGTTTTGGGGGGTAGGCATAGGTGTCCGAGCTGTGCGCCAGTAGTTCAAACAGACAGCTCGGTGCATTCAACATGTCAACTTATTCCTTGCCACCCACTCAGAAACGAATTGCAACTCTTTGTTAAGTGTTGCAGTCATTTCAGTCGCTGTAGTAGCTGACATGTATAGTGTTGAGTCATCCGCATACATAGACACACTGGCTTTACTCAAAGAGTAAATTGAAAAAAGTTGTTAGAGCGGCTTCCATTAAAGAACACCCTCTGTGTTCTGTTAGACAGGTAACTCTTATCCACAATATAGCAGGGGGTGTAAAGCCATAACACATACGTTTTTCGAGCAGCAGACTATGATCGATAATGTCAAAAGCTGCACTGAAGTCTAACAAAACAGCCCAAACAGCCCCCCCCCCCAATATTTTTATCATCAATTCCTCTCAGCCAATCAGTCATTTGTGTACGTGCTGTACTTGTTGAATGTCCTTCCCTATAAACATGCTGAAAGTTTGTTGTCATTTTGTTTACTGTAAAATAGTATTGTATCTGGTCAAACACCATTTTTTCTAAAAGTTTACTAAGGGTTGGTAACAGGCTGGTTGGTCAGCTATTTTAGCCAGTATTGACTTTTGGTTCCCTCCAAGTCAAATCAAAGTTTTTTTGTCACGTGCGCCGAATACAACAGGTGTAGACCTTACAGTGAATTGCTTACTTACAAGCCCTAACCAACAGTGCAATTTTAAGTAAAAAATTGGTATTAGGTAATGCTTATTAGTAACTGGAATAAGCAATTTCATAAATGTGTCAAATGCAACGTCTGTTGTTTGCTCCTCATTACACACCACGGACCAACAAACATGCTTTACATCAACAACATAGGAATCACTACAAAACTTATTGTATGACCTCTTCTACACTATATGAGGCCCAGCCTTTGGAACTTTGGTTTTAGATATTACTTACTGTATTGTGATCACTACATCCGATGCAAAAAAACAACTATTGAAACGTTTTTAGAATAAGGCTGTAACGTAACAAAATATGGAAAAAGTCAAGGGGTCTGAAAACTTTCAGAATGCACTGTACAATTTCAGTAGCCTTAGAGTGATGGACTGTGCCATCCCCACTGCTTCCACAATGGATCAGTCCACTCAGGCAGGCGCCAATCAGACAGGTGTCTTGTACACCATGATTGAGAATTTTTTTTTTGCTACTGCCCGACTAAAGAAATCTCGGTTGACCAACAGCCTATCGGTAAACAATCAACCAGTCGACTAAATGGGGTCAGCCCTAAAAGGCATGTACCACTTTCAAAGCTTCAGTTCCCTATTCACTGTGTCAACTTCATATCTCCAGAGGGAATCAAATTGGCTCATCAGAAACTCATTTAAATTTGCATATAAATAAAAGCCCTGCAAAGCATCCAATATCTCCATGCCAATGGTGAGCACCTGCTGCCATACTGCATCCACAATGATGATGATGATGATTATTAGTATCTTCCCAGACCTAGACAAACATTGCCCGGGTACATTGTTTGGAATATGCAAATGTGGTTAGCGACTGAGACGTATTTCCATATGTCCTCCCTTTTCCTACCGCTGGAGGGGCAAAGTAAGTGCAGGTTTTGCCAACAATTCGAAAGTAATTAGTGCTGTGCGAACGAACGTGATGATTAACAAAACTTGAATTCCTGTTTCCTAAACGATTTCCTGACTGGTGAAATTCTTTTGTGTGTGTGTGAGGGGATAAGATTGCCCCGGCTACAGGTAGAGACAAAGACCTGTGAAGAATGAAAAATATGTTTTTCTTCTCTCTGCTGAACGTTGAGGATAAGGAAGAAGAGAAACCAGTAAAGATCTTTACCATTGACAAGTCATTGCTGGGTGCACACTATAAATAGCGTCTCGAAGGAACTGCTGCACGGACTCTGCTGAATCAATTTTCCATTGTGGGAGTGTGCATACGAGCACAAACGCACACACACACATAACTGCTCCTCATTCGATCTCCGCTAGAAGTCGATAATTGTGTATTCAGTGCCATCAACCCTATAGCAGTTGGTTGGCAACAGGCCATCCATCAAGGGAGGACATGCACAGATACTGTAGGTCACAGAGTCCATCTATGGGCACAGATAGGTAATAGTCTCTCCATGGGAGAGATGATTCATATGAACCACTGATCGAAGCAGTTATTAGTGAAAAAGAAAAGGGAAGATTAGCGTGAGAGCTTAAACACATTCATTCTACTGATGGTGTAGAGCCAACTCCGGCTTGGTTGTGAATGTGTCCACTAAACCATAGAACGAGGGTATTCAGAGCAAGTCAAACTTATTCATAGGAGTTGTACATGGGTTTACAGTCAAGCACTACAGTGTCCTTTCTTACCCATGTTGGCAGTGGAGTGGTTTTCAGGCAGTGAGACGGAGGCCACGTCCTGGTCAAGGCTGCGTCCGTCCTCGTTGACCTCGTGCTGGCTGTGGCTGAGCTCTGAACGCAGCTCCGAAAACTCATCCTCCTCCCTGAGGGGCAGAGGGTCACTGAGTTATGTCTGAGTTAGGGCAAAGTGATATGACACTAGCCTTGTTGACAGATGTGTTTGTGGTTCAATAACACTGTAATTTCCTGGCATGATGGCAAACAGGCGAGTCAGCTAAAGCATAAAACTGATTTGGCAACCAGGCGGATGTGACAAATCCCTGCAAAGTTTTTTTTTTTTTTTACTTCAATGTTGTTGTCATGACCACACACACACACACACACACACACNCCCCCCCCCCCCCCCCCATTACCAGACGATGGTGTATTGAATCGATCAGTGGGAATGAGAGATCAGTTTGTTTTGTAGCTCTTCATCTAAATAGAAACAGTAACCGTGTAGATGTACTATCATGCCAATCTTAAGCCTTGAGTATAGTTAACATGGTTAATATCTGGAAAAAACGACCTGAGAAAACCTACAGTATAATAGGTCCTTTGATTCAAGCCTGCTGAGATCCAGCCTATATACTGTAAGTTTAGCATCAGTTGGCTGTATTTTGTTGTTTTACAGATTATTTCATGTGATTAGCTATGCCTTATTAAACATGGAAATCTATGCCTTTCATATAAGGCGGTGGTGAGAATTTGTCCTTTTCAAATATGCACACTTTCCACATGAATATGCAACTGATTAACCCTATACAGCACGTATACGTGCACGTGTGTGTGTGTGTCCGTGTGTGTATTCGTGCTTCAGATGAGAACCCTCCGCAATTAAGCAATAGTGACGTCCCAGTCTGAAATTCTCAGGCATAAGTATTTAAATATATGCACAAGCATGAAGATCATGCATAGTTTTAATGAGAGGAAAGCTCCCGGTGTGACCAACCTGCAGGAGAAATGTCAGATCTAAGCAGTGCAGTGTTTACACGTCTGTGAGACTGAGCACATCGGATGATCTATTAGATGAAGCACGGACACCCCACACCTATGTTGATACCACTTGTCCTCCCTTGCGATGACGGCCAGATACATTTATCGAGGAACATTTCTAGATCCGAATTAAAGCAGCATACATTTCCACATTTTGAATGAATGTTGATTCTTGTGCCTATGTCTCGGATACTGTATATTGTCTGCCACACATGCCAGGATTTGCACTGGGAAAATGTATTCTATCCAAACTCTATCCAATAGGTCTATGTACGTGATACAGAAATAAACACTATTGGTGAAAGTAGTACTGCAGTAAACAACGTCACTGCTGCTACCAAACATTGATACTTCACATCTTGCCTGTAGCTCTGAATTATAGGGTCGTTTGGTTGCATTTCATTGGTTTGACACAATCTTGATTGCACGTCTGTGAATTAAATAGCCGGGCAATAAATTCACATCACAGAGTTCTCATAAGGTTGGCAAATAGAAAGTACTGACTCACACTGTTATGTGCTGTTCTGACAACATGAAGCAAGATACACTGAAATGGCATGGCACCGTTTATGCAAACATAAACACACACAAACAGAGAATGAAAGAAAACAGATTTGAAAAATTCCCCTTCTCCAAAATGATTAAGAATTTATTACCTAATAAAAAAACAGGGTAACACTTTATTTGGATAGGCCATCTGTAGATGCTCTACAGACTAACAGTAACATTTCAACTAACTATCTATTAACCCTTACCCTAGCCTTAACCCTTACACTTAATCCTTACCCTTATTCTAAACCTAACCCTAGCAAGCAGTTGCTTATCAACAGATAGTTTGTTGATAGTATGACCATCTGTAAAGCATCTACAGATGGACAATCCGGACTATCCAAATAAAGTGTGACCAAAACCAGTACGCATTTTGGAAATGGAGGAACTTTGGGGGGCTGCCATGCTCGAGTTCATTCTAATGGGTTGTTTGGTTAATGGTCCTGCTTAGCACTCAAACCGATGCCTATTTTTTTTGTGTTAAGCACCGGTGGAGAGGGCTGGAGAGGGCACTTGAGCTAGGAAAACAAACACTTACAAGGCCTCTGACACAACTGCTCCGATTTTGATTTCACTACAATAAGTAAACAACGTGTGTGTGTGTACCACCCACCTGATGGTAGAGCCCTGTAGCAGGTCTATCTTCTTGTTGAGCTCAGCGATGATGCTGTGTAGCTCTGTGATCCTCTCCTCGTATCGTAGGGTGGTCCGCTCCTGAACGTCCTCATGCTCCCGCAGCAGATAGGACTGCTCACACTTACAAAACACACATTATAAATATGTTATGACTCAAATCAAGACCATGTTATCCCACTGAGCTAAAGCCTTAATATCCAAACAGCACACTATTCTGTTATTTGGACATTTTTGAAAGGTGATTCTCTGTTGGTTTGCAAGGTTGGTTGTCTCTGGCATGTGCGAGCACACACACACACACACACAGCACCATTGTGTGTGAGGTCTAAGGGCTTTTCTGGGGATTGTCTACATGGAGACCAGAGGTTGGGAGAGAGAGAAATGTACGAGTTTTCCCCTCAGCTATATTATAAGTGGAGGATGAGAAGAGGTGAGTGAGTTAGAGTGAGAAAAGAGATCAGGCTTGAGCGCGTGTGTGTTATACTACGCTTCCTGGAATGACCTTAGCAGATTGGTATGTTTTTCTGGCCTGTGTCGGCGGTTGAACATGAAAATGAAACAAAGCCAGACAAAGAGGGGTCTGCCTAGTGCTTTACACAATGGAACATTAATCAAGCACTAACATTACTGCAAACTATCTCCTACAACTACTATGGACTTATTCACAATGGTTTAGAGTAATGACAATAATTCCTGTGTTTATGAATACAGAAATCTCCCAAGTGGGGCTCCCGAGTGGCGCAGTGGTCTAAGGCACTGCATGTGCCATCCGTTTTGTCACCAAAGCCCCTTATACCACGCATCACTGCAACCTGTATGCTCTAGTCGGCTGGCCCTCGCTACATATTCGTCGCCAGACCCACTGGCTCCATGTCATCTATAAGTCTATGCTAGGTAAAGCCCTGCCTTATCTCAGCTCACGATAACAACACCCACCCGTAGCACGCGCTCCAGTAGGTACAGTGGGGAGAACAAGTATTTGATACACTGCCGATTTATCATAGGTACTCTTCAACTGTGAGTGACGGAATCTAAAACAAAAATCCAGAAAATCACATTGTATGATTTTTAAGTAATTAATTTTCATTTTATTGCATGACATACAGTGAGGGAAAAAATTATTTGATCCCCTGCTGATTTTGTATGTTTGCCCACTGACAAAGAAATGATCAGTCTATAATTTTAATGGTAGGTTTATTTGAACAGTGA
>QNTS01000002.1:1941786-2053695 GCA_003317085.1 Hucho hucho
ATACAGTGGGGAGAACAAGTATTTGATACACTGCCGATTTTGCAGGTTTTCCCACTTACAAAGCATGTAGAAGTCTGTAATTTTTATCATAGGTACTCTTCAACTGTGAGTGACGGAATCTAAAACAAAAATCCAGAAAATCACATTGTATGATTTTTAAGTAATTAATTTGCATTTTATTGCATGACATAAGTATTTGATACATCAGAAAAGCAGAACTTAATATTTGGTACAGAAACCTTTGTTTGCAATTACAGAGATCATACGTTTCCTGTAGTTCTTGACCAGGTTTGCACACACTGCAGCAGGGATTTTGGCCCACTCCTCCATACAGACCTTCTCCAGATCCTTCAGGTTTCGGGGCTGTCGCTGGGCAATACGGACTTTCAGCTCCCTCCAAAGATTTTCTATTGGGTTCAGGTCTGGAGACTGGCTAGGCCACTCCAGGACCTTGAGATGCTTCTTACGGAGCCACTCCTTAGTTGCCCTGGCTGTGTGTTTCGGGTCGTTGTCATGCTGGAAGACCCAGCCACGACCCATCTTCAATGCTCTTACTGAGGGAAGGAGGTTGTTGGCCAAGATCTCGCGATACATGGCCCCATCCATCCTCCCCTCAATACGGTGCAGTCGTCCTGTCCCCTTTGCAGAAAAGCATCCCCAAAGAATGATGTTTCCACCTCCATGCTTCACGGTTGGGATGGTGTTCTTGGGGTTGTACTCATCCTTCTTCTTCCTCCAAACACGGCGAGTGGAGTTTAGACCAAAAAGCTCTATTTTTGTCTCATCAGACCACATGACCTTCTCCCATTCCTCCTCTGGATCATCCAGATGGTCATTGGCAAACTTCAGACGGGCCTGGACATGCGCTGGCTTGAGCAGGGGGACCTTGCGTGCGCTGCAGGATTTTAATCCATGACGGCGTAGTGTGTTACTAATGGTTTTCTTTGAGACTGTGGTCCCAGCTCTCTTCAGGTCATTGACCAGGTCCTGCCGTGTAGTTCTGGGCTGATCCCTCACCTTCCTCATGATCATTGATGCCCCACGAGGTGAGATCTTGCATGGTGCCCCAGACCGAGGGAGATTGACCGTCATCTTGAACTTCTTCCATTTTCTAATAATTGCGCCAACAGTTGTTGCCTTCTCACCAAGCTGCTTGCCTATTGTCCTGTAGCCCATCCCAGCCTTGTGCAGGTCTACAATTTTATCCCTGATGTCCTTACACAGCTCTCTGGTCTTGGCCATTGTGGAGAGGTTGGAGTCTGTTTGATTGAGTGTGTGGACAGGTGTCTTTTATACAGGTAACGAGTTCAAACTGGTGCAGTTAATACAGGTAATGAGTGGAGAACAGGAGGGCTTCTTAAAGAAAAACTAACAGGTCTGTGAGAGACGGAATTCTTACTGGTTGGTAGGTGATCAAATACTTATGTCATGCAATAAAATGCAAATTCATTATTTAAAAATCATACAATGTGATTTTCTGGATTTTTGTTTTAGATTCCATCTCTCACAGTTGAAGTGTACCTATGATAAAAATTACAGACCTCTACATGCTTTGTAAGTAGGAAAACCTGCAAAATCGGCAGTGTATCAAATACTTGTTCTCCCCACTGTATATCTCACTGGTCATCCCCAAAGCCAACACCTCCTTTGGCCGCCTTTTCTTCCAGTTCTCTGCTGCCAATGACTGGAACGAATTGCAAAAATCGCTGAAGCTGGAGACTTCTATTTCCCTTACTAACTTTAAACATCAGCTATCTGAGCAGCTAACCGATCGCTGCAGCTGTACATAGTTCATCTGTAAATAGCCAACCCAATCTACCTACCTCATCCCCATATTGTTTTTATTTACTTTTCTGCTCACCAGTATTCTACTGCACATCATCATCTGCTCATCTATCACTCCAGTGTTAATCTGCTAAATTGTAATTACTTCGCTACTATGGCCTATTTATTGCCTTACCTCCTCACGCCATTTGCACACACTGTATATAGACTTTCTTTTTTTCTATTGTGTTATTGACTGTACGCTTGTTTATTCCATGTGTAACTCTGTGTTGTTGTTTGTGTCGCACTGCTTTGCTTTATCTTGGCCAGGTCGCAGTTGTAAATGAGAACTTGTTCTCAACTAGCTTACCTGGTTAAATAAAGGTGAAATAAAGAAATGTATGTCAGTGCTAGAGGCGTCACTACAGACCCTGGTTCGATTCCAGGCTGTATCATAACCGGCCGTGATTGGGAGTCCCATAGGGCAGCGCACAATTGGCCCAGCGTGGTCCGGTTAGGGTTTGGCCGGGTAGGCCGTCATTTACTTGCCCAGTTAAATAAAGGTTCAATAAAAAATCCAAAATGTTTTTCACACTGCCAAATTAATGTGACAAATAGAATTGCATGATGTTGATAGAAAAAACATAAACCTCTGTCATGCGGAACATTGAGTCGTGTGGAATATGGCTGGGACGATAAACTGAAAATTATCGACACTGACCATCATACCGATCACTTATCACAGCCATTTTACTGATATCATTCATTACGATATGTAGCCTATAGTAGAGAAACGTGAAGGTTGAAATGAAATAAGTTTGCTAATATGGGTGATTGTTAATGGGACAACTGATGGCTTCAACCTTCAAACTAGTTGTAATAGTAGTTTAAAGGATAATTTAAAAAACTATGGTGCACATTGTTATAAACGTATTGCTCTATTAATCGTTAAGACATAAATTCAGACAATATATTGTGATATGTATTTTTGTCCATATCGCCCAGCTTTATTGTGGAATCTTTTTATCTGCGACCTTCTAAAAATTGCACCCCATTGAAAAAGTCTAAGACCCAGGTTTCTGAGAGTAGGATTCAAAGGTCAATAGGTCAGAAGTCAGAAGCTTGGGGAGTCAGGGGTGTACTTCATCCTAAACAAAAACGTCTGTGTGTAAAAGGTTGGGGGTTCAGGTGACGAGGTATGTGCCTCAGGCTGACACAGCCATCAAAGTCCCCACGTTGAGACAAGAGCCCCAATGTGTGTGTGTGTTATCCTGGGTTGAGTCAGAAGTCCTCCAGTCAAATGGCCAGCAGTGGCAATTAAAATAGCTGAGTGGCTTTAGCTCCCTACCCCATGGAGAGCTGCAGGGACAAAGAGCAGCTTCCACTCAGCCATTATCAGGTCACACAGTGTGACGCGTGTCACCAACTGTCATAACACCCGTCCACTGATGCCCAGAGGCACAACAGTCACTGATAGGAAGTGACATGTGGTTTATGGCCAGGGCCAAAACATATTTTCAAAGCATTTTGGCTCTGACCTTCATAGGCAACAACTTCTACAAGGGCCAAAGGCTTGGTCTGTCTGTCCTCAATCAGAAGTATATTTTGAGGTGAAAAGCCCACCAAAAGTCTAAAATTGTTTTTGGGAGTGGGGAGTTCTGAGCAAACGGTCACCCCAATACAATAGTCAAATGAAAAATCATCCACTTCAGTAAAACATCTTCTAGGCACCACATATCCTTCGCATAAACTTGTTTGACTGAAATGTCCTGCATATTTACGGCTTTGGATTTTAGACCAATGAGAGGGTTCAAATGTCAAGAGTGGACACATCTTACAACGGGTTTTATTTCATATACAGGCTCCATAGCAACTGCCAGTACTTTGTCTGAGTTAGGACCTGACAGGCATCATTGACTTGTGTAGATACTGACTTATAAGGATTCCAGCCATTACTCTCTATGCAGACACTAACAGAATGAGATGTGTAGATAATTTGTTTCATCAGAAAAGACACTGGAAAGTGCAAATGGGTGCCAAATGTTTCAATTGTCTGCCAGTGCTGATATCCGCCTAGTGCTATATGTAGAATCTTGGTATGATGACATCACAATCTAATCGATCAGTGGACTCGTAGTCTCTCTACAACTCCCAATGTCAAGTTTCAATCTATTCACTCCTCTCCAAACACAATGGCATCCAGTGCAAGTACAGTTCAAGCTACTACTTTGTCTTTAACTCATGGCCTATCCCTCTTCATCTAACTCCAGCAGAACAGGTGGGAAACTGACAAACCAAATAGCTTCTAGCATCAATATTTAACACAAATTACAGTACCAGATTGCCTTTTGTTTAAAAACATCGCCACTAGGAAAATACCCATAGTCGATGTAGGTGCCAGCAGAGGTATTCCACAGCTCTTTGAACCAGTGCTGTGTCTGTTTGTAGTGTTCCAGGGAGACACACAGTGGTGGCCCACGGAGAGAGAATGAGTCTAACAGCCTGAGGGAGATGCTTCAGAAGGCCATGTCTGAATAAACAGATTCTTAATTTAAAGACAAGAGAGAGAGAGAGAGACCAAAACTCCCTCCTAGGAGAGAGCCAGTGTCAATCACTGGGACTGGGAAAACTACAAAGCAGATCGAAGATAAGCAGTTGGCATGGTTACTGAGGCTTCCTCGTTCCAGTGACATATGGGGAGTGTTGCTTCATGCCAAATCATCCCCGAATAAAAGCAAAGCTTCTAGTAAATAATATGATACTATGAGCAATGTTATGGGAAAGTGATATCCGATTGCTGAAAATAAAGTAGTTCTTTTCGAGCTCATGCTAGATAGTAACGACCAAAAGATGATCTCTGTGATGATGTCATCAGAATTCTGCATCTATTCTCGGAAGAGTAACTACTCTGACTAGAGCATATGGACTGGTTGTTTTGGAAGGGAGGGGAGATTTCCAAACACATTCCAATAGTGGAGCCATGCAATTCAGTGCCTGTGTGACGTGTCAGCTTCAAAAAACATACATCGCAAGAATCTCTCTTATGTGAAGCCAGTTCAATTCCATTTTACTGTAGTTCTTTAACATCCATCAGAGCAGTTAGGTTATTATTAAAATATACCAATTCTACAAAGGAACGTTTGCATACCAGAGAGTTCTAAACCACAGGTGCAGAAAAGAAGAAGGGGAAAGAGGAACCATTTACACAGTGTTTCACAAATGATGGATCATGATGAGAGATCCACTGCAGCTGGCTTATGGACATAAATATTATTCAGATTTGTAAGGCTTTAGATGGGGTGGTGGTGGTACCCACAGTATTACAGCAATGTTCTTGGCATGGGACTTTGAATGGTAAGCTAAAGTGAAGTTAAAAGGTGAGTTTACAATACAATGAAGAATATGAATCGATGTGAATATACTATATGTACATATATTGTCCGATAGAGTACCTGTGCTTTGGCCAGTCTCTTCTCCAGCAGCTCTCTTTCTCTCTCCGTCTGCACCAGCCGCTTGTTCAGCTCCACCACGTCCCCCTTCCACGAGGCCAGGGCTGTCAGCTGGAGCTACAGAGAAAGGGGAGAGGAAAGAGGGTTAGAACCATAACACACACACAGGCATGGATACAAGCACACACATACACACACCAAGTTACAACAGATACAGTGAGTACAGAGCACACACACTTCCGACCTCCACAATCTCCCTCGAAGGGTTTAAGCCCTGATACAGAACAGAGAGAGCGCTAACACTTTAGCATGTGGAGCATGCATACTTTTCACTTGGGTGGGCCGAGGTGTCACGCACACACAAGCCCGTTCAGCTGTCTGAGGGCTCACACATTTCATACAAACACACACACACACACACACACTCCTCTATTCAGTTAGCCTGCTCACAGTCATTCTTTAAGCCGTAAGCATTTCTAATGCCAAAAATCAACTTATGCCAACATTTTCCATGGAAAAATATGAACAAGGTTTTTAAATCGTAGATTAAGACTGACACAATAAACAAAAAAAATGCAGTCCTGCTTTCTCATATCGAGAAGAAAGTCTCACAAAATATATGCCTAGGGGCATTAGAAAACTTTTACCCCTTACCTCAGCATACTGCAACAGAAAAACACGACAAACTTCTCTGCGACAACCTTTGTTTCATCCTGCAGTGGGGAGGCTTAACTTTCGGAGAGGAATTAGAGCTGTCATGACTAGGCAAGAGACTGAGTGCAGATACAAATGGGGCTGCATGCCACTAAGCTACAATGAATAGTCCTTTCCAAACTAGACAAAAGGAGCAGACTTGGTTTTCAAGGGAAGAAAAAAAAGACAGACCAACCTCTATATATTCCCAACCCAGATCTGTGATGCTAACGTTAGCCTCCACTGCTAACCTAACTCAAACCAGCCCCCAAGGATTTATTTTCACTACTTGAGTTCTATCTGTAGTACAGTGGTTCCAAAACCTTTTGAGACCACACTAAACCACTTGTAATTTTATTGTGGATCTCTAGACTAACCCTTGACCACAGCACAATCTCAATAAAAGTGTGAGAATTGTCCGCAACCCACCATTTGGCAAACAGGCTACACAAAAACAATTCAAAACATGCATGTAGTCCATTCAGGCTTACAATACTTCAAGGTGAATCTTTCGGACTCAGTACTTTTTACAATATCTCCTGAATAGTACATTCTTGGTGAAAAGTCAGCTACACAGTACTCAAAAAGAAAGTGCTGTTCATTCACACAACTTCAACGTGAATCTTTTCTTCACACCATTTCACTATTCCTACATTTCTCTATACACAGAACTCCATACAAAGACTATTTACTACCATAACTCTGGACAGAACAAGTACAGTATGAATTGCTGCGTCAGCAGCGGTGTGAATTAATTAACCAGCGATAGTGTGTTTCCTCTGCCGTCTCTGATCAGTCCTGAGGGAGAGAAACACTTTGAATTAATACTCTCCGGAAGTGAGAGGGACTGCAAGGATCACCTGCTATTCAGAATGGGCCATTAACACTCAAGCAGACAGAGATGGAGGGAGCATTTCAAACGAGGGCCGTTGATAAAAAGCCCTAATTCATAGATAATATAAATCAATTTAGGATTAGATCGATACAGTATTTACTTTTATATAGAGATACTGTATAACACTGTAGTTTGCATGAAAACGTAGGTTAGGCCTGCATGATAAGTCAAGTGAGGGAGACAAAGACATAATTCAATGCGTAGTGCCTAGTTTTACCAGTAATCACCATTTGCTCAACTGAAGGGGCCAACCACCAAAACTAACATTACTTCAACAGTAACCCTGTTCGGTCCACATCCAATCAGATTGTTTGTTTAGCCTGTTTGCCAAATGGTGGGTTGCGGCCAATTCTAACTGGGTTTTGGCATGAGACTGTGCTGTGGTCACGGGAGAGAGATCAGAGATAAAAGGAGGAAATGGCACAGGAGACAGAAAGGTAGGCAAAGGTATGACGTAGAGGTAATTGGTGACCCCATACGGTATTTAATTATTTACTCATAAAGACAAAGCAAAAACAGGATTTTTGAAAATTTGGCAAATGTATAAAAAATAAAAAAACAGAAATACATTATTTACATAAGTATTCAGACCCTTTGCTTTGAGACTTGAAATTGAGCTCAGGTGCATCCTGTTTCCATTGATCATCCTTGAGATGTTTCTACAACATGATTGGAGTCCACCTGTGGTGAATTCAATTGATTTTACATGATTTGGAAAAGCACACACATCTATATAAGGTCCCAAAGTTGACAGTGCACGTCAGAGCACAGGATTGTGTCAAGGCACAGATCTGGGAAAGTGTACCAAAACATTTCTGCAGCATTAAAGATCCCCAATAACACAGTGGCCTCCATCATTCTTAAATGGAAGTAGTTCGGAACCACCAAGGCACTTCCTTGAGGTGGCTGCACCCCCAAACCGAGCAATCAGGGGAGAAGGGCCTTGGTCAGGGAGACCAAGAACCCAATGGTCACTCTAACAGAGCTCCAGAGTTCCTAT
Source organism: Hucho hucho (assembly GCA_003317085.1). Taxonomy (NCBI): domain Eukaryota; kingdom Metazoa; phylum Chordata; class Actinopteri; order Salmoniformes; family Salmonidae; genus Hucho; species Hucho hucho. The sequence continues at coordinate 1,949,588 of QNTS01000002.1, forward strand.
GTGGATATGGGAGAACCTTCCAGAAGGACAACCATCTCTGCAGCACTCCACCAATCAGGCTTTTATGGTAGAGTGGCCAGACGGAAGCTACTCCTAAGTAAAAGGCATGACATCCTTGGAGTTTGCCAAAAAGCACCTAAAGACTCTCAGACCATGAGAAACAAGATGAACTCTTTGGACTGAATGCCAATCGTCACATCTGGAGGAAACCTGGGACCATCCCTACGGTGATGCATGGTGGTGGCAGCATCATGCTGTGGGGATGTTGTTCAACGGCAAGAACTGGGAGACTAGTCAGGATCGAGGGAAAGATTAACGGAGCAAAGTACAGCGAGATCCTTGATGAAAACCTGTTCCAGAGCACTGAGACTGGGACTAAGGTTCACCTTCCAACAGGACCACGACCCTAAGCACACAGCCAAGACAACGCAGGAGAGGCTTCGGGACAAGTCTCTGAATGTCCTTGAGTGTCCCGCAAGAGCCGGGACTTGAACCTGATCAAACATCTCTGGAGAGACCTGAAAATAGCTGTGCAGCGACATTCCCCATACAACCTGACAGAGCTTGAGAGGATCTGCAGAGAAGAATGGGAGAAACTCCCCAAATACAGGTGTCTCAAGCTTGTAGCGTCATACTCAAGGCTGTAGTCGCTGCCAAAGGTGCTTCAACAAAGTACTGAGGAAAGGGTCTGAATACTTATGTGTAGGGCTGTTGCGGTGATCGTATTACCTCCACACTGTCGGTCACGAGTCATGAAGGCAGTCAAATTCCATGTGACCATTTAGTCACGATAATTAGGCTTCTGCAAGCTCTGATGCTGCTGATGGTCATTAGTAGCCTACCAAACTTGCTAACTGCCTGGTACTCAGCACTCTATTGTCCCTCTAATCACTCGGTCATCAATACAAATGTAATCGAAAATCTAATCAAACACTTAATGAGAGCCCATGAGCTCATGTTGCGCAACATTTCTATCGGCTATGCAATTGCGCGAGAAAAGAGAGTGATGGCCTCTACTAAAAAGAGGAGGGTCCCATCAGCTTTCTATGGGCTAGGCCTACTATCTTTATTTCTCAACTTTCCTAATATTAAGCACAGTGTATATCTTTACAACAGGAGTATAGCCTACCTGGCTGGCATGAAAATGAACCACGGGAAAAGTGTTTAGCTTTAGCCATTTAAGTGCATAGATGACGTGTTTTTTCCCGCTGCCCCTGCTCGAGACAGGTGCATGATAATGTTCCATTCTCAAGCAAAACAAATTTCACACATATTACTTAGTATATGCAAAGACAAGATTAAATCAAGAATAGTCTGATGGGTGAGAATATTAGCATATCACTTGAAAATGATGCCCAGCATAAGAAACAATACCTTTTTTTGCCGACTTTTTCTAATCATAGTCGCACACCTCATGTAGCCTAAATGTTTTGATAAGGTTTATACCACAACTAAAGCCGCCAAATAACTTCTTAAAATTAAGCACATTAATCCGCTTTACAAGGGGTTTAGAGGCTAACTGACATACATAAGCAGCGTGAGTTTCAAATATGGGGAAAACAATTTTCACCATAAAAATGTACCTTTATATTAAAAGCATTACATGCATAATCGCATTTTCGGTTACTTTTGATAATGGTGTTTTCCCGCTAATGGAACATTCAGGCTTATAGCCTACTACCATGTGTGCATTGCTGTGCTTATAATGTGAAGAAATACCCTAATAGTTAATCAACATTTTAAGCTAAATGTTCTGATCTGTTGCATCATCCACGTTGTGTAAAAGTTTTTTTATGCTCGTGGTTGTATTAATTTGGGATCTATTGCATCCCACAACTGTCCCAGACTATGTTGGAATATTTATTTCTCGCACAGAATAGGTTGACTTTTGTACTATGTGGGATAATAGATTGACATAGGCTAGTGCTTTTGCTGTTTGTTAGGCCTACTCATCTTGCTGGCTGACAAAGTAAATGTGGACAGTTCTTCCAATAACTTCAATATGGATCTCCGAATTGGATAAGGATGCACGCAGTTGCGTCCTTAATGTGTTTTGTCTTTACTGTGAGAAAGACCCGATCACGTGATGGAGAGCTATGCGAGTGAAAGGTACATAGGAGCGAGCAGCGCTTAGGGAAAAGGGCAAAACGCAGCATTCCGGGGCAAGGGCATAATGGCCACTGGCCGCAAAAGGCCGGGATTTTTTAGGGTGCATTACAGCCACAAAGGGAAGGCCACCGTGAAATTCGAAGCATTATCAAGTGCTTGTCAAATTGTGAATGAGAGACTAATGAAGTGTGTATAGCCTGTGCAAAAAAAACAAGCAGGGCTCATGCCTTTCAAACTACTTTTTTCAAATCATCATTAGTCGCTTCATGCAGCCTTACAATATATTACAAATCTAAACATATAGCCCAACATTTGTAGAACAACTAAAGTTAAATTAATAACTATAAATTAAGCATATAGGAGTACCTATTTCTTTGTTAACCGCTCAACACAGAATAGCCGCATGTGCGCACTCCCTCAAATTGTTTGGGGAAAATATAAATATTTTATTCAGCTTTGTTCAATTGTATTCTTCATACTATAAAATAATGCCATAGAATTCTAAGCAAATCTTGTCTGCTAAATGAACTAGTGTAGCCCACAGCCATTTGGCATAGCCAGATCAGGACCTAACATAAGGACAACTCAGAGTATGCTATTCTGTTATTCTGAAATAGACTACATTTTCTTCATATCATGTTGCTTTAGACCTTCACAATAAATAATGGATTTATTGTGAAGGTGTAGGCTATATTACACGGATTTATAAGACTTTTTAAAAATGGATGTTCCAAAGGTCTGCATCAGTGGCTTGAGGCTGTGTGTGGAAGCCAGGAGATGCTAAACGTGTTTGTTAATTAATGGTCAATTACCGTGAGACCGACAGTTATTTGCTTGACAAACACCGGCCGACAAAGTTTTGTGACCGCCACAGCCCTACTTATGTGAATGTGATATTTCTGCTTTAGATTTTTAATACATTTGCAAACATGAAAAAATATATATATATGTTTTTGCTTTGTCATTATGGGGTATTGTGTGTAGATTGATGAGGGGGAAAAAAACATTTAATCCATTTTAGAATAAGACTGTAGCGTAACAAAACGTGGAAAAAGTCAAGGGGTCTGAACACTTTCCGAATGCACTGCATGTTGAAGAGGGTGGGGGCTCAAGCGGAATCCCTGTCTCACCCCATGGCACTGTGAATTTGCCAATTGTTGTTTGTGTACATGGATTTTATAATGTCGTATGTTTTTCCCCCAACACCGCTTTCCATCAATTTGTATAACAGACAGTAAAAATGAGAAGACCTACAGTACAGGGGTGTTGTACTCTAGGGGCTACGGCTAAACACAAGCTATACAAGTCAAACACTATGGTAGTGAGTAGGATGTTTGTACTGTGTACACTATCAAGAGTAGAAATGTGTACCAATAAGGGCAACATTGTACATTAGCCATCACTAAGGCAGAATGAAGCCAGTACAAGCTTTATTCAGCCTAGCTATGCAGCTTTTTTTATCTAATAGCTACCCTTCCTCAGGCCAGAGGAAAAAACATCAACTAATAGAACAATGAATTGCCCGGGCAGGGTCCACAAAAAGAAGCTCTGAAAGAGGCTGGAAGCAATCTCTCTCACCTCGCCGCCTGGCACCAAAAATAGTTTGGTGCTCCACATGCTGAGGGAAGTCGACGTGATTCATTTGTCTAATTTGTGTTATGGCCAGAAGACAGAGACAAATGGATCACATGGGAAGTCTTCAATGTGAGGCTAATGTAATACATTAGAGCCAGGCCTTGTGTTCTACATTTTATTTTGCCAAAGCTGCAGCAATCCGCAGAGTTCTTTTCAGGGAAAGTGGAAAAACGTGGCCTTGCCGGCTGCTGGCAAAATGCTAACGCTGAAGCTTTTCTGTATTGAGATTCACTGCTCTCCTGATTGAACTCAGATATAGGGTCAGTTTTACCCTTAAAAATCAGAGCCTTAACAGTTAGGACAGGGGTTTCAAACATGTAGTTCGAGAGTCATTTATTGCCCCCACTTGTGCTCGCAATTGAACTGGTATAGAACAATTCATGCAACAGCACCTAGTGCATTAAACGAAATGAGGCAAGAAATTGCTTCATGTAGAATTATTTTGTATCATAATGTACAAAGTGTACAAAACATTAGGAACACCTTCCCAATATTGAGTTGAAACCACTTTTGCCTTCAGAAGAGTCTAAATTCATTGTGGCATGAACTACAATGTGTCGAAAGCATTCCACAGGGATGCTAGCCCATGTTGACTCCAATGCTTCCAACAGTCATGTCAAGTTGGCTGGATGTCCTTTGAGTGATGGACCATTCTTTATACACACTGGAAACTGTTGCGCTTGAAAAACCCAGCAGCTCTACGGACAATTCCTTCGACCTCATGGCTTGGTTTTTGCTGTGACTAGCACTGTCAACTGTGGGACCTTTATATAGACAGGTGTGTGCGCCTTTCCAAATCATGTCCAATCAATTGAATTTACCACAGGTGGACTCCAATCAAGTTGTAGAAAGGATGGTCAATGGAAACAGAAGGCACCTGCGCTCAATTTCAAGTCTTATAGCAAAGGGTTTGAATACTTATGTAAATAAGTTTAATATATATTTTCAAAAATGTCTAAAAACCTGTTTTTGCTTTGTCATCATGGGGAATTGTGTGTAGATTGCTGAAGATAAAAATATATTTTTTTAAAAACCATTTTAGAATAAGGCTGTAATGTAACAAAATGTGGAAAAAGTCAAGGGGTCTGAATACCTTCCGAAGGCACTGTAATGTTTGGTATACTCAGTTTAGGTAAACTGTGGTATAGGGTTGCAAAATTCCAGGAACTTTAATAAATTCCCAGGTTCTCTCAATATCCCGGATTCAGAAAGGAATAAGCAGGAAATCCGGTATCCTACAACCAGGATTTCTGGAAAACCAGGGAATTTATTGAAAGTTCCCGGAATTTTGCAACCCTACTGTGGCATACCTAGGGTAGAATTGTTTTGTTGTTCTTGTTATTTTCCCCAGTATATGGCCTCCTGACAACTCCCTTCACAGGCATGGGCCCTTTAACTTAACTTCTAATGCAGAGGGGTGTCTAGTAGGTTAACATACATCTGCAACCCTGTGCATGTGACTAAATTAAAATCTAATCTAATTTACAAAACTGATCTGGGATCAAATGGCTTTGCTGAGGTATTTCTCATTATGAAAGTGCCAACAGGTTAGCATGTTAGCGCTAGGCAGTGTTTTAAAGGCTCTCCTAGTGGTATGCGTCTGTGTGACATTCTGACAGCCTATATTCACACACATCCTATTTACTTTGATGAAATGTCTGTATGCCACATGGGAAGTGGCCTTCCCTCCGTTCGGCATTCCACCCATATGTCACTTGTCATTTCTCAGGGATTATAATTACCTTAAAAGCATTGGAATTTCCGGAGAAACCCACACACACCACCCCTCCGACCCTTAATACCTCCACCTCTTCCCAATGCCCCCACCCCATCTAGGCACACAGGTCTCTCACAAGGACATTGTTGTACTGTCTCCCTAGGAATATTTTGTATACGAACATACTCCTATCTGCCAAAACTAATTTTCAATAAATTGTTGCTTACCATGACAGCTAGGCAACCTTTGCCGTGTTGGGAGTGGGATGGCATAAACACCAGGAATGGTCGTAGAGTGAGTCCCTAATGATATTTGAAAGTGTAGCCTGGAGCCCAGGGAGAGCTAACTCCATGCTGATACAGACCCACAAGCCCATGAAAATGCTAATGGGTAACATGGCTACTCAAATAGAGCCTCATCGTGGAGATGTCATAATAACCATAAAACCCAGCAGTAAAACAGGGAAATGGTTAAAATAGTTTTTCCACCATTCATTTTTCCCATAGGGGATTTTAGAAACACTTAAAATAAGGGCTGTGTTTCGTGTAGGCTTACTCTGGCGTGACGTTTTGATAACCATGTAAATCTCTCTAGGACAAGGTGACTTTTATTAATATATCCGTCTCTATTTACTCTCAAATTCAAATATGCTAATTAGCATCAAAGTAGATATCATACAAAATTATAAATCCCTGCAAGCTCCTGCACATCATCTCTAGCTGACACATTTACTAACAGGTATTATATCAATTTAAAACTTGTAGAAGACTTTTCACAGAATTGTCCATTTAAATAAATGTAGCCAATTTATTCATTACTACATTTAACTAACGTCTAGAATGTCATTGTAGCGTTACGATTTCCCTTCACTGGAACTAAGGGGCCTAGCCCGAACCATGAAAATCAGCCCCAGACCCCAACCACACTCTACAGTTGGCACTATGCATTCGGGCAGGTAGCATTCTCCTGGTATCCGCCAAACCCAGATTTGTCCGTCAGACTGCTAGATGGTGAAGCATGATTCCTCACTCCAGAGAACACGTTTCCACTGCTCCAGAGTCCAATGGCAGCTACCGTTGTTTCTCCAGTATCAGTATCTGGTGTGAGAGTTGATAGAGTTGATAAGGCTGTTGATTGTGGCCTGTGGAATGTTGTCTCACTCCTCATCAATGGCTGTGCAACGTTTCTGGATATTGGCGGGAACTGGAACGCATGGTCGTACACGTCAATCCAGAGCATCCCAAACGTGCTCAAGGGGTGACATGTCTCGTGAGTATGCAGGCTATGGAAGAACTGGGACATTATTAGCTTCCAGAAATTGTGTACAGATACTTGCGGCATGGGGCCATGCATTATCATGATGAAACACAAGGTGATGGTGGCTGATGAATGGCACGACAATGGACCTCAGGATCTCGTCACGGTAGCTCTGCATTCAAATTGCCACGTTAGAGGTGGCTTATGGTAGGGAAATGAACATTCAATTATCTGGCAACAGCTCTGGTGGACATTCCTGCAGTCAGCATGCCAATTACACACACCCTCAAAACTTAAGACATCTGTGGCATTGTGTTGTGTGACCAAACTGCACATTGTGGCCTTTTGTCCCCAGCACAAGGTGCACCGGTGTAATGATCATGCTGTTTAATCAGCTTCTTCATATGCCACACCTGTCAGGTGGATGGATTACCTGGGCAAAGGAGAAATGCTCACTAACAGGGATGTAAACAAACATTTGAGAGAAATTATGTAAGTATCGAACATTTCTGGGATCATTATTTTAGCTCATGAAACATGGGACCAACACGGGACCATACATGTTGCATTTATATTTTTGTTCAGTGTAGGTGGGAGATCTGGTGAATGAAACACAAACACACACACACTTTAAACCCCCTATGCTCCGTTGAGACCCCTCTTTCAAAGTCACTGAGATCTCTTCATCTAGCCATGGTAACCAAAATAATGGGCAACTGGGCATTTTTATACATCAACCTAAGCATGATGGATGTTAATTGCTTAATTAACTCAGGATCCACACCTGTGTGGAAGCACCTGCTTTCGATATACTTTGTATCCTTTATTTTGGCATGTACACAGAGTGTACAAAACATGCTCTTTCCATGACAGACTGACCAGGTGAATCCAGGTGAAAGCTATGATCCCTTATTGAGGTCACTTGTTAAATCCACTTCCAAACAGTCTAGATGAAGGGGGGAGACAATTTTTAAGCCTTGGGACAATAGAGACATGGATTGTTTATGTATGCCATTCAGAGGGTGAATGGGCAAGACAAAAGATTTAAGTGCCTTTGAACGGGGTATGGTAATAGGTGCCAGGCGCACTGGTTTGAGTGTGTCAAGAACTGCAGCGCTGTTGGGTTTTTCACTCTCAACAGTTTCCTGTGTGTATCAAGAATGTCCACCACCCAAAGGACATCCAGCCAACTTGACACAACTGTGGGAAGCATTGGAGTCAACATGGGCCCACATCTCTGTGGAACCCTTTCGACACCTTGTAGAGTCCACGCCCCGACGAATTGAGTCTGTTCTGAGGGTAAGAGGGTGCAACTAAATATTAGGAAGGTGTCCCGAATGTTTTGTACACTCAGTGTTTATTTGGATATTAAAATACACAATAATGCCAATATTTTGGGTATTTCCGAAAATGGTTTGCTGTCGGATTTATCTATACTCTCTATAATTCAAAAGTCTTTTTGACAGTTTAATTAATGGATTATTGCATTATTGTTTTACAGAAAGAGCAAACACAGATAAACGCTTTTAGAAGTATTGTACATTTATGAAGGATAACCTCTGACAAGGGAGATAAGGGAGGAATCGGTGACATCCTACAGGATAAATCTGTTGCACAACCAATAACAGGCCATGTCCTAGGGACAAAGACCTAGAGATAGGAAATAATCATCTTCATTACCGTTCACACAAAGCCCTCCTCATTTAGCCTGTATAATACGAAACAAATCCAGCTTGTGTAGCTTAACGGTGCCGTAAAATAGAAAGATCACTGCAGCAGTTATTAGACGACGGACCTTAACAAAAACAAATGCCTCCATTAAAAACGTGAAAGAAAAACATTGGTTTGACAAAGTACAGCAATAAAACAACTGATGGGCTGAATAAATTAAAACCAGGTAGACTGCTCAAGAAAACGAAGTATGTCTGTCTACCACATCTCTTTAAGGGAAGCAGTCAACCTAACGCACCACCACTTGTCAGAGACTACTACCGCTTCACCTCCACCCACTGTCACCCTTCTGAGCATCTGTGCCCCCTCACTGCATACATCTGCAGGCTCCTCAGCTGTGATTACACACATGGTTGACTGACAGGCATGAACAAACTCACCTTTCATCAACACACACACAGACAGCTGTGGAGGAGCCTCATGCGGCCCTCCTCTCCTCCCCTCTCTCACCCTCTTCTGGCTTCTCCTCCCAAATCCTCTCATTTGTTTCTCTTCCCCAAAGAGGGCCTCCCCTCAGTCTTCTCATTTGTGTCACTGCTCCAACTCCTCTTCTCTGAAACTACTCTTTACCTGTCTTCCCTCCTTTACACGCTTTGCTCCTGTCTCTTACTTTCTACTGTAAGTCTCACCTCATCCTCTCCTCTTCTCAAAGTCTCTCTTTGTTCCTCTCCTGTCTTTGCTCCTCTTTTCTCCTTAGCGGTGCTCCCCCTCTTCCCCTGACCAAGGCGCTGTGTGTGTTTCTTCTCCAGGCTCTAGCTCGTCTCCTGCTCAGAGGTAGCACACGGTCGCCCAGCATGCCATTATGTTTCCACCAACAGAACTACACTACTACTGGTGAACAATGGCCTCAGACTGGTTCACCCTCCTAAAACTACAATATAAGCTCTCTCCTGGTGGTGTTATGTCCACTGTGGAGGCTTTACTGTGTGAGTTCCCCCTGAAACAAAGGGCTGCTTTGCTCTCCTCTGTGTGTTTTTTTTTCACCTTTTGTTAGTGTCGCCCTTTCCTTCCTGTCCTAGTGGGGGGTGTTAGTCGCAGCGTTGGGGCCTTCGCTGTTAGTCAGTGCAGCTGCCTTCTATTGGACTGAGCACTGAGAACGGTCCCTGGGCACTCTACTAGACTTCTAACCCCCTCCCTTTCCCTCCACAGAGCGAGAAAAAGGCAACACAAACTGAAACACAGCGTGGAGACAGGAATGCGGAATCAGAGCTGGTGTGTGTGTGTGTAAAGGGGTAGAGAAACATTAGTGAAGTGGACAGGACAGGCTGTGTGCAGGGTGAAAGGTCAGGAGTGAGTGGCCATGACCTGGAACTCTTCCTGGACACAGCAGACACACAGTCTGGACAGAGACCTCTCTTCCTGAGACCACAGATTCCAGGAACTAGCAGTGAAGCCTCCACCTTGAAAACAAGTACTTTACTTCATCAAAGTACATAAAGTGCTGAATCACTTATTCCTCCAACAAAAAAACAAAATACCTCAAGATAAAGGTTAAATAAAAATAAAATTATGTAACTAGGCAAGTCAGTTAAGAACAAATTTGTATTTTCAATGACGGCCTACCCCGGCCAAACCATTGCCCGGACGACGCTGGGCCAATTGTGCACCACCCTATGGGACTCCCAATCATTTGAGGCCAGTTGTGATACAGCCTGGAATCGAACCAGGGTCTTTAGTGATGCCTCTGGCATCCCCAAATAATAATAATACTACAGTGCTCATTCCTCTAAGGAGAAAACAGCAAATAGCACAAGGAAACTTTTACACATCCCCTTTCACCTACTTTTACATAAAGCCTAGTATAGCAGTAGATTTGTAATGGCATAATGTATGAGAAATCCTCATTCTGCTAAAGGCCAATTAAGGCTAATATGAATGGTAGCCTTGTTGCCTGAACAAGTGTTCTGTGCTTATAGTCATACCTGAATATACCTGTATTTAAACATGATACAGTGCAAACACTAGCTGGAAATGCTGAAGACACAATCACACTAATGAAAAAACCAAGACAATGGACATCTTGACTGACTGTTTCAAAATGACAGCCTTCAAACCATTGACCGGTGGAGGACATAGATATAGATGTGTTATTGTCACATACACCGGATAGGTGCAGTGAAATGTGTTGTTTTACAGGGTCAGCCATAGTAGTATGGTGCCCCTGGAGCGAATTCCTCTTCCAAAGCACTGTGGAGGTCCAAATAACAAAACTGTCAATCAAGTCTATTCATTTAAAAATGTTAATTACTTCTACTTGCCAGTTTCATTTCACGTGATAAGACAAAACATTTTTTGCTAACATATGATGGGGGTCCCTGAGAACTTTGAAAACCCCTGCTCAAAGCAACAGCTCTCAGCTTGGTCGACCGAGATCGCTTTCATTTTTTTATGTTGCAGAAGACACCTGTCTGATTCGCGCCTGTCTCAGTGGACTAATCCATTGCGGAGGCCACAGGAATGGCGCAGTGCATCACTCTAAGACAGTCGTTCCCAAACGTTTTATAGTCCCGTACCCCTTTAACCATTCAACCTCCAGCTGCATACCCCCTCTAGCACCAGGGTCAGCGCACTCTCAAATGTCATTTTTTGCCATCATTGTAAGCCTGCCACACACACACTACACATTTATTAAACATAAGAATGAGTGTGAGTTTGTCACAATTTGGGTCGTGGGAAGTGACAAAGAGCTCTTATAGGACCAGGGCACAAACAATAATCAATAAATGTGCTCTTTTAAATTGAGAAAAGTAGTCACCGTGCTGTTTGGTATCATTGTGTGCACCACACTGAACATGGACCAGAGAAAGCAAAGGAGAGATTTGCCTGAGTAGATCAGAAAGAAAATAATAGACAAGCATTGTAAATGTAAAGGCTACAAGACCATCTCCAAGCAGCTTGATGTTCCTGTGACAACAGTTGCAAATATTTAAAACTTTAAGGTCCATGGAACTGTAGCCAACCTCCCTGGGCGCGGCCGCAAGAGGAATATCGACCCCAGGTTGAACAGAAGGATAGTGCGAATGGTAGAAAAAGAACCAAGGATAACTGCCAAAGATACAAGCTGAACTCTTAAGGTGAAGGTACGTCAGTTTCTGATCACACCATCTGTCCATTTGTTCAACAAAAATGGTGAATAACTCACCACAGGGTGTGCTTGAAACGATGCACATACAGTTGAAGTCGGATGTTTACATACACCTTAGCCAAATACATTTAAACTCAGTTTTTCACAATTCCAATAAAAAGTCCCTGTCTTAGATCAGTTAGGATCACAACTTTATTTTAAGAATGTGAAATGTCTGAATAATAGAGAATGATTTATTTGAGCTTTATTTCTTTCATCACATTCACAGTGGCTCAGAAGTTTACATACTCTCAATTAGTATTTGGTAGCATTGCCTTTAAATTGAATAAACATGGGTCAAACGTTTCGGGTAGCCTTCCACAAGCTTCCCACAATAAGTTGGGTGGATTTTGGCCCATTCCTCCTGACAGAGCTTGTGTAACTGAGTCAGGTTTGTAGGCCTCCTTGCTCGCACACGCCTTTTCAGTTCTGCACCAACATTTTGTATAGGATTGAGGTCAGGGCTTTGTGATGGCCACTCCAATACCTTGAATTTGTTGTCCTTAAGCCATTTTGCCACAACTTTGGAAGTATGCTTGGGTCATTGTCCATTTGTAAGACCCATTTGCCACCAAGCTTTCCTGACTGATGTCTTGAGATGTTGCTTCAATATATCCACATAATTGTCCTTCCTCATGATGCCATCTATTTTGTGAAGTGCACCAGTCCCTCCTGCAGCAAAGCACCCCCACAACATGATGCTGCCACCCCCGTGCTTCACGGATGGGAAGGTGTTCGTCGGGCTTGCAAGCCTCTGCATTTTTTCTCCAAACAGAATGAAGGTCATTATGGCCAAACAGTTCTATTTTTGTTTAATCAGACCAGAGGACATTTCTCCAAAAAGTACGATCTTTGTCCCCATGTGCAGTTGCAAACCGTAGTCTGGATTTTTTATGGCGGGTTTGGAGCAGTGGCTTCTTCCTTGCTGAGCGGCCTTTCAGGTTATGTCGATATAGGACTCTTTTTACTGTGGATATAGATACTTTTGTACCTGTTTCCTCCAGCATCTTCACAAGGTTGATTTGCACTTTTTGCACCAATGTACGTTCATCTCTAGGAGACAGAACGCGTCTCCTTCCTGAGCAGTATGATGGCTGCGTGGTCCCATGGTGTTTATACTTGCGTACTATTGTTTGTACAGATGAACGTGGTACCTTCAGGCGTTTGGAAATTGCTCCCAAGGATAAAACCAGACTTGTGGAGGTCTACAATTCTTTTTCTGAGGTCTTGGCTGATTTCTTTGGATTTTCCCATGATGTCAAGCAAAGAGGCACTGAGTTTGAAGGTAGGCCTTGAAATACATCCACAGGTACACCTCCAATTGTCTCAAATGATGTCAATTAGCCTATCAGAAGCTTCTAAAGCCATAACATCATTTTCTGGAATTTTCCAAGCTGTTTAAAGGCACAGTCAACTTAGTGTATGTAAACTTCTGACCCACTGGAATTGTGATACAGTGAATTATAAGTGAAATAATCTGTCTGTAAATAATTGTTGGAAAAATTACTTGTGTTGCCAAAACTATAGTTTGTTAACAAGAAATTTGTGGAGTGGTTGAAAAACGAGTTTTAATGACTCCAACCTAAGTGTATGTAAACTTCCGACTTCAACTGCAATGTTGGGTTGTATTGGAGAGAGTCTCAGTCTTAAATCATTTTCCACACAGTCTGTGCCTGTATTTAGTTTTTATGCTAGTGAGGGCTGAGAATCCACTCTCACATAGGTACGTGGTTGCAAAGGGCATCAGTGTCTTAACAGTGCGATTTGCCAAGGCAGGATACTCTGAGCGCAGCCCAATACAGAAATCTGGCAGTGGCTTCTGATTCAATAAAATGTTCATAGAACCGCTTGTTGCAATTTCGATGAGGCTCTCTTGTTCAGATATCGGTAAGTGGACTGGAGGGAGGACATGAAAGGGATAACGAATCCAGTTGTTTGTGTCATCTGTTTTGGGAAAGTACCTGCGTAATTGCGCACCCAACTCACTCAGGTGCATCGCTATATCACATTTAACATTGTCCGTAAGCTTGAGTTCATTTGCACACAAAAAAATCATACAATGATGGAAAGACCTGTGTGTTGTCCTTGTTAATGCAGACAGAGAAGAGCTCCAACTTCTTAATCATAGCCTCAGTTTTGTCCTGTACATTGAATATAGTTGCGGAGAGTCCCTGTAATCCTTGATTCAGATCATTCAGGTGAGAAAAAACATCACCCAGATAGGCCAGTCGTGTGAGGAACTCGTCATCATGCAAGCGGTCAGACAAGTGAAAATTATGGTCAGTAAAGAGAACTTGAAGCTCGTCTCTCAATTTAAAAAAACATGTCAATACTTTGCCCCTTGATAACCATCGCACTTCTGTGTGTTGTAAAAGCGTTACATGGTCGCTGCCCATATCATTGCATAGTGCAGAAAATACACGAGTGTTCAGGGGCCTTGCTTTAACAAAGTTAACCATTTTCACTGTAGTGTCCAAAACGTCTTTCAAGCTGTCAGGCATTCCCTTGCAGCAAGAGCCTCTCGATGGATGCTGCAGCGTACCCAAGTGGTGTCGGAAGCAACGGTTTGCACGTGCGTTCACACTCCACTATGTCTCCCTGTCATGGCTGTCACGACTTCCGCCGAAGTCGGTGACTCTCCTTGTTCGGGTGGTGTTCGGCGGTCGATGTCACCGGTCTTCTAGCCATCACCGATCCACTTTTCAGTTTCCATTTGTTTTGTCTGTTTTCCACACCTGGTTTCAATTCCCTCAATTACATGTTTTGTATATAACCCTCTGTTCCCCCCAATGCCTTTGTGTGGGATTGTTTCTGTGTAGTGCTTGTGCACATTTGTATACTGGTGCATTACGGGCTATTTTTGTGCCCATGTACTCCCGTGTTTGTTTGAACCGTTTTAGGGTTGTTTATTAAACGACTAAGTTTACCCAGTTTTGCTCTCCTGCGCCTGACTTCTCTGCAAACCAATTACGCATCCGCTACAATGGCTTTTGCGCCATCAGTACAGATACCAACACATCTTGACCACCAAAGTCCATTTGATGTCACAAAGCTGTTCAGTAATTTAAAAATATCCTCTCCTGTTGTCCTGGTTTCCAGAAGAGGATGTCTTCCTTCATTGACCCCCCATAAACGTAACGCACATACCAGGAGCTGTGGCAGGCCCGCCACATCTGCTGAGTCATCCAGCTGTAACGCATAGAATTCACTGGCTTGTATCCGAAGCAGTAACTGTTTCAAACATCTCCTGCCATGTCACTGATGTGTCGTGAAACAGTGTTGTTTGATGAAGAACATTGTCTGTATCGTTTTTTTTGGCCTTTCCCCCCAGCATTGTCCCAGCCATATCCGCGGCAGCAGGAAGAATTAAGTCCTCCACAATAGTATGGGGCTTGCCTGTCCTAGCCACTTGGTAGCACACCATATAAGACGCTTCTAGCCCCTTCTTATTAATGGTATCTGTTGCTTTTATACATGTCTTACTACTCGAAAGTCGTCTTAATTCTCACTCAATTTTTTTTTGCATTTTTTATTTCTAAATGTCTGCGCAAGAGTGAAGGTTTCATCGAGTTGTGATAAATTACTGTTGTTTGGTGCTTTCCAGGGTAAGGGGGCAGTAGCTCTTCGGCTGCATCAGATTCACAACTGTCAGTGTCCATGCTAGCTGGGCTAACAACAAATGTAGAATAACTGATGCTAGCATTGGATGTGCCCGTGGAAGCAGAACAACTTGTCGTCGACAGGTAAAGGTGTAGTACTGCTGGTAGTAGCAGTACTACCAGTAGAGCTGGTATGTGTCTCTATGGACGCAGGCCTTACTTTTTTTTAACCATTTATCCATTTTCGAGCAAACGGAATGAGCAGCAGCTATGTTTGGCTACATACAGACTGTTAGTGGAATTCCCATGAGAGTGTAACAGTTAATGTGATTGGATGTTAATTATTTGACTAGGCTACATGTATTTGACATTATTTTGCTTAACACTAGATGGTTTAATTTTATTTTTGGCACTGAAACGAGGATACTCAGGCGAGAAAAAAACCTCACCCAAATGTATAGGCCTGTTGAAAAATATAAATGGACTGTTTGAAAATGTGAAGAAAAATGTGAAAATGTGAATCACATTTTGATTTGGCGTACCCCCGACAGCATTGCGTACCCCAGTTTAGGAATACCTGCTCTAAGACATGTGATACTGAAATTGAATATGGTTATATTATGTAAAAATAAATGGTGCAACACTAATAAATGTAATATTTTATAACAAATTCGCTTTCTCACGTGTTGGATATGGTCACTGTCCACGGTTGTGAAACAATCTTCAGTGCGCCATAGAATTGGTGCATTTCTCTATGTTGCTGTGTGCATAATAGCAAAATGAACCAGCATATTGGGATTGAGAACAATATGGCGGAGGCAGCAGCAGCAGCAGAGACAAGGAATGTAATTCTGTGCACAAGCACAAAACACCACATCTGTCATTTTTGTCCCGTCCGAATCTGCCATGTCAGTAATTTGTACATGGCAGGACAGTAACAATTCCAACCAGAATAACATACAGTTCTTTGGCGAACTCCAAAGCCCTCTGATAATACTAGTCCCGTGCAAATCGACATCCCTGTGTGTTGAGAGAAATGTCTGACAGGTGTTGAGAGTTTGACAGGTGTTGCTCACAGTTTGAGCGAGAAAACAATAACTGATTGGATAAATTGAGTGCTGCGCATAGCCTATATATGAAGGGCCTACATGTATCAACTTTCACAGTGAATGTTTTTGTTCATATGTTGTGTGCGTATGAATTGAATATTGCCAAATGCATCAGTAAAAAATATTGCGCCTATTTAAATGTAACCCTTGTTGTTTAATAGATCGCAAAGCAGATTTCAACTGACCTAAACGTTTGGAAATGATAAGTTCACTTTCGCATCCATAGCCTTAAAACACATATCAAGAGCAAGTGAAATGTTTAGCTCACATCTCAATGCTGGGGGGCATTCTTTTCATGTCCTCTGCATGCATTTTGCTGTCATGTGTTACTGTGTTCGGAGTTTGTTATGACCAATGTGCTGGTTTGATAATGATAGGCTATTAAGGTCAGGCCCCATTGGTCACATGCATGCGATGCTTACATGTTTCACGTAAAGAGAGCAAGGGTTGAGGGAATAGGGGAGGTTTTTCCTAAACAAATATGACGGATTTCGGTAACAGAACTTCTGTCAGAAACAAGTAAGAAACCAAATGGCTGAAATGTTGCAACTTCAGCAAGGACAGCGCAATAACACTTGCAGTATGGAGGAGAGCGAGATAACGTGCACCAGTCACACAGGCACCCACAGTTTTTGTTTTGTTTTTTTAAACAGTGTGACCATTGGGCTCTTTCTGGAAACATTTGTGGGTCTTAATTATTTAATCAAACAGTGTGCTTAAAGCATCAGACAAGCTCAGTGCATATGTAGTTGGTTTTAGTCTGTCTATATATGGAAAAATACGTTTTAAAATTTCGACCAAAGCCCTACACTTTATGATATGTAAATAAACCTAACATAAGATGAAAGCACATTCAATAACAATAGGATCGGAAAACCATGGCGGCACATTTCAGCATCTGCCCAAACATAGGCTTACGATCTTGAAAGGGCTTGTCAAGATCTGTGAGAGCACGGGGAATCAACTCAACTTCTGCATGCTTGCTCATTCCCTGCTCGTTCCCTCTCACCACCCCCCCCCCCCCCCCCCCNTTAAAGGTACTGTTATATTACCAGATCGGAAAATACAAGCACACACAAATGAGAACAGCCTGCTCAATTACAGAGACTTGTGCCCAGAGATTGTACCACAAAAATCCATCATCATTGTTTTTTCACTTTCCTGTTAATTGTCTCAATGTGTAGTATTAGAGGTTTTATCCTTTCAAAACGTAGCTCTATAAATAGCCATGTTTGTTTTGACTGGGAGGAGAGAGAGAAAGAGGGAGAAAGGCTCAACCCTTGGTTTTGCAGCTTACTGGACTATGAAAGGTGAATTCTCCCTCTCCTCACCCTCAGGCCTCCTTTCAAAGTGTAAAATGCTCCTGGTCCATTACATATACATTGGCAGTGGCTCTACCCAGTCTCTCATCTCTGATGGGGGAGAATGGCAGTGAGAAAGAGAAAGACAGTGAGAGGGGAAAAGTCAGTGTGCGAGTGAGTTTGAGAGATACAAAAAAAACTGTATTTGTGTGATTATGTTTCTGAATGTGTGTCTCCGAAAGTGTGTGACTTTGTAAATCTATAAGTGTGTTTGCGCACGTGCATGGCATACGTCCCTTCTTTCAGCCTCATATTTTCAAATTCATCACAGAAATACAGTATCATCCCGAATCCTTCAGAGTCATTTAAAGTGGGATTTATGACAGAGATGGAATTGAAATGTATTGGCTGAAATGTGTTACTGTAGCTTGTCAGAGTTAGCCTAGTTATTAGTGGCAAGGAGTTGGATCATTTGCAGATTTCTATGGCAATGTACCACAACGTACCAGTGGCTATGTCCATGATTTGTCTTTAACCTAAAGTTAAACTGATGACAGACAGAAGAACAAGAACTGACCATAGTTAAAATTGCTCTCTATGAACATTAACATACGACAACTATAAACATCTACATGACAACCATAAAAAGCCTATGGTTTTGATTAGTGAGCGGTTGGCTCTGATAAATGTTAAGTATATAAAATCTTGATTTTCCTTTTAAAATGACATGTTGTCTCCTTCAAAGCACTTTTATAATGACAGCTGGATTGACCACAGCATTTTAGGAGCAACTGCACTGGAAATGCTTTTCCAGGACTAGCTGTGGTCAATAGAACATATTGATTATGGTGCATCTAGTGAAAGAAGTTTATACGTTTGTTAGTTGACATTTTTTTGTGGTAGTTGATGATAAGTCATGAAGACCTTAAAAAAAACTTGGGTCTGTATAAGAGCTTACACTAAAAATCAGACTGTTGCTAGTCGGTTGGTTGTTTTTGCTAGTCTGTTGGTTGTTGTTGCTAGTTCGTTGGATGTTTTTGTTGTTCGAAAGCCATTTGCTTGATCATTGGAATTTAGGAGTAGGAGATCCCACCAGCTAAGGATGCAAAAGCCTAAACAGCCCTCTCTACACATTGAGGCCTCTTGCTGTTCAAGACCATGCCCTTTGGACTTTGCAACGGCCCAGCAAACTTTCAACGCCTATAATGGAGAAGGTGTACCCCCCCACAGAACTAGAGCAGGGCCAGTGGTGTGTGTCTGTGTTTCCAAGGATGCCATCGCTTTCTGGACTGGCTCTAGCCCTCCTCATCATAAGACTGTGCCTATGGAGAGAGGGTATGGAAGGCGAGAGATATAGAGGAGAACCACTTAGCGAGTAATTAGAAACAAGCACACGGCCATATCTGACTGTGCAGCATGGGAACATTATGCATGCTGCTCGAGCACGATCGCCACGACGACACACCTCTGGTGTGCTGGCGCTGGCTTTCTAAGGGAACGCATGGGTGAGCGCTCTGGAGGTGGAATGGTTATGGGAGAGGGGGAGAAGAACGCTCAATGATTCCCATTTGAGAGGGAGTTTTGGTGATGCTGGTCAGTGGCTTTGCCAAGTGAACCCTAGGGAGGTGAAAGAAACAGTGATCTATACCCACTGTATATGTTCCGTGTAAAGGACTAGCTGAGTCCATATGCTCTCTCTCTCCCTCCCTGTACACAAGTAGATATGATGTATAGCACAACCCCCCCCCCCCGAACATTTGTGTGATGAATGGTGTATCCCTACATACAGCCTTCTGACTTTCGTACAGAGCACTCAACCAGCTGAGAAAATATTTGCAAGAAATAACCTCTGTGGTTAGAGACTGCCAGGGTTAAGAAAAACAGTCTGTTACAGTTACTGATGCCTTGGTCAATATATAGGCCTAGAGACTGCACACTTGGGAGACTGAAGTGTTTCACTATGCAGACTCCATGAGGGAATATAAATCCACATCTACTATCAATAACTACATTTTTATATTCATGGCATAACACTTTCTGTAGAGTGTAGTCAGTGCACATTAAGCTCTAAGCAAACTGATGTATAAAATTAAAAGGTAAGCCTAGTCAGGGGTGAAAGTAAGCCGCAACGGCCCGGTACAGTCTCTCTTGGCTAAAAGTACTGACTGCATCAATTATTTTTATAAGAAACAATGTGTTGAAAATTCCAAATTGTTTGCATAGTCAACTTAGGCACAGCTCTGACACACACACTTACCCCACCAGACATGCCAACAGGGGTCTTTTCACAGTCTCCAAAACCAGAACAAATTCAGTCTTATATAGAGCCATGATTGTACGGAACTCCCATCTCAAATAGGGTTGGGCGATATCCAGATGTTTCATAGTGCCAAAATATGTATTTTTACACACAAAACAATTTAGGCAACAGGGATCTTGAACGTCTGTGCTGTAACCAAAAAATTTGATCTTGACATCTAGCCAAATGCATCGCTGAAACCTTGAGCTGAATATAATTTATTAGACACATCTTAGATTTCTTAGTTATACTTAATTTATAGTTATAAGCAGTGACGTAGCACGCACCCCCACGAATAATACTCTGTACTTCGAAATACGCTGGTATACGGTATATCGCCCAAGCCTAATCTCAGATTGCTTAAGTGAACAGAAAACCAGGTTTAAAAAAAATAGATAAAGCAACACCTCACGGCACAACGCCGTTGTTTGACCAATATATTTTTGTTGTGTATGTACTGATATATAGGCTGTGTGTGACATTTTCCATTTATGTTGTTCTGTCCTTGAGCTGTTCTTGTCTATTAAAATGTTAGCAACAGCTAATGGGGATCCTAATAAAATACCAAACGTTGCTTCAATCAATATTTTCCCTTCCTTCCCATAATTTATTCAGAATTTTAGAAAAGTCATAAATATGTGACAGCACATTTTATTAAAGAGACCCTCAATTATACTGAGGGGACCCTGGGGGGATACTGGGGATAAAGAAATACAGGGCCACAGTTATTCATTCCTACACTGGGTCATTGTTCTGGGTTATGCTACCTACCAGGAGGAGCTCGTAAATTAGACCTACAGGCCCCACTTCTCTTGTGCTTTCCAGTTGAGTGAGTTAGAAGACCACTTTAGAGGGGCAGTAAATCCAGGTTGCCTACCAACCGGTGGCGGTACAGGGACTAAGGCTACGCTCCTGCAACCTCCAGTGTTATGCCATCTCTTCCTCCCTGCATCGATTGAGTGCCTCAACCGCTGTTTATGATTCTCTAGAACATCAGCGGCGCAAACGATGACTGAGTGCTACACTTAGAATGCTACGGCCGTTAAGTCACTGACAGATCCAGTCTGCTTTCCCTTGCCATAAATTGAAGGTAAAGACGCCCCTAAAACATCTGCCCTGAGTTGATGTGAGGGGAGTGAAGAAATAAAATGACATGGAAAACACGCTGTCTTTGATCATCTAAGTATGGTTCATCTAATAAGGAAGAGTATGCTTTCCCCGTTTTAGGTTCGGAGTGGGCGCTCATGCAGGCAGAAATGTGGTTTGCTTTAGATCCTAGTTTGGCTCTAGAGGGAAAGCCAGCGTTGTGCTTGAAGTGGCTGGGGGAAATAGCCTAAGCCCCTGAACATTGCTTTACCAGAGCTGCAGGGTTAGTGAGGGGAAGAAGTACAAGTTGACACTTTCATGCATCGTTTNTCTAGGTCTTAATTGAAAGGAAAACGCAAACACCAGCAGACACTAGGCCATCCGTGGAATGAGTTTGACACCCCTGCTCCGTACGGTTGAAACATAGATATAGTCTCTAGACAGGAGTCTGGATACCTGCCATCTGCTCCCTACATTTGTCTTCTCCAGGCAGCTCTCCCTGGACAGCCAAGATGGAATACCTCAACCTCACCCAAGGTCACTCTGTTTCTAGTCTATACAGCAGCGCTCTACGTTTATTTGGCCGATGCTGCCCAGTTTCTACTCCCTAGACGTTTATTTGGCCGATGCTGCCCAGTGCCTACTCCCTAGACGTTTATTTGGCCGATGCTGCCCAGTGCCTACTCCCTAGACGTTTATTTGGCCGATGCTGCCCAGTGCCTACTCCCTAGACGTTTATTTGGCCGATGCTGCCCAGTGCCTACTCCCTAGACGTTTATTTGGCCGATGCTGCCCAGTGCCTACTCCCTAGACGTTTATTTGGGTAGCTCTAGTCTGGCCTGGGAGTTAAAACCCTATCACCATGACGGTCTTTAGTCGGGCTAGAATAGACAATAAAACACAGCTGCAAAGCCCTCTGAGAAAACTGTGACCAAAAAAAGCTGCCAAAGTTTTGTTCTAAACAAATTCCAGCAATTCCATGTCTTATTCTTTACTCATAATCCATTCTACAAATGATTAATAACCATTCCCTTCAACGACTTGAATCTGATCGACACCATAAACTACAAATCAAAGTCAAAGTGACACTGAACAGCTCTATTAAGATGACAGGATGCAGCAGTGTGGAAGAGACCGCTAGCTACAACCCCATTAGAACACAACGCCCTCATCCCAAATTCAACTAATTCGGAGACCGAGTTGCATTTTATGTTATTTCTCTGTCTGCCTGCTAAGTGTTACTTGTCATATGTTGCTCTGTATGTGTTCATTATCTGTCTGTATTGTCATTTTACGTGTTTTTAAATAACCTAACCAGGGACTGCGGTTGAAAATTTGCCATTTTACTGAAATGTTCATTCAAATGTGCACGGTCCCTGCAAAAATAAAGCTAGTAAAGTAAAGTAAAAGTGAGGGGCCCCGGGGGCCTCGATCCACTTGACAACGTGCTTCTACAAGGAGCCTCACTTTCCTGTGTCTTCATAAAACAGAAAGCCATTGTGACTCTCTGGGAGTTTTAACAGTTCTCATCTGTGGACAATGTGGGGGTCCGCATGCTTCCCAGCCAAAACAGTTCGGAAGAGTTTGTGCACACATTTTGTGATGTTTTGGACTTTAGTACGTTTTTTTTTCAGCTGTTCAGGCACACACAAAAAAATTGAGGCCAGCCGAAGTTCGGGAGCCGAAGTCTACGCCCCTTTTTCATTGAGAAACACTGCACCAAACATCTTAGTTAGATGTAAAATGGCGCTACTTAGAATTCCTCTGCAAAAATGTCAAAATGAAAGACCGATTTCTTTAGTTATCTTAGATTCATTCAGACTATTTTGAGGAAGTGTATACTAGCTACGACCTCTCAAAATGGACAAACAACACTATTGCTGCTTTTTCTTGTTTTTCAAGCAACGGTCTTTTAAGGGAGTATACGAGCACACTCCTTCAGTTCGCCTAGACGTCTTCGGCTAGCCGCCAGCCAAAGTGAAGCATGCTGACGCCTTAGGAAGGGAAAGGGGCCACGGAGACCTTGAAACACACACTTGGTTCTGTAGAAGAGCTTGCACTAACAGTCAGAGCTTGCTTACTATCCACCTCAAAAACCCTTGGAAAAGTTTAGTCTTCCAAACCGGCCAAGCAGTTTGTTTTATGCTTGTTGTATAGAGTCAAAGGGAAAGACGGAAAGAAAACAGGGTGATGGTTAGCAAGCAAGCTAATCTTTTATTTTCTCTGTGTGGAGCTTTATACACCCAAAGCATTTGATCCAAATTCACTTCTCCCTATCCTCCCCCACTTTAAGTATTTAGCCTAAACCGAACTCCCCCCCCCCCCCCCCACCAGGATTTAATATGCTGCAGGCAGGGAGGGCGGCAGGGTTGAGAGAAGGGGGTAGAGGACTAGCCCAGATGACTCAGATGTTCTGTCAACTCGCTGCCTTGAGACTCAGTGAGCCGTGCGCTGCCCACATGGAAGGCAAAAGTGTTTATAGGGGGACGAAAGACAGACTGACAGCTCTGACTGAAACCTTCCAGAAATTACAGCCAACTCGCTTGGGCTATAAGAAAGGAGACCTATCCCTTGGCCAAACCTTGAAATAACCTAGAAATTAGTGACAACCAGATTTCACCGAAACCCTAAAAGACATGAGTGACCACTTCCAACCCAAACCTTATAGAAATAAAGAGAACTCATCTTACCTTGCCCCCTTCGATCTGGGATTCACTCCCAAATTTCCTGACTGCTCCGGAAGAGTTCATGATTTTCCCAAACTCTCCAAACAGATGGTGGTGAAGAAGAGGAATGAGAGACGGACGAAGGGAAGGACGAAAAAGGAGGAAAGAAAAAAGCAGTCCCTTAGTTCCTTGTCTTCAGCTGCTTGTAGTCTCCAGTTTCCACTGGCTGCCGTGGCCAGCCATCTTCATTCAGAAAAATACCCTTATTCCACACTGTGATCAGAGTGAACGCACACACAGACCGACCAAAGGTGGGGGTATATACACATACACACACACACACACACACACACACACACACAAACACGCTCACACACACCATTCAGAGGTGCACAGACACCGGCACATGTTCCATGATCCGTTATCTGTTAAATCAGTAGCGCCCCTGCTGCCCCTCAGGCGAACCATTCCTGAGTGTTTCTGAGGAAAACTGCAGGAGTCTCTCCTAGCTGGCTCGCCTTCTCCCTGCCGCTCCCCCTGGTCATCTCCATGCGCTGCCACCACAGCCAGAGTGTGTGTGGAGAGAACTCCCCGGGGCCAGGCTCAGCTTGTGTGTGTAGCGGGGGGCGTTCCCCAGTGTGTCAGCATCTCTACATGTTGGTTGCCTGTCAGATTGCAGTTTGCCTGTCGGGTTCCTCCTGACACCCCTCCTCTCTCTGCTACCCCTCTCCGATACAAATTCAAGTTTTAGCAGAATCCCCTCCCTCACTTCCTCCTCCTATTCCTTAAGTTACTCTGTGCCTTTCCCAGACCATCCAATCACAGATCTCTCACTTCCTCACTCTGGCTCTCACTCCCTATCCCTCCTTCTCTCACTCCAACTTTCTCACTGCTTATCCTTCCCTCCAGTCTCTCTCTCTCTCTCTCTCTCATCTCTCGTACTACCCTCCAGTCTCACTTGTCCCTCCCTCTCTCTGCTTGTCCCTCCCTCTCTCTGCTTGTCCCTCCCTCTCTCTGCTTGTCCCTCCCTCTATGGCTCACCCTCCCTCCAGTTGTAGGAGTTTCTCTCACAACTTTCGGCAGTTCTTTTTAGCTAAACTCAGATCAGCACTCACACAAAAGACTGTGTCTGACTGCCCCAGCACTAAATGGCCAAAATATGTGGACAACCCTACAAATTAGTGGCTTTGGCTATTGCAGCCACAACCATTGCTGACCGGTGTATAAAATTGAGCACACAGCTGTTTTTGTGGAGACATCTAGGAGCAATAACGGCTCAGCCGCAAAGTGGTAAGCAAAACAAGCTCACAGAATGGGACTGGCTAGCGCTGAAGTGCGTAGCTCATAAACATTGTCTACCCTCGCTTGCAACACTGACTACTAAGTTCCAAACTGCCTCTAGATGCAACGTCACCACAATAACTGCTCGTCAGGAGCTTCATTAAATGGGTTTCCATGGCCGAGCAGCTGTACACAAGCTCAATGGCAAGCGTTGGCTGGAGTGGTGTAAAGCTTGCCCGCCAATGGACTCTGAAGCATTGGAAATGCATTCACTGGAGTGATGAATTAAGCTTCACCATCTGGCAGTCAGATGGACAAATCTGGGTTTGGCGGATGCCAGGAGAACGCTACCTGCCCCAATGATTAGTGCCAACTGTAAGGTTTGGTGGAGGAGGAATAATAGTCTGGGGCTGTTTTTCATGGTTCGGGCCAGGCCCCTTAGCTCCAGTGAAGGGAGATCTTAACACTTCAGCATACAATGACATTCTAGACGATTCTGGGGAGGTCCTTTCCTGCGAGCCTGGCCTAATCGGCCAACATCAGGGCCCGACCTCCGTAATGCTCATGGCTAAATGGAAGCAAGTCAACGCAGCAATGTTCCAACATCTAGTGGAAAGCCTTCCCAGAAGAGTGGAGGCTGTTATAGCAGCAAAGGGAGCCAACCTCCATATTAATGTCCATGATTTTGGAATGAGATGTTCGACAAGCAAGTGTCCATACACTTTTGGCCATGTAGTGTATGTTCAACAAAGTGCATCCAGTCTTTTTCCCCCCCCTCCCTCTCCTCTTTTCCTCCCTGAAGCTATAGAAATGACACTGTTCCAGAACGTTCCCCTCATCTCCTCTCTGAGGCTGTTCAAGCTATTAAAGTGCACTTCTGACATTGTGGCTCCTTTCGTAGTCTTAATTATAGTGTGTAGGGCGCACGAGTAGACCAGTTCATTAGCGGCTCATTCTGGCCTCATTAAATATGAACAGAATGGAGCACTTTATTAATATATTGATGACCAGTGTTTAGGGCAACCAGTAATGAATATTTGACTACCTGGTTCAATGATGGATGATAATCTAACCAATCTGAATTAGTCTAAACTGACAAGAGGAAAGGCAGTCACTTTTTTTTTTTTTTTTTTTTTGGTAGAACGACCACCTCTAACCCACCGCTTTGAATGGAAAAAAAGAATCAACAGCTCCCCCTAGGGCTGGGTGATATGGCCAAAATCTCATATCTCGATTTGAAGTCGGATGTTTACATACACCTTAGCCAAATACATTTAAACTCAGTTTTTCACAATTCCTGACATTTAATCCTAGTAAAAATTCCCTGTCTTAGGTCAGTTAGGATCACCACTTCATTTTAAGAATGTGAAATGTCAGAATAATAGTAGAGAGAGTGATTTATTTAAGCTTTTATTTCTTTCATCACATTCCCAGTGGGTCAGAAGTTTACATACACTCAATTAGTATTTGGCAGCATTGCCTTTAAATTGTTTAACTTGGGTCAAACGTTTCAGGTAGCCTTCCACAAGCTTCCCACAATAAGTTGGGTGAATTTTGGCCCATTCCTCCTGACAGAGCTGGTGTAACTGAGTCAGGTTTGTAGGCCTCCTTGCTCGCACACACTTTTTCAGTTCTGCCCACAAATTTTCTATGGGATTGAGGTCAGGGCTTTGTGATGGCCACTCCAATACCTTGACTTTGTTGTCCTTAAGCCATTTTGCCATAACTTTGGAAGTATGCTTGGGGTCATTGTCCATTTGGAAGACCCATTTGCGACCAAGCTTTAACTTCCTGACTGAAGTCTTGAGATGTTGCTTCAATATATCCACATAATTTGATGTCATGATGCCATCTATTTTGTGAAGTGCACCAGTCCCGCCTGCAGCAAAGCACAACCCACAACATGATACTGCCACCCCCGTGCTTCACGGTTGGGATGGTGTTCTTCGGCTTGCAAGCCTTCCCCGTTTTCCTCCAAACATAACGATGGTCATCATGGCCAAACAGTTCTCTTTTTGTTTCATCAGACCAGAGGACATTTCTCCAAAAAGTACGATCTTTGTCCCCATGTGCAGTTGCAAACCGTAGTCTGGATTTTTTATGGTGGTTTTAGAGCAATGGCTTCTTCCTTGCCGAGCGGCCTTTCAAGTTATGTTGATATAGGACTTGTTTTACTGTGGATATAGATACTTTTGTACCGGTTTCCTCCAGCATCTTCACAAGGTCCTTTGCTGTTGTTCTGGGATTGATTTGCACTTTTCGCTTCAAAGTACGTCCATCTCTAGGAGACAGAACATGTCTCCTTCCTGAGCGGTATGACGGCTGCGTGGTCTCATGGTGTTTATACTTGCGCACTATTGTTTGTACAGATGAACGTGGTACCTTCAGGCGGTTGGAAATTGCTCCCAAAGATGAACCAGACTTGTGGAGGTCTACAATTATTTTTCTGAGGTCTTGGCTGATTTCTTTGGATTTTCCCATGATGTCAAGCAGAGGCACTGAGCTTGAAGGTAGGCCTTACATCCACAGGTACACCTCCAATTGACTCAAATGATGTCGATAAGCCTATCAGAAGCTTCTAAAGCCATGACATCATTTTCTGGAATTTTCCAAGCTGTTTAAAGGCACAGTCAACTTAGTGTATGTAAACTGACCCACTGGAATTGTGATACAGTGAGTTATAAGTGAAATAATCGGTCTGTAAACAATTATTGGAAAAATTACTTGTGTCATGCACACAGTAGATGTCCTAACCGACTTGCCAAAACTATAGTTTGTTAACAAGAAATTTGTGGAGTGAAAAACAAGTTTTAATGACTCCAACCTAAGTGTATGTAAACTTCCGACTTCAACTGTAGGTAATTTCATATCCCAATAACGATACATATCACGATATAGCACAATTTCTGTCATAAATAAATAGTTTATAGAGAATTACCACATGTAAAAGGCCTATTTCTTATAACATTTTGAATTATACTCAACAAATAAAAGGTACTTACTCATATTTGATTATTTCTCCTTTTATTTAGAACCTTTGTGCAAATGTTCAATTAAGCATGTAACTAAATATAAAATATTAATGTATAAAATCTAAAAAAGGTAGATAGAAAACACTATAGTAGCAAACAAAATAAATATAGGCCTAAAATAGNGGGGCCTTGCCTGTTTTGCATGTTATTTTGGCATTAATACGTGTCACATATCAATTTGCTTTTGGTACCTATTTGGTACCTTGGGTCGAGTGTATAGCACCAACTCACAAAAAAACCGTTTCTCGACCGTGTAAATTGGGGCCATGTCTTTGCAGATGTAAGTTGTAACGGCAGCTGTTATCTCCTTCCATTTTCGTGATTCTTTGCCATATGATGTGGCGCGGGCAAAAGCCTCTTGCAACGTCTGAGTCGGGGGTTTGTTTTGAGCACTCAACTGTACTTTTTGGGGTCTCATCCGTAGACTCTCTCCGTACTGTTTCACATGATTCTTGCGTAGGTGGTAAAAGTGGTTAGTGGTGTTTGAGACTGTTGTCGGGACCGGTTTTATGGTCTGTGTCAGACTTTTCATACCCAAACCACGTCCATGCGACCGAAGTAGCCCCTCTTTTAGGTACGAGCTCCGTCTCTCTGTGCTCTGTGTCATGTCCACTCTCCTCCATGTTTGTTTGTTTTGCAAATGTCCTTCCACGAACGCAAAGCGTCGTCCAATTAACGAAAAGTATTGCCGTAAAGAGTGTGATTTGCGACACAACGAAAGAAACGATAGAGCACAATATGAAATTATAGACGTTTTTCTATCGTCACACGATATATATCATCATATCACCCAGCCCTAGCTCCCCCTATTGATATTGGTTGGATTTTTTATATGACAACTTGTGATGTGACAGGAAGCCACAATAAAGGCACAACCAAGGTGTCAAGGAGACCACATAGCAGAGTAGCATACGCACACGCACAAATATGTGGATGGACACAGCAGGAGCGTCAGGAGCATCACAATCATCTAATTTAGACGTGCTCACACACAGCAGGGGTGTTAGGAAGCGCTTGGATGATCATGACCTGACCTTTCAGCTCAGCTACAAATCACGCTGCTCCCCAAGCTGGACACTGCTCATCAGCATGCAAACACACAAAGAACAGAATGAAGAGGGGAAACACACACAAACACACAGCAGGGCACACATACATATATACACACACACACTGGCATATTCCCCTAATTGGAGCTCTCCCTTACTTGCCATGCAAATTTAAAACTGAACCAACAATAATTTAAACTCACAATGCCCTGATCACTGAATTCAAAGTCAATAGTAAGACTTCAAAGCAAGGCAGTATAAATACTTAAAACTGTCATCATCTAGCACAAAGCTTCACCACAGCTTCAACCAGAAATTCATATTTTATTGCAAATTTTATAAATTCCCAGGCTAATGTCCTCCCATTTATTTCACTAGGGGGTCAAAAAAGAACAGTGCTGAAACCACTTCCACATTGATATTCTAAGAGGACGATATTAAAATAAAATGAAAAGAATTCAAACAGCAGGAGACAAATTGGGAAGATGAGCTGTAGCAGGAGACAAAACGATATACTCTGCACTCAGAGTATATCAGAGGTGTTGCTGGGCTAGGTTTAGACAGAACTGCTCTGGCCCTGTGAAAAGACCTGCATGTATGATTCATGAAGCGGTACATTGGGAGCTGGTTTACTTTCTAATTGAGAGACTCAAAGAAATGGTATGGAGCGTGTAGTCTAGTCCGTCTCCCTCTCTCCCTGCCCAGTGGAAATTAAATGAGAACAATGATATGGAGAATAGACCCCTTCTTTCCTCAAAATGTTCTCTTTTTCCTGAGAAGTTTTCTAGGCAGATAGAAAAGTGATTAGATAGCAAGACATAGAAATGTGTTCACATAATGACACGTGGCTGTTACTAGTGCAGATCCATAGTAGTGGAAGAAAGCTCACATATCACTACACAACATGGAAATACAATCTCCCAGAACAACGTAAAGCAATATAGCACAGCATGTAGGTAGACAATTTAAATATTTTTTTATTTTATTTAATTAGGCAAGTCAGTTAAGAACAAATTCTTATTTACAATGACAACAAACCCTAACCCGGACAACGCTGGGCCAATTGTGCGCCGCCCTATGGGACTCCCAATCACGGCCGGTTGTGATACAGCCTGGAATCAAACCAGGGTCTGTAGTGACGCCTTGAGCACTGAGATGCAGTGCCTTAGACCGCTGCGCCACTCGGGAGCCCCAAAATACAGCTGCGTATCTAATAAAATATGCCCTAACAGAAAGCGATTCTCCAACCACACTAAAACGATAGCCATCCCTGAAGATCGATTGCATGTTACTCATCCAATCTACACAGCAGTGTAAAACAGCCAACATCCTCTCCCATCGCCCACATAGATATCCAAGACCCACTGCCTATGTAGTGGTCTCTGGTCTGGTCTCTAGCTACATCCACTCCAACCTGGCAACCCAGCTCTATGCTACAGGGCCGACATGACCTAGAGACTTTCCCCACAAAAATACCATCCATCTCTTTCATCCTCCTGTCCCGTCACCTCTTTAGCTTTACTTACCTCATCACTAACACACAGTCCCCTCAACAGCCTTCCAACACCCACATGTTATTCCAAAAGAGCCATTACAACTTCAAACTAGGCCAACACATCACAGCTAACACCTTGTTAGCAACCGACAGAGCTTGGAGGACACAGTGACTGTGCAGTGCAGTGGTGCTGGCTGGGCAGATGTATTGGAGATTTGCTAATGCTTTTCTGGGCACTTTTCCAAGAGGTAGAGAAAAGAGGAGTGGCACTGGGAGAGGGACAGTGTCAGTGACACAGTGAAACCCAACTTGCTTGCGTGTGAAATCAAATCAGCTGCAGGGCAGATAGCAATAAAGCTACCAGAACTAGCACACAGGGAGGGCTATGGGTTTGGGGCAGATAGCGATAAGGCTAGCCCAGCACACAGGGAGGGCTAAGGTTTGGGGGCAGATAGCGATAAGGCTAGCCCAGCACACAGGGAGGGCTAAGGTTTGGGGACAGATAGCGATAAGGCTAGCCCAGCACACAGGGGGGCTACGGGTTTGGCGCTATCCAGAGATAGACACTTATCCAAACAGTGCAGCAGCTAGCCCCCATAGAGGAAGGACTGGCTAAGGGCCAGGCTGGTGGTGCCATTCTTTCTCTACCTGCTGAGTAAAAGCCTTTAATAACAGTGTCTGATCTATTGAAAAACTCCCACTTAAGCAGGAAGACATAATGCTGCTATAAGACTGACATAACACCTGTCACAACTGGTTAAGACATCCACAACTGGACACGTCTATTAATTGTGGGATTTTGACCACAAGTTAGTCACAAATTGATTCAGCTCTTCCTCAGCTCAGCTGTAAGGTCTGCCATCTGCCATTTTGAAAGAGGTGACTGAGAAGGATAGCTTTATTGTACTACTATCCTGTGGACGTTCCACAACTTAAAGTCTAACTTAATTACTTTTTGTACTTAGGGTAATTGAATGTTTTCCCTTTGACATTTCACAATGATAAATACATTTACTAGTCCAAGAAGACTGGGCCATGTCATTTCTACTCTCTGGCTCATTGAATGCCAGAGGTCAAGTTGAGGCTGACCTCTGGGCTTAATGCCTGGACAAAAGTAATTATTGTCATCAAGTAATGGGTAAATACAATTACTCACATGCAGTGACATACAGCACACAGAGAGATAGATGGCAGAGAGCTTTCCTGTGATCGATGCTAAGATCAGGATTAGTGCCTGCTTAGGAATGGCTGAGGCTTGGGCTTTTTAAAGAGCAATCTAAGGCACATATAACTCATCCGTTACAGCTTTATACCACATAGTGCTGATGGAGACTTAAACAGAGGCGCCAGAATAACCAAGCTGCTTCAGACTGATACATGTGCCACGTATCAGCCTGCCTGTGTCTGGAGTATTACTGGGTAGGCTATGTAGAAACTTGAGTGCTCTTTGGGAGGATGGTATAAATGGGGGAACAGGCTTTGTAAGCTAGCCTGGCTAGTGGTCTTACAACTCGCAACTCACAAACATCAAACAAGACATGAACCAAGGCTGGTGTGGAAAAGGGATAGCCTGCTCTGTGTGTGTGTGTGTTTGTTTTCCCTGAGGCAAGAGAAGAAACAGGAGGCTCGGGATGCACATTCCTGTTCTGGATCATTCCCCTGGTGACTGTGTATCTTCCTCCCCTACCTACCCCTCTACCTATTCCTCTCCCCGTCTTCCTTCCCCTCCTCCATTAACATGTGGCAAGACCGCTCGGCTGTGTCTACATCCTCTCAGCATGACTGCTCCTCCTCCCACATCCTCTCATCCTCCAAACATTATTCACTTCTCTTCCTCTGGTAAAAACACTGTTCCCTCTGTAAGCTCATTTTGTCAAAATACACGTCCTCCTCCCTACACTCATCAAACACTGCATAGTTAACTAACATACAGAACCAGTCAAAGTTTGGACACACCTACTCATTCAAGGGTTTTTCCTTATTTTTACTATATTCTACATTTTAGATTAATAGTGAAGACATCAAAACTATGAAATAACACATATGGAATCATATAGTAACCAAAAAAAGTGTATATAAATATATTTCATATTCTTCAAAGTTGCCACCCTTTGCCTTAATAAACAGCTTTGCACACTCTTGGTGAGTTCCCACATATACTGAGCACTTGTTGGCTGCTTTTCCTTCACTCTGCGGTTCAACTCATCCCAAACCATCTCAATTGGGTTGAGATCGGGTGATTGTGGAGGCCAGGTCATCTGATGCAGCCCTCCATCACTCTCCTTCTTGATCAAATAGCCCTTACACATCCTGGAGGTGTGTTGGGTTATTGTCCTGTTGAAAAACAAATGATAGTGGGACTAAGCGTAAACCAGATGGGATGGCGCATCACTGCAGAATGCTGTGGTAGACATGCTGGTTAAGTGTGCCTTGAATTCTAAATAAATCACAGACAGTGTCACCAGCAAAGCACCCCCACACCATCACACCTCCTCCTCCATACTTCATGGTGGGAACCACACATGCAGAGATCATCCGTTCACCTACTCTGCGTCTCACAAAGACATGGGGGTTGGAACCAAAAATCTCAGATTTGGTCTCATCAGACCAAAGGACAGATTTCTACCCGTCTAACAGCCATTGCTTGTGTTTCTTGGCCCTAAGCAAGTATCTTCTTCTTATTGGTGTCCTTTAGTAGTGGTTTCTTTGCAGCAATTCGACCATGAAGGCCTGATTCACGCAGTCTCCTCTGAACAGTTGATGTTGAGATGTGTCTATTACTTGAACTCCGTGAAGCATTTAATTGGGCTGCAATTTATGAGGCTGGTAACTGTAATGAACTTATCCTCTGCAGCAGAGGTAACTCTGGGTCTTCCATTCCAGTGGCGGTCCTCATGAGAGCCAGTTTCATCATTGCGCTTGATGGTTTTTGCAAATGCACTTGAATAAACTTTCAAAGTTATTGACATTTTCTGGATTGACTGACCTTCATGTCTTAAAGTAATGATGTACTGTCATTTCCTCTTTGCTTATTTGAGCCGTTGTTGCCGTAATATGGACTTGGTCTTTTACCAAATAGGGCTATCTTCTGTATACCACCACTACCTTTTCACAACACAACTGATTAGCTCAAACGCATTAAGAAGGAAATAAATTCCACATTAACTTTTAATAAGGCACACCTGTTAATTGAAATGCATTTGAGGTGACTACCTCAAGAAGCTGGTTGAGAGAATGCCAAGAGTGTGCAAAGCTGTCATCAAGGCAAAGGGTGGCTATTTGAAGAATCTCAAATAGAAAATATATTTTGATTTGTTTACCACTTTTTGGGTTACTACATGATTCCATTTGTGTTCTTTCATAGTTTTGATACATTCACTATCATTCTACAATGTAGAAAATAGTCACACTAATTTAAAAAAAACAACAACTAATGAGTAGGTGTATACAAACATTTGACTGGTACTGTATATTAATTTGTCTTTTTGCTGTCTTGGATGTCTAGAAATTATCCATGAGTAACTGTATATTAATGTATTAGGATTACTTTGCCCTATTTTGGGGTTTGGCTGAGGCCCTGGTGTCATATCATAGGAGGATTTCATACTGAGACACCAGATGGAGACCAGTAGTGAGAACGATACAGCAAGCTCGGCACTTCCGCTATGGACAAAACCTTACAATCCACACCAGTGGGAATATTACACATGTATGATCCTTAAAGAGAAACTGCCATATAGAGGCTGTTTAAACAGGTCTATATACAGGACTGAGACTGCAGTACCTATGGCTTCCACTAGATGTCAGCAGTCTATATACAAAGACTCAGAGAGATTGGAGTAAACACAACGAATAGGTACAGGAAATGGCATGGGGACCTGAAATGTCAACAAGTTTTCTCGGGCGCGAGTCTGGCTGGAGCGCCCCACTTTATTTTACTTATATAAAGTATAGGTGACCATCCGAGTGAAATATTATCGCTAATATTCATAAAAGGATAGCTAAGGATGCATTTTAACTGGTATTTGATTTGTTTAGGAAAAGTTTATAGGCATATTTGAACGCGTTCTCTTCACGTTTCAATGGGCAATTCGACGTTGGATTTTCTGAACATAACGCACCAACCAAACAGAGATTTATGGATATAATAAATGACTTTTTCTAACAAAAGAACCATTGGATGTCTTCGTTGGACACTTGGGAAGCCCTCAGCAGAGGTTCTTCAAAAGGTAAGGGATTTGTTTTCGCTGTGAAATGTGTTTTGTGTGAACCGGGATGGTTTATGAATTTATGCTTATGCAGAAATATTGGAGGTGCTACCCTCAAACAATCAAATGTTGTGCTTTTGCCGTAAAGCCTTTTTGAAATCTGACAACGCTGTGATATTGCCAAGAAGCAGAGCTTTTGATGACTATGCAACACTTGTATATTGATGAATGTTTAATAATTCAACTTTTGGATTTTGAATTTGGCGCCTTGCATTTCACCGTGTAGTGTCGGGAGTGGGGCGCTAGCTCCCCACTGCTCCCTAAGTAGTTAAACTCATTTTTCAACCACTCCACAAATTTCTTGTTAACAAACTATAGTTTTGGTCGGTTAGGACATCTACTTCGTGCATGACACAAGTAATTTTTCCAAAAATTGTTCACAGACAGATTATTTCACTTATAATTCACTGTATCACAATTCCAGTGGGTCAGAAGTTTACATACACTAAGTTGACTGTGCCTTTAAACAGCATGGAAAATTCCAGAAAATGATGTCATGGCTTTAGAAGCTTCTGATAGGCTAATTGACATCATTTGAGTCAGTTGGAGGTGTACCTGTGGATGTATTTCAAGGTCTACCTTAAAACTCAGTGCCTCAAAAGAAATCAGCTAAGACCCAGACTTGTAGACCTCCACAAGTCTGGTTCATCCTTGGGAGCAATTTCCAACCGCCTGAAGGTACCACATTCATCTGTACAAACAATAGTACGCAAGTATAAACACCATGGGACCACGCAGCCGTCATACTGCTCAGGAATGAGACGCGTTCTGTCTCCTGGAGATGAACGTACTTTGGTGCAAAAAGTGCAGATCAATCCCAGAACAACAGCAAAGGACCTTGTGAAGATGCTGGAGGAAACGGGTACAAAAGTATCTAAATCCACAGTAAAACGAGTCCTATATCGACATTTCCTGAAAGGCCACTCAGCAAGAAAGAAGCCACTGCTCCAAAAACCACCATAAAAAAGACAGACTACGGTTTGCAACTGCACATGGGGACAAAGATCGCACTTTTTGGAGAAATGTCCTTTGGTCTGATTAAACAAAAATAGAACTGTTTGGCCATGATGACCATCGTTATGTTTGGAGGAAAAAGGGGGAGGCTTGCAAGCCGAAGAACAACGTCCCATTCGTGAAGCACGGGGGTGGCAGTATCATGTTGTGGGGGTGCTTTGCTGCAGGAGGGACTGGTGCCCTTCACAAAATAGATGGCATCATGAGGAAGGACAATTATGTGGATATATTGAAGCAACATCTCAAGACATCAGTCAGGAAGTTAAGGCTTGGTCGCAAATGGGTCTTCCAAATGGACAATGACCCCAAGCATACTTCCAAAGTTATGGCAAAATGGCTTAAGGACAACAAAGTCAAGGTATTGGAGTGGCCATCACAAAGCCCTGACCTCAATCCCATAGAAAATGTGTGGGCAGAACTGAAAAAGTGTGTGCGAGCAAGGAGGCCTACAAACCTGACTCAATTACACCAGCTCTTTCAGGAGGAATGGGCCAAAATTCACCCAACTTATTGTGGGAAACTTGTGAAAGGCTACCCGAAATGTTTGACCCAAGTTAAACAATTTAAAGGCAATGCTGCCAAATACTAATTGAGTGTATGTAAACTTCTGACCCACTGGGAATGTGATGAAAGAAATAAAAGCTTAAATAAATCACTCTCTCTACGATTTTTATATATATATATATATATATATATATATTTGTAGTAATGACAATTACAACTACTGAATTAACACTTATTTTAACTGAATATAATACATAAATAAAAATCTATTTAGTCTCAAATAAATAATGAAACATGTTCAATTTGGTAAAAATAATGCAAAAACACAGTGTTGGAGAAGTAAAAGTGCAATATGTGCCATGTAAAAAAGCTAACGTTCCTTGCTCAGAACATGAGAACATATGAAAGCTGGTGGTTCCTTTCAACAGGAGTCTTCAATATTACCAGTTAAGAAATTTTAGGTTGTAGTTATTATAGGAATTATAGGACTATTTCTCTCTATACCATTTGTATTTGCTATACCTTTGACTATTGGATGTTCTTATAGGCACTATAGAATTGCCAGCATAATCTCGGGAGTTGATAGGCTTGAAGTCATAAACAGTGCTGTGCTACAAGCATTGCGAAGAGCTGCTGGCAAATGCAGGAAAGTGCCTTTTGAATGAATGCTATCGAGTCTGCTGGTC
The DNA here is from genome assembly GCA_003317085.1 of Hucho hucho. Lineage (NCBI taxonomy): Eukaryota > Metazoa > Chordata > Actinopteri > Salmoniformes > Salmonidae > Hucho > Hucho hucho. The sequence goes on from QNTS01000002.1 coordinate 1,986,550, forward strand.
CTTACCACCGCTCAGTCAGACTGCTCTATCAAATATCAAATCATAGACTTAATTATAATATAATAAAGAAAAAGAAATACGAATCTTAGGTCATTAATATGGTCAAATCCGGAAACTATCATTTCGAAAACAAAACGTTTATTCTTTCAGTGAAATACGGAACCGTTCCGTATTTTAGCAAACGGGTGGCATCCATAAGTCTAAATATGTCTGTTACATTGCACAACCTTCAATGTTATGTCATAATTATGTAACATTCTGGCAAATTAATTACGGTCTTTGTTAGGAACAAATGGTCTTCACACAGTTCGCATACCCTGAATCTGCTTGCACAGAACGAAAGAGAAGTGACACAATTTCCCTAGTTAACTACTTAGGGAGTAGCGGCGCGCTAGCGGGCCACTCCCGACACTACCCGGTGAAATGTAAGGCGCCAAATTCAAAATCCAAAAGTTGAATTATTAAACATTCATCAATATAGAAGTGTTGCATAGTCATCAAAAGCTCTGCTTCTTGGCAATATCACAGCGTTGTCAGATTTCAAAAAGGCTTTTCGGCGAAAGCACAACATTTAATTGTTTGAGGATAGCACCCCACATATTTTCCACATTAGCATAAACTCATATTCAGCGGGTCACACAAAACCCATATAAGAGCTAAAAAATATTACTTACCTTTCTTCTGCTGAGGGCTTCCCAAGTGTCCAACGAAGACATCCAATGGTTCTTTTGTTAGAAAAAGTCATTTATTATATCCATAAATCTCGTTTGGTTGGCGCATTATGATCAGAAAATCCACCGTTGAGTCGCCCATTGAACCGTGAAGAGAACACGTTCAAATTATACCTATAAACTTTCTACAAACAAATCAAACATCATTTTTAATGTATCCTTAGGTATACTTTTATGTATATTTACTGTTATATTTCAACCGGGCACGATAACGTGAACAATAGGAAAGGAAAATAAAGTGGGGCGCGTTCACAATCTCGCTCCCGTCAAATGTTGTAAACAAAAGTGGTCCCCTGACTACTTCCTCTTCCTATCCGTTCTGCTTACTGCTACAGCCTCCAGACTCTGTATAAAGACTGTTGACATCTAGTGGAAGCCATAGGTACTGCAGTCTCAGTACAAATGAATAGGCACCCTGGAGAAGGTCATTTACAAAAAAAACTGCAAATCCAGATGGATTTTCCTCGGGTTTTTGCCTGCTATATCAGTTCTGTTATACTCACATACATTATGTTAACACTTTTAGAAACTTCAGAGTGTTTCCTATCCAATAGTACTAATTATGTGCATATCCTATTTTCTGGGCCTGAGTGGCAGGCATTTTACTTTGGGCACACCAGACTCTCCAAAACCGTCACCTCTGCTGCCGCTCCCTAAGAAGTTAATATTGCCTGCTAACATGAATTTCTTTTAACTAAATATGCAGGGTTAAAAAAATATACTTGTGTATTGATTTTAAAGGCATTGATGTTTATGGTTAGGTACATTGGTGCAACGACAGTGCTTTTTTCGCAAATTCGCTTGTTAAATTATCACCCGTTTGGCGAAGTAGGCTGTGATTCGATGATAAATTAACAGGCACCGCAATGATTATTTGCAACGCAGGACAAGCTAGTTAAACTAGTAATATCATCAACCATGTGTAGTTAGTGATAACTAGTGATTATGTTTAGATTGATTGTTTTTTATAAGATACATTTTATGCTAGCTAGAAACTTACCTTGGCTCCTTGCTGCACTCACGTAACAGGTGGTCAGCCTGCCACGCAGTCTCCTCGTGGAGTGCAATGTAATCGCCCATAATCGGCGTCCATAAATTTCGATTGCCTCTTTGTTATGAAAACTTGAAATCAGCCCTAATTAATCAGCCATGCCGATTAATCGGTCGACCTCTACAAGAGAGGGCCGCCCACCAAAACTCACGGACCAGGCAAGGAGGGCATTAATCAGGGAGGCAACAAAGAGACCAAAGATAACCCTGAAGGAGCTGCAAAGCTCCACAGCGGAGATTGGAGTATCTGTCCATAGGACCACTTTAAGCCGTACACTCCACAGAACTGGGCTTTAGGGAAGAGTGGCCAGAAAAAACACCATTGCTTAAAGAAAAAAATAAGCAAACACGTTTGGTGCTCGCCAAAGGGCATGTGGGAGACTCCCCAAGCATATGGAAGAAGGTACTCTGGTCAGATGAGACTAAAATTGAGCTTTTTGGACATCAAGGAAAACGCTATGTCTGGCGCAAACGCAACACCTCTCATCACCCTGAGAACACCATCCCCATGGTGGTGGCAGCATCATGCTGTGGGGATGTTTTTCCATTGGCAGGGACTGGGAAACTTGTCAGAATTGAAGGAATGATGGATGGTGCTAAATACAGGGAAATTCTTGAGGGAAACCTGTTTCAGTCTTCCAGAGATTTGAGACTGGGACAGAGGTTCACCTTCCAGCAGGACAATGACCCTAAGCATACTGCTAAAGCAACACTCGCGTGGTTTAAGGGGAAACATTTAAATGTCTTGGAATGGCCTAGTCAAAGCCCAGACCTCAATCCAATTGAGAATCTGTGGTATGACTTAAAGATTGCTGTACACCAGCGGAACCCATCCAACTTGAAGGAGCTGGAGCAGTTTTACCTTGAAGAATGGGCAAAACTCCCAGTGGCTAGATGTGCCAAGCTTATAGAGACATACCCCAAGAGACTTGCAGCTGTAATTGCTGCAAAAGGTGGCTCTACAAAGTATTGACTTTTGGGGGTTGAATAGTTATGCACGCTCAAGTTCTGTTTTTTTGTCTTATTTCTTGTTTGTTTCACAAGAAAAAATATTTTGCATCTTCAAAGTGGTAGGCATGTTGTGTAAATGAAATGATACAAACCCCCCAAAAAATCTATTTTAATTCCAGGTTGTAAGGCAACAAAATAGGCAAAATACCAAGGGGATGAATACTTTCGCAAGCCACTGTAAGTGGCATGGAATTTAGATCAGACAAAAGTGTCTTGCAAAACACTAGTGTAAAGAGAGATCTCACTATGGATAGCCTATATAGTTGCAACCCGTGGCTTTAGCTTACCATACATCATGTTGTAAAGTACTAGAGCATGCTGCACATGAATGGAATTAATAAATGACAGTGGCCTTCTCATGAATGGGAGGTTAAATACTAGTGCTACCGCTGCCAGTATACAGTATTCAAGGAGGATGGTATTTCATGTAATGGTGGAGGAACGTGTGTGCGTGCGTGTGTATGTATGGACGGACAGCATTACAGAGCAAAACATCTCTGTAATATTGAATCCCGTATTAAAGCATTACCCACTACGAGATTGAAACCCCAAGCCATCTCAGGTAGCAACCACTGTTTTCAAGAAACCGTTAAATAGACAACATTTATCTCACTTTGCAATAATCAAGTGTCACAACAATTTGACTCAAGGAATCTTGATTTTCAAGGCCAATCTCAGGTTGCATGAAGACAGAGTGAACTGCTTGAGCGTTTCGAAATCGACAATCGACTAGCATAAAAGTGGCTGAATGCAGTGGGCCTGCTGGGCTGAGTGATTGGTGGGTCAACGGCTAATGAGCCCAATAATGAGATGGCACTAAACTATGTGTGTGTTTGTGTGAGGCATGAATCATGGGTGTGATCAGCGAGTGTATCCCAGCAGCGCTGATGAGATGGCACATAACTGTGTGTGTGTGCACGTGTGTATCCATGTGAGCATGTCATGTGTGTGTTACAGGCATGAATCAGGCCGGCAATCCCGGGGAACATGTACAGTTGAAGTCGGAAGTTTACATACACCTTAGCCAAATACATTTAAACTCAGTTTTTCACAATTCCTGACATTTAATCCTAGTCAAAATACCCTGTCTTAGGTCAGTTAGGATCACCACTACATTTTAAGAATGTGAAATGTCAGAATAATAGTAGAGAGAATTATTTATGTTAGCTTTTATTTCTTTCATCACATTCCCAGTGGGTCAGAAGTTTACATACACTCAACTAGTATCTGGTAGCATTGCCTTTAAATTGTTTAACTTGGGTCAAACGTTTCAGGTAGCCTTCCACAAGCTTCCCACAATAAGTTGGGTGAATTTTGGCCCATTCCTCCTGACAGAGCTTGTGTAACTGAGTCAGGTTTGTAGGCCTCCTTGCTCACACACGCTTTTTCAGTTCTGCCCACCCACACATTTTCTATAGGACTGAGGTCAGGGATTTGTGATGGCCACTCCAATACCTTGACTTTGTTGTCCTTAAGCCATTTTGTCACAACTTTGGAAGTATGCTTGGGGTCATTGTCCATTTGGAAGACCCATTTGCGACCAAGCTTTAACTTCCTGACTGAAGTCTTGAGATGTTGCTTCAATATATCCACATAATTGTCCTTCCTCATGATGCCATCTATTTTGTGAAGTGCACCAGTCCCTCCTGCAGCAAAGCACCCTCACAACATGATGCTGCCACCCCCGTGCTTCACGGTTGGGATGGTGTTCTTTGGCTTGCAAGCCTCCCCCTTTTTCCTCCAAACATAACGATGGTCATTATGGCCAAACAGTTCTATTTTTGTTTCATCAGACCAGAGGACATTTCTCCAAAAAGTACGATCTTTGTCCCCATGTGCAGTTGCAAACCATAGTCTGGATTTTTTTATGGCGGTTTTGGAGCAGTGGCTTCTTCCTTGCTGAGTGGCCTTTCAGGTTATGTTAATATAGGACTTGTTTTACTGTGGATATAGATACTTTTGTACCTGTTTCCTCCAGCATCTTCACAAGGTCCTTTGCTGTTGTTCTGGGATTGATTTGCACTTTTTGCCTTAAAGTACATCTCTAGGAGACAGAACACGTCTCCTTCCTGAGCGGTATGACGGCTGCGTGGTCTCATGGTGTTTACAATTGCGTACTATTGTTTGTACAGATGAACGTGGTACCTTCAGGCGTTTGGAAATTGCTCCCAAGGATGAACCAGACTTGTGGAGGTCTACAATTGTTTTTCTGAGGTCTTGGCTGATTTCTTTGGATTTTCCCATGATGTCAAGCAAAGAGGCACTGAGCTTGAAGGTAGGCCTTGAAATACATCCACAGGTACACCTCCAACTGACTCAAATTATGTCAATAAGCCTATCAGAAGCTTCTAAAGCCATGACATCATTTTCTGGAATTTTCCAAGCTGTTTAAAGGCACAGTCAACTTAGTGTATGTAAACTTCTGACCCACTGGAATTGTGATACAGTGAATTATAAGTGAAATAATCTGTCTGTAAACAATTGTTGGAAGAATTACTTGTGTCATGCAGAAAGTAGATGTCCTAACCGACTTGCCCAAACTATAGTTTGTTAACAAGAAATTAGTGGAGTGATTGAAAAACTAGTTTTAATGACTCCAACCTAAGTGTATGTAAACATCCGACTTCAACTGTATGTTAGGGATGATTAGATGGTTTGTGAGAGAGAGAATGAGGGAGAGAGGAGGCATGCGTCCCAACACTAACGAGATGGGCCTGTGTGTGCTGGGCTCAGCATATTAGCCAGGTTTTCAATCTAGAGTACCCTCACAGCCAACCTTAATACAATCAGGAGGGGTGATGGGAAAAGCTTGGCTGAAAGGCAACAACACTTGAGTGCTCCGGTACATATGTACTTCCTCAAAAAAGAGAGGAATACCAAGATGTGCTCAACTGAGACAACCCACCACAGTAAAGTATTTACCGAAGGGCTAGAAAATATATTACAAGGCCACACGGTGTACTCAAGAATGGTGTAGTGTGGGATTTCTTTGTTTAACCTATGAGGCAGCTAGGCCCGAAAGATGCTCAGCCCTCAGGCTAAAGACAACTGCAACGAGTAATCATGAATCAAACCAGGGCCCTGTCCCAATACTTAACCTACAAATTCTCCTTTCCTTCCTCCCTTGCTGTTATCAGAGACACAGACGTGGTTGGAATAATAGCAAAATAAGTGAAACTGTCACAAGGGTTGGATTGATGACAGCAACAGGTGTTTTCACTTATCCAAACCCCAACAGATTACCACAAGGAAAGAAAGAAGGAAGGGTGCAAGTACTCAAACAGGGACTGAGACTCTTCAGAAAGAGAGTCCTCTTTCTGGGGTCAAAGTGCACAGAGCTGTCCAAATAAAAAAGGGATTTGAAAAGTTTAGGTTTCAGTTCAATACTGTCAGAAATTCCCATTGACAGTAATATACCGTCCTCATTGCTTAATCTGTTTACGTCCGCTGCATGTGTCCAATGATTCCATTGACAGTGTTAATCTGCCTTTACAGCCCTTGTTGGATGCTGGCTGCAGCCAACAGGGTAACAGCATTCCCTTAATCCCCCCTAAGTAGCCAATAAAATACCAGATGAGGAATAGGAGTGTGAATGAACTCGAGCTGCAATAGAAAGCAATCTGCAAACCCAGGAATTTCTTCTCAGGGAGATAATGACGTACACATTATTTCCCCAAAACACTATGTTGTTTGCTAAGTGTAGAGGGAGACAAAGTTGGGTAATGAGTGTTGGGTGAGGGGGCATGGAATTCTATTCAACCAGGGATGGCAATGTATTCTCTGCTATACACAACGCTGACTGATGCACGTAAACATTCCCGCACGCCACGCACGCCACGCACACGCACTTTTCTATTCACACAGGAGAAAATTAAGGATTCACTCTGGACTCATCAGCTGATGTATAAAACCATCTCTTAATATTAATGATTGGCCTTCAACGACAGAACGTAATACAAAGCCTCCACATACTATACAAGTCACATGGTCTATGTGAGCGCATGAAGGAAGTTAAAACTTATCCTAAATCACACGTTTAGACCTTTTACATTTAGGCCTTTCATAGACATAAATAAAAAAGGACCAACCCTGGCATGAGAAGAAAATCATTGGCTACATAGCATCCATTCTGTACGTTCTCCCTAGTCTGAAAACATCCAAAAACATGACCCGAACACGTCCATAAAGTCCCAGGTCGACCTACAGACAACCAAAGCACTGATAGTTACACATCCTCCCTGTGTCAGCAACCAGATGTTCCATTAGGGCTGTAATCGAAACTGCTGTAAATAGCCAGCAGGATAAACCCGTAAAGTGGGGCTCCTAATTGTGTGGGGGGGGGGGGGGGTGGAAAGTGACTATTGACTACACTTTCTCAGTCAGACACAAACATCACTCTCTGTCACTGACAACTGATAGCGTTCAACCTCCCATTCTCTCCGGTGCCTGTGCTAATCTACACAGAGACGGTGTCATGATGTTAATCTCAGTAATAAACCACTAAATGATTTATGTGGGTCCATAAAGGCGCCCAGCCCTGAAAGCTGATATAGGAAGGGGACATGGCAGCTCATGAGACTTCCCCATATGATTCATAATAAATATGGATGCATTAATGAAGGGGAGTGATGGTGTGAGCACTGCTCATACATGTAATTTCAACTTAATCAATTCAGGAAGTAAACTTAAATTAAATTCACTGCAGGAATTGAGAAATCCTCATTATAGATGAATGCCTACGTTGCTCTGTCTTATGCACAGCTCATAAACAGAGGGTACCATGATGTCAAGCCATGCAGGCCTGTGGCTACTATAAACAGGAGAGGAGAATGTTAGAAAATTGCGTTATCATAAGCAGCACTGCCCTCTAGAGCATTACCAGGCTTACTACACCTACCCTCAATTCATTCCCCCCCATTTTTATGGTGACAGTCCTTTCCCACAAGGAGATTATATTGATTTTCAATGGTTCAACTTTCACACAGCATGACAACACTTCTCAGGGTTCTGTGTGTTACCTACTACACAGAGCATGAGGGTTGGAGGTGCCATGACAGCTTACATAAACACTGTTGTCTGTTCTGGAATTCCAATTTATTCAGATCACCATTCATTATACAATCATTACTTCATCATTGGCCGTAATAAAGATCTCATAACTCAAGTAGTCAGCTGATACTCCCTGATCTTACCGTTATGTCCTATATCAGTGTTTACCAAATGGTGGGTGGCACTGGCAGTCAATTTGTACAAGGCCGGAGAATGGCTTGTGACTAGAAACAACTAGGCCTAATTTGCTCATTGGGTGGCTCACAAGAAAATTCTAAAGGAAACATATCAGGAATCAATAAAATGCAATACTACCACCAGCACTACGCACCTAGCACTTCCAGCGTCACCAGAGGCATACTCACTGTGTTGGCCAGCTCCAGGTAATTTCCCCCCAGGGGGGCACAGCGGGCGCTGGTCTGGGACAGGAGCATATGGAGGGCAGCCTGCTGTTCTAGGACAGTCCCAGGCTGTTCCAGGACCTTCTGGAGGATGGCTGGCTGCTGCTGGGTCTGTGTTTGCCGAGGCTGGATGTCTGGACTCTGGAGGTCCCTGGCCCCAAAGTCGTACTCCCAGCTCTCTCTGGCCCCTGACAGGGCCCCTAGGGGACACATGTTATAATCAAAACTAAACAGGTAGTAACTCATAACTAATAAGCACTGTGAAGGGTTTTACACTCCCAACCAGATCTGATTCAAGAGAACCTCAGTCTACATATTTTTTTGCATGCCTTATTGCTTCCCTGTGCAAGTAGATGTAAAGTGGGTCGAGTTAAACTGATTGAATTAGTCACTATAAATGGCCCATGTTCGTGAATGGGCTTGAGGTAAACATTCCTGGTCATTATGCTTTCATTTCATTACACAATAATGAGCACTCGCTGATGTTCCGGGAACAAATAAAACAAAGGTCACTTAAGGTTTAGGCTAGCAACAAAGCTAAAAACTCTAGCCTCAGTCATGCAGGTTATGTTGTGGTTGTTAGAGGCTTGGTGTCAGTTGTTTATGGTTAATAATGACTGTGGTATAAGAGTAAGTGGTAGTTTGTGGTTAGTTGTTGGATGTTAGAGGCTTGGTGTCAGTTGTTTATGGTTAATAATGACTGTGGTATAAGAGTAAGTGGTAGTTTGTGGTTAGTTGTTGGATGTTAGGTTTAGTTGTTTGGTGTTGCCTGTTCTTAGTTGGTTTTATGCTTGTAAGCAGCTGTGATTAGTTGCCGTCTCTTGTTCAACAATATAGTTTACAATTGTACCTAATTGTGATTGGCTATCTCCAAACTCACCCAGGCTGTTCTCACTGCTCGTTGGCCAAGAGGTGACGTGTTCCCTGAGCTTCCTAGTTTCAGAGTCCTGGGAGCGTTGGGAGAGCTCGCCCTCTTCCTTGCGGATCTCGTTGACCAGCTGCATGCGGCAGCGGGTGAAGTCCTCGAAGGAGATCTTGCCTCGCTCATCCGCTCCCAGCTGGCCCATGATCTCTGCCACAGACTCCTCCATGTTTAGCTGTCTGCACACCATCAGCAGGTCATTCCTAACAGGAGAGAGGGAGATGGAAAAAGAAAGGGAGAGAAGAAAAGAAAGGCAGAGGGAAAGGGAGAGGAAGAAAATGGTTTCAATTGTCTGAAGAGTTGTGTACAAGTTGCAGCACTAACCTGAATTGCTGGTACATTAACCAGGGCATCATCCTGAGAAATGTGCTTCACTTCTCAAAGAAGTAAAAAGTAATATTAGGAAAGGTTTGGAGGGGGTAAATAGGTTTCTTAGATGAAGTTGAAAAGCACACAATTCGGGTCAGGCGAAATATATTCCTCAAGACAGGGGATTTGATCCCTGTATGCCCTTCAAGCTGTAGTTATTTAGCATAATGGATATCTTATTCATCAGTTTCATGTCTAAGGGTTTGTATGCATGGTTCAATTTGTCACCTTTAATGCCTTAGAGGGAACCAATCCATTTTATACAGTGCATTCTAGGCCACAAATAGTATCTCAAGTGGCTAAGCAAACAATTTGTTTTCTCTGTAAAACAGAACAACAGATGTGTTTGAGTTGAGTCAAAAGTGCCAATACTCTTAAGCTCTCGCTCCTCTCCTGCATGTTTTAATTTTCCTCACCGCTCACTCTGCTTGTGTATAGCCTTCAGCAGGCCTACTTTATTTACTAACAAGAACAATCAACACTTCAGGGTTCATAAACATCTTATAATTAGAGACCACCGCTGTGATTATAACTCATATCGCTGTGTAAGCTGTAACTTAATAACTTACTGCCACCATAACTCACACTCACAAGACTATGTTAGGACAGGAATAGGCCTAGATTCTTATCCCGAGGTATGGGCAAATGTTCAATTTCAGTTCCCTGTGCTCAGGAGTCTTCTCTGTGATCTTGCCTGGCTCATGCCACCTTGATGTGTTTTTGGGTGCTGCATCAAAACTTGTTGCTGTGATCGGCGTTGGAGGGTTGGTGCTCATTTACACTATGCAGTAGGCTAAGGCCTCGTCAATAAACATGGGGCCGCGCGAAAGCCTTAATGAACACATTAGTGCATAAGGTATTAGAACATGAGCATCGAGCTAAAAACTGGATGGTAATTATAATGATATTGTTGGTCACATAATAAGAAGTACAGTATGTTATACGTCAACAGTTTATTCTATTCTGGAGCTTGTCAGTGGTCTACTGTCTGGGGGTCTAGTTTCATTTAGCTAGATCACTGTTGCAACATTTCCATCGTCAAACGGAATTTTGAGTAGCTAGCGAACTTTCAAAACCTCAAGCCAACGCCATGCCATGCAGATGTTTTGTAGGTTGCCTTTGCCAGTTGTCGAGCCTGAGCATATTTCGAACACCGAGGTATGGTTTCGAAGTGGGCAAAACAAAATCCGAGAAATTGTACGCTACTGAACTCACTGGAAAATGAAATTAGTTGATATTACAAAACTAAAGCAAAGAATCGCAGCTAAATAAGCTGTAATATTTCCAGCTCGTAGCTAACGTTAGATGTATGGACAATATGTAACATTGAATTCTAAATCCACCTTGTAGTTAATAAATAGCCTACCTGTTGATGTATCCATCCCCATCGCCGTCGCAGGTCAAAAACAACCGCCTCATCTTCTCTTCTTCGCCGGTGCTAGATGTGTCACTACTACCGCTACTCACACTCACAGCCGCCATGAGCTTCCCTAAAAAAATACTGTAACTTGGCTACGACCGCTTCTAGTATCCAATCTCAACAAAGTAACTGCTCCTTCATCACACTTCCCGTAAGTGTAGGCTAATACCAGGCACTGGGTTGAATGTAATCAAATGTAAACTTGGGTTTAGGTAACTTCTGCAAAAAGAAGGGTGCAGCGTGTGCCGTAAAAGTCAAACTCGACATATTTTGGGGGTCAGGGAGGGCGTTCAAAAGATTTTGTGTAAACTGTTGGTGAGGCGGAGTGGGTTGGTCTTTCGGCAGTCTAGCAGAGCATTGCAATTCACTTTATAGGATATTGCCCTGTGCAGCATTAACACTATGCACACGGATTGCAGATTTGATAGTTCAAATACCAAAACTATTGATAACTATTTATATTTTAAACAGAGGCCTCTCAATAAAGTTAACACATGTATGTTGTTGCAAAGTAACAAAGCATTTCATTGAAACATGAATACCTGAAGTAATATAGGCCTAGCTAGGTAATAGACCAGTATGTAACGACTGTGAGCTATTTACAGAATACATTTGACTAATGATGCATGTGGTACAGAAAACTGTCCATAGAATTCAAGATAACATAAATATAATATATGTAGGCCTGGCAATCTCTATGAAACCATCTTTCCCATCAAAAAACAGGAGACTTTATCATGTCTAAATTCTAGACTCGGAACAAATGTAGTTTGTCTCCAGCGATGAGACAGAATAGAAACAAACCAATGTTGTTTCCCATACTTGCAAGACTCTACCCAATTTGACTTCAATTTGTGTTATGTTTCTGTCTGTAGACAGATTTTTTAAATATAAATATACACTACCGTTCAAAAGTTTGGGGTCACTTAGAAATGTCCTTAATTTTGAAAGAAAATCAATTTTTTTTGTCCATTAAAATAACATCAAATTGATCAGAAATACAGTGTAAACATTGTTAATGTTGTAAATGACTATTGTAGCTGTAAACTGCTGATTTTTAATGGAATATCTATATAGGCATACAGAGGCCGATTATCAGTAACCATCACTCCTGTGTTCCAATGGCACGTTGTGTTAGCTAATCCAAGTTTAGCATTTTAAAAGACTAATTGATCATTAGAAAACCCTTTTGCAATTATGTTAGCACAGCTGAAAACTGTTATGCTGATTAAAGAAGCAATAAAATTGCTTTTTTTTTTTTTTGACTAGTTGAGTATCTGGAGCATCAGCATTTGTGGGTTAGATTACAGGCTCAAAATGGCCAGAAACAAAGACTTTGTTCTGAAACTCATCAGCCTATTCTTGTTCTGAGAAATGAAGGCTATTCCATGCGAGAAATTGCCAAGAAACTGAAGATCTCGTACAACGCTGTGTACTACTCCCTTCACAGAACAGCGCAAACTGGCTCTAACCAGAATAGAAAGAGGAGTGGGAGGCCCCGATGCACAACTGAGCAAGAGGACAAGTACATTAGAGTCTCTAGTTTGAGAAACAGACGCCTCACAAGTCTTCAACTGGCAGCTTCATTAAATAGTACCCGCAAAACACTAGTCTCAACGTCAACAGTGAAGAGGCGACTCCGGAATGCTGGCCTTCATATGTAGTCAAATCAAATCAAAATTTATTTGTCACATACACATGGTTAGCAGATGTTAATGCGAGTGTAGCGAAATGCTTGTGCTTCTAGTTCCGATCATGCAGTAGTATCTAACAAGTAATCTAACAAATTCACAACAACTACCTTATACACACAAGAGTAAAGGAATGAATACGAGTATGTACATTTAAATATATGGATGAGCGATGGCTGATCGGCGTAGGCAAGATGCAGTAGATGGTATGGAGTACAGTATATACATATGAGATGAGTAATGTAGGATATGTAAACATTATATAAATGGCCTCGTTTAAAGTGGCTAGTGATACATTTATTTCATCCAATTATAATTATTAAAGTGGCTAGAGATTTGAGTCGATGGCCGAACGGCATAGGCAAGATTCAGTAGATGGTTTAGAGTACAGTGTATACATTTGATATGAGTAATGTCGAATATGTAAACATTATGTACAAAATTGTTTAAAGTGGCTAGTGATACATTTGTTACATCCAATTCCTATTTTATATAGAGAACTCCCTTGGTAGATAGTGTGGTCTACAGCTTATCATGAGGTATTTTACCTCAGTTGAGCAATACCTCGAGACTTCTTTAATACTAGACATTGCACACCAGCAGTTATTGACAAATAGACATACACCCCCGCCCCTCGTCTTACCAGACGTAGCTGCTCTGTCCTGCCGATGCGCGGAGAAGCCAGACAGATTTATATTATCTGTGTCGTCGTTTAGCCACGGTTAGGTGAAACATAAGATATTACAGTTTTTAATGTCCCGTTGGTAGGATAGTCTTAATCGTAGATCGTCCAGTTTTCCAGTGATTGCATATTGGCCAATAATACAGAGGGTAGTGATGGTTTACCTACTCGTTGGCAAATTCTTACAAGGCACCCTGCCCTCCTCCCCCTTTTTCTCTGTCTTTTCTTCACGCAGATGACTGGGATTTGGGCCTTGTCTCGACAAAGAGTATATCCTTTGCGTCGAACTCATTAAAGAAAAAAATAATCCAGTTTGAGGTGAGTCATCTCTGTTCTGATGTCCAGAAGTTATTTTCGGTCATAAGAGACATTATGTACAAAATGAGTTACAAACAATGCGAAAAAACAAACAAAATAGCACAGTTGGTTAGGAGCCCGTAAAATGGCAGGCATCCCCTCTGGCGCCATTATCACTCATCACATGGTCTCTCCGATCATTGCTATGCGATTGACACTCAAATAGTGGCTGAACCCTGGCCGTGACCCCACTCTTGGAGGGTGTCTCAGGGGGAGTGGGATATGCAAAAAAACACATTTTAAAACATGTATAATACATACTTTTACATGTGTGAAATATGACGAATGTAAGACACCACCTACAATAATTATGAAAAACTTTACTGAATGTTCTACTCGTCCTTGCAGTAATTTAGTGGTTGATGGGGAACTAGACCTAAAGCGGTCTACAAATTGTTATGTTCCAGCCACCGACCATCCACGCAAGGAAAAATCGTCCCATGCTGAATCTAGTTGATGATCCCTGACCTATATGGTATTAGTCAAAAAGGCATACGATATGATGTGGAAGGAGGGGGTTGCTAATCAAGCTTAATCTTTTGCAGGTAGGAGGAAGAATGTACATAAAGGACTTCCTGGATAAAGGACTTCCTGTTTGGAAGATCTATCCAGGTGAGGGTGGGGAAGTCTCTGTCAGGCAGTTCCTTGGTGGATAACGGTACACCGCAGGGGTGTGTGATTAGTCCTCTTTTGTTCTCAATCATGATCAATGATGTTTACTCTCAGGTACGGATGGATATTGGGAGGTCTTTATTTGCAGATGATGGGGCCTAATGGAAGAGGTGAAGAAATGTACCATAGAAAGTCAGGAAGGTACATGAAACGATTGAGGTAGAGCGGTGGGCATTGAAGTGGGGATTCAGGTTTTCTGTAGAGAAAACTCAGTGTTTTTTAGGTGGGAGGTGGGAGATGAGATATGCCTGAGGTTGTATGGGAGACATTTGGTCTCGTAGCCAAAACTAAGACGATTCTGCTGAGTTTATCTTTTATTTTTTATTTTATTTTTATTTTATTTATTTCACCTTTATTTAACCAGGTAGGCAAGTTGAGAACAAGTTCTCATTTACAACTGCGACCTGGCCAAGATAAAGCAAAACAGTTTGACACATACAACAACACAGAGTTACACAGGGAGTAAACAAACATACAGTCAATAATACAGTAGAAAAACAAGTCTATATACAATGTGTGCAAATGAGGTAAGATACGGAAGGTAAGGCAATAGGCCATGGTGGCGAAGTAATTACAATATAGCAATTTAACACTGGAATGGTAGATGTGCAGTAGATGAGTGTGCAAAGTAGAAATAATGGGGTGCAAAGGAGCAAGATGAATAAATAAATACAGTAGGGGATGAGGTAGTTGGTTGGGCTATTTAAAGATGGGCTATGTACAGGTGCAGTGATCTGTGAGCTGCTCTGACAGCTGGTGCTTAAAGCTAGTGAGGGAGATAAGTGTCTCCAGTTTCAGTGATTTTTGTAGTTCGTTCCAGTCATTGGCAGCAGAGAACTGGAAGGAAAGGCGGCCAACATAGGAAATGGCTTTGGGGGTGACCAGTAAGATATACCTGCTGGAGCGCGTGCTACGGGTGGGTGCTGCTATGGTGACCAGCGAGCTGAGATAAGGTGGGGCTTTACCTAGCAGGGACTTGTAGATGACCTGGAGCCAGTGGGTTTGGCGACGAGTATGAAGTGAGGGCCAGCCAACGAGAGCATATAGGTCGCAGTGGTGGGTAGTATCTGGCTTTGGTGACAAAACGGATGGCACTGTGATAGACTGCATCCAATTTGTTGAGTAGAGTGTTGGAGGCTATTTTGTAAATGACATCGCTGAAGTCGAGGATCGGTAGGATGGTCAGTTTTACGAGGGTATAATTGGCAGCATGAGTGAAGGATGCTTTGTTGCGAAATATTTTGGATTGGAGATGTTTGATGTGAGTCTGGAAGGAGAGTTTACAGTCTAAAAAAAAAAGCATGCATTTAGTTTTACTTGCATTTAAGTGCAGCTGGAGGCCACGGAAGGAGAGTTGTATGTCATTGAAGCTTGTCTGGAGGGTAGTTAACACAGTTTCCAAAGAAGGGCCAGAAATATACAGAATGGTGTCGTCTGCGTAGAGGTGGATCAGAGACTCACCAGCAGCAAGAGCGACATCATTGATGTATACAGAGAAGAGAGTCGGCCCAAGAATTGAACCCTGTGGCACCCCCATAGAAACTGCCAGAGGCCCAGACAACAGGCCCTCCGACTTGACACACTGAACTCTATCGGAGAAGTAGTTAGTGAACCAGGTGAGGCAATCATTTGAGAAACCAAGGCTGTTGAGTCTGCCGATAAGGATGTGGTGATTGACAGAGTCGAAAGCCTTGGCCAGGTCAATGAATACGGCTGCACAGTACTGTCTCTTATCGATGGCGGTTATGATATCGTTTAGGACCTTGAGCGTGGTTGAGGTGCACCCATGACCAGCTCTGAAACCAGATTGCATAGCGGAGAAGGTACGGTGGGATTCGAAATGGTCGGTAATCTGTTTGTTAACTTAGCTTTCAAAGACCTTAGAAAGGCAGGGTAGGATAGATATAGGTCTGTAGCAGTTTGGGTCAAGAGTGTCTCCCCCTTTGAAGAGGGGGATGACCGCAGCTGCTTTCCAATATTTGGGAATCTCAGACGACACGAAAGAGAGGTTGAACAGGCTAGTAATAGGGGTTGCAACCATTTCGGCAGATAATTTTTGAAAGAAAGGGTCCAGATTGTCTAGCCCGGGTGATTTGTAGGGGTCCAGATTTTGCAGCTCTTTCAGAACATCAGCTAACTGGATTTGGGTGAAGGAGAATTGGGGGAGGCTTGGGCAAGTTGCTGTGGGGGGTGCAGGGCTGTTGACCGGGGTAGGGGTAGCCAGGTGAAAAGCATGGCCAGCCGTAGAAAAATGCTTATTGAAATTCTCCATTATAGTGGATTTATCGGCTGCACTATCCTCAGTGCAGTGGGCAGCTGGGAGGAGGTGCTCTTATTCTCCATGGACTTTACAGTGCCCCAGAACTTTTTTGAGTTTGTGTTACAGGAAGCAAATGTCTGCTTGAAAAAGCTAACCTTGGCTTTCCTAACTGCCTGTGTATATTGGTTCCTAACTTCCCTGAAAAGTTGCATATCACGGGGGCTGTTCGATGCTAATGCAGAACGCCACAGGATGTTTTTGTGCTGGTCAAGGGCAGTCAGGTCTGAAGAGAACCAAGGGCTATATCTGTTCCTGGTTCTACATTTCTTGAATGGGGCATGCTTATTTAAGATGGTGAGGAAGGCACTTTTAAATAATAACCAGGCATCCTCTACTGACGGGATGAGGTCACTATCCTTCCAGGATACCCGGGCCAGGTCGATTAGAAAGGCCTGCTCGCTGAAGTGTTTTAGGGAGCGTTTTACAGTGATGAGGCGAGGTCATTTGACCGCAGACCCATTACGGATGCAGGCCATGAGGCAGTGATCGCTGAGATCTTGGTTGAAAACAGCAGAGGTGTATTTGGAGGGCAAGTTGGTTAGGATGATATCTATGAGGGTACCCGTGTTTACGGCTTTGGGGTTGTACCTGGTAGGTTCATTGATAAATTGTGTGAGGTTGAGGGCATCAAGCTTAGATTGTAGAATGGGCGGGGTGTTAAGTATGTCCCAGTTTAGGTCACCTAGCAGCACGAGCTCTGAAGATAGATGGGGGACAATCAGTTCACATATGGTGTCCAGAGCACAGCTGGGGGCAGAGGGTGGTCTATAGCAAGCGGCAACGGTGAGAGACTTGTTTCTAGAAAGGTGGATTTTTAAAAGTACAAGTTAAAATTGTTTGGGTACAGACCTGGATAGTAAGACAGAACTCTGCAGGCTATCTCTGCAGTATATTGCAACACCGCCCCCTTTGACCGTTCTATCTTGTCTGAAAATGTTGTAGTTAGGGATGGAGATTTCAGGGTTTTTGGTGGTCTTCCTAAGCCAGGATTCAGACACGGCTAGGACATCCGGGTTGGCAGAGTGTGCTAGAGCAGTGAATAAAACAAACTTAGGGAGGAGGCTTCTAATGTTAACATGCATGAAACCAAGGCTTTTACGGTTACAGAAGTCAACAAATGAGAGCGCCTGGGGATTAGGAGTGGAGCTAGGCCCTGCAGGGCTTGGATTAACCTCTATATCACCAGAGGAGGAGTAGGATAAGGGTACGGCTAAAGACTATAAGGACTGGTTGTCTAGGACGTCCGGAACAGAGAGTAAAGGGAGCAGGTTTCTGGGGGCGATAAAATAGATTCAAGGCATAATGTACAGACAAAGGTATGGTAGGATGTCAATACAGTGGAGGTAAACCTAGGCATTGAGTGATGATGAGAGAGATATTGTCTCTAGAAACATAATTTAAACCAGGTGATGTCATCGCATGTGTGGGTGGTGGAACTGAAGGGTTGGATAAGGTATATTGAGCAGGGCTAGAGGTTCTACAGTGAAATAAGACAATAAACACTAACCAGAACAGCAATGGACAAGGCATATTGACATTGAGGAGAGGTATGCTTAGCCGAGTGATCATAAGGGTCCAGTGAGTAGTGAGGCTGGTTGGGGACACGACGATTGAGACAGATAGCCGGGCCGGGGGTAGCAAGCTAGCAGAATGCTAGCGGGCCGAGGCTAACAAGCTAGAAGAAGACGGGGGAAGTCTGTTTATAGCCTCCTCGTGCGTTTCCACATCTGTGGAAAGAGAGGATGGCACCATTAGTTCTAAATGTTTCCAGCGAACAAAACATAAACAACATTTGTAAAGTTTTACCTTCTATTTCAAGAAAGGCTTTTCAGTCCTGAGACATTTTGGCCCCGGGTCCTTCAGGTTTCTTGTGGTGTACTTTGATACTAAGCTGACCTGGGCAGAACACATGTAGAGAGTGGTGGGAAAATGTAAAAAGGTTCTAAATGTGACGCTCTCTGACAGGGACAGAGTGGGAGGCTGGGCGTTCCTCACTGAGGACCATGTATGTTGCTTTGATCCAATCTGTAATAGACTATGGAAGTATAGTGTATGGTTCGCCAGCCAGGATATCACTGGAACGACTTGATGTCATATAGGCACAAGGTAGCAGAATATGTAAGGGGGCCTCCAGTGTCAGCTCTACAGGTGGAGGTGGGGGAGATGCTATTACATATTAGAAGGCAAAAGCTGACAATGAACTAGTGGGTTAACTTACAGGGGCATGGAGTGTTTGAACCCCACAAAAGGGGTGCTACAGGCATGTTGGGAACATGAACATGGACAGAATAAAAGTTTTAGATGGGTGGGTGATAACCAGGCGAGGCAGATGAGATTGTATGGCAGGGACTTGAGCCCCACGGTACCTGTCCCTGTGAGTCCACCATGGCTACTCCCACCTCCAGTAGTTGATTTACACGTGTTGGAGAGAGTACGGAAAGACAGGGAGAGGGTTGATCCATCCAAGTTATTTAAAAGACAACTGGATACAGTATATATGGATTTTATACCAATATATACAGATGAATCAAAAGATCCAAGGACAGGTCAGACTGGGTCAGCCTTTGTTGTACAGGAAAGTTGGGTCGCAGTAAGGAAATGTATTACAGACCACCTGGCTGTATACACAGCAGAGCTGATGGCTGTACTGTTGGCCGTGCAGTGGGTGGAGGAAGTGCCAGAAAGAGTAAAGTTAGAGTAAATGCTCTGACTCGTGCTATGTTGATGAGTCTGCAAGCATTTAGCTACAGTATATGAGGTACTCCAAACTCATGCCCACAGAGACAGTGGAGAATGTGCTAATACAGTGTGGGCAGTTTGATGGGGAAAGAGATACTGAGATCCAGTATGAGGGAGAAGGGGACACAGGAATTGAGTTTAAAGAGCAGTGAGTAGAACACCGTTAGATACAGTCAAAAAATTGTGTTATATTTTTTAAGAGAAAGGGGGCTGGCATGTGGGATTTAGTGCTTCCCTGTCACTGGCGTACACTCCAGTACAGTAGGTTGTGGTAATGCCCCATAACATTGATGCCAACCGCCGATAAACCCCACAGAAAAAGAAGCGTAGAGGAAGCAAACATTAAAACCTAGCCGTCAAACACAGAAATGGTTCCAATTGTTTTTCTACTTAATTATTTCCATAGGAGATTTTAGAACCACTTCAAATTAAGTATGTGTTTGGTGTAGGCTTACCTTGGCGTGACGTTTTGATAACCGTTTAATTGTTTCTCGGACAAGGTGAGTTTTACCAATATATTCGCCTTAATTTACTGTGAAATGCTAATTATTTTGAATAAAGTGTTGAAATGAATTGAATAAAGTGTTGAACTTCTTCTGTCCCCTTTCTCTCTGTATTAGCTAGCCACTGACTACACTTTACCTAGCTAGCTAGTTAGCAGAGCAGTAGATACGTTTTTTGTTTTACTGAGCCTAGAGAATTGTTTGCACAGTATGTCAACCTTGGTGTCTGTTTCAGACCTTTTGGCATTTTTCAAGGATGAGCATAAGAGTATTTTCAAAGGGGAGAAGACGACTAT
This sequence comes from Hucho hucho, assembly GCA_003317085.1. NCBI lineage: Eukaryota > Metazoa > Chordata > Actinopteri > Salmoniformes > Salmonidae > Hucho > Hucho hucho. The sequence continues at coordinate 2,006,763 of QNTS01000002.1, forward strand.
AAGTCCAGCCATGTTGAGAAGTACAGCTAGTGAGGGGCAACTTGGTTTATCCCTCATTTGGTCAAGCCCAGAATGAGGGATAAAGTTTATTCTGTGTTGGTGAGTGTAGCTATTAAGTAGAGTTTGACCATCTTATCAATACAATGTGTTCAATGAAGCTGTCAACATTATACAAGGAAAGAGCCACATGAAAGCAATAAGGCACAAGAGGCAGTGCTGTATCATGAATACAGCCAGGTAAATGGTGTTGAACCCATTTACATGTGACTGTATGATACAGCACTGCATTGTGTGCCTTATCGCTTTAATAAAACAGTTAAAATAACAATGAATAAAATATTTAGTACATTCACACAATTTCATTTTTCTGCCAGAATATATTGTCCAGCCATGAATCTGGTTCCTTTGGTCATGTTGCTACAGACGTGACGTAGTCCTTAATTATATTTGCATCATTGCTATGCAAAAGGACTGGTCATCCATTATAAAGAAAATGGTTGCTATGCCGGCTGGATAACGTTATTGTCACTTGCTACCTAGCTAGTTAGCCAATTTCAGCGAACTAAGTCACGTCAAACACTGAACCTGGATGACAGTACACTAGCTGGATTATTATTATTATTTATTATTTTAGGGGGTAGATCAGCTTTAATATTACAGATAGATTGTAGCTTCCATCAACGTAATTGTCTGCATCACTTACAATCACCCATATATTTTTTGCAAATATATATACACACATACATACATACATACATACATACATACATACATATAAATACACACATACATACATTAACATATGCATACAGTTGAAGTCGGTAGTTTACATACACGTTAGGTAAAAACATTTGCAAACTGGATGCAGTCTATCACAGTGCCATCCGCTTTGTTACCAAAGACCCTTATACCACCCACCACTGCAACCTGTAAGCTCTAGTCGGCTGGCCCTCGCTACATACTAGTCTCCAGACCCACTGGCTCCAGGTCATCTACAAGTCCCTGCTAGGTAAAGCCCCGCCTTATCTCAGCTTGCTGGTAACCGTAGCAGCACCCACCCGTAGCACGCGCTCCAGCAGGTATATCTCACTGGTCACCCCCAAAGCCAATTCCTCCTTTGGCCGCCTTTCCTTCCAGTTCTCTGCTGCCAATGACTGGAACGAATTACAAAAATCACTGAAACTGGAGACACTTATCTCCCTCACTAGCTTTAAGCACCAGCTGTCAGAGCAGCTCACAGATCACTGCACCTGTACATAGCCCATCTGTTAATAGCCCAACCAACTACCTCATCCCCTACCGTATTCATTTATTTATCTTGCTCCTTTGCACCCTAGTATTTCTACTTTGCACATTCATCTACTGCACATCTACCATTCCAGTGTTAAATTGCTGTATTGTAATTACTTCGCCACCATGGCCTATTTATTGCCTTACCTTCCTTATCTTACCTCATTTGCACACATTGTATATAGATTTGTTTTTCTACTGTATTATTGACTGTATGTTTGTTTACTCCCTGTGTAACTCTGTGTTGTTTTATGTGTCGAACTGCTTTGCTTTATCTTGGCCAGGTCGCAGTTGTAAATGAGAACTTGTTCTCAACTTGCCTACCTGGTTAAATAAAGGTGAAATAAAAAAATCTATATAAAAAACTAACATTTAAACTCAGTTTTTCACAATTCCTGACATTTAATCCTAGTAAATATTCCCTGTCTTAGGTCAGTTAGGATCCCTACTTTATTTTAAGAATGTGAAATGTCAAAATAATAGTAGAGAGAATGATTTATTTCAGCTTTTATTTATTTCATCACATTCCCAGTGGGTCAGAAGTTTACATACACTCAATTAGTATTTGGTAGCATTGCCTTAAAATTGTTCAACTTGGGTCAAATGTTTTGTGTAGCCTTCCACAAGCTTCCCACAATAAGTTGGGTTAATTTTGGCCCATTACTCCTGACAGAGCTGGTGTAACTGAGTCAGTTTTGTAGGCCTCCTTGCTCGCACACGCTTTTTCAGTTCTGCCCACAAATTTTCTATAGGTTTGAGGTCAGGGATTTGTGATGGCCACTCCAATACCTTGACTTTGTTGTCTTTAAGCCATTTTGTCACAACTTTGGAAGTATGCTTGAGGTCATTGTCCACTTGGAAGACCCATTTGCGACCAAGCTTTAACTTCCTGACTGATGTCTTGAGATGTTGCTTCAATATATCCACATAATTTTCCTTCCTCATGTTGCCATTTATTTTTGTGAAGTGCACCAGTCCCTCCTGCAGCAAATCACCCCACAACATGATGCTGCCACCACCATTCTTCACGGTTGGGATGGTGTTCTTTGGCTTGCAAGCTTCCCCCTTTTTCCTCCAAACATAATGATGGTCATTATGGCCAAACAGTTCTATTTCTGTTTCATCAGACCAGAGGACATCTCTCCAAAAAGTACAATCTTTGTCCCCATGTGCAGTTGCAAACAGTAGTCTGGCTTTTTTATGGCGGTTTTGGAGCAATGGCTTCTTCCTTGCTGAGCGGCCATTCAGGTTATGTCGATATAGGACTTGTTTTACTGTGGATATAGATACTTTTGTACCCGTTTTCTCCAGCATCTTCACAGGGTCCTTTGCTGTTGTTCTGGGATTGATTTGCACTTTTTGCACCAAAGTACGTTCATCTCGAGGAGACAGAACGCGTCTCCTTCCTGAGCGGTATGACAGCTGCGTGGTCTCATGGTGTTTATACTTGCGTACTATTGTTTGTACAGATGAACGTGGTACCTTCAGGCGTTTGGAAATTGCTCCCAAGGATGAATCAGACTTGTGGAGGTCTACAATTGTTTTTCTGAGGTCTTGGCTGATTTCTTTTGATTTCCCCATGATGTCAAGCAAAAAGGCACAGAGTTTGAAGGGAGGCCTTGAAATACATCCACAGGTACACCTCCAATTGACTCATTGTCAATTAGCCTATCAGAAGCTTCTAAAGCCATGACATCATTTTCTGGAATTTTCCATTCTGTTTAAAGGCACAGTCAACTTAGTGTATGTAAACTTCTGACCCACTGGAATTGTGATACAGTGAATTATAAGTGAAATAATCTGTCTGTAAACAATTGTTGGAAAAATTACTTGTGTCATGCACAAAGTAGATGTCCTAACCGACTTGCCAAAACTATAGTTTGTTAACAAGAAATTTGTGGAGTTGTTGAAAAATGAGTTTTAATGACTCCAACCTAAGTGTATGTAAACTTCAGACTTCAACTGTATATGTTGAAGAGGGTGGGGCTTAAGCTGAATCTCTGTCTCACCCCACAGCCCTGTGGGAAGAAATGTGTGTGTTTTTTGCCTATTTTAACCACACACTTGTTGTTTGTGTACATGGATTTCATAATGTCGTATGTTTTTCCTCCAACACCACTTTCCATCAATTTGTATAGCAGACCCTCATGCCAAATTGAGTCGAAGGCTTTTTTTAAATCAACAAAGCATAAGAAGACTTTGCCTTTGTTTTGGTATATTTGCTTGTCAATTAGGGTGTGCAGGGTGAATATGTGGTCTGTCGTACGATAATTTGGTAAATAGCCAATTTGACATTTGCTCAGTACATTGTTTTCACTGAGGAAATGTTTGAGTTTGCTGTTAATAATAATGCAGAGTATTTTCCCAAGGTTGCTGTTGACGCATATCCCACGGTACTTATTGGGGTCAAATTTGTCTCCACTTTTGTGGATTGGGGTGATCAGTCCTTGGTTCCAAACATTGGGGAAGATGCCAGAGCTAAGGATGATGTTAAAGAGCTTTAGTATAGCCAATTGGAATTAGTATATTTTATAATTTCATTGAGGATACCATCAACACCTCGGGCCTTTTTGGGTTGGAGGGTTTTTATTTTGACCTGTAGTTCATTCAAGGTAATTGGAGAATCCAGTGGGTTCTGGTAGTCTTTAATAGTTGATTCTAAGATTTTTATTGGATCAAGTATATGTTTTTGCTGTTTGTTCTTTGTTATAGAGCCAAAAAGATTGGAGAAGTGGTTTCTCCATACATCTCCATTTTGGATAGATAATTATTTGTGTGAGATAGTGAAGGCTTTGTGTTCCATAAAGTGTCCAATGTTGTTGGTTGTGTGGTTTGGTCTCAGGCCAGTAAGTGTGAGCAGAGCCTGTTGAGCATCTGGTACATGCCATTGGCTTGGGCTAGTGCAGTGCTTCTCAATTATTTTCTGTTACGCCCCCCCTAGGAAGAAGTAAACATTTCGCGCCCCCCAACTCTCCGCCGCGACTGTAAATAGTATCATTTGTCTATAAAATTGTTATAAGTACACCTCTGCATAACATTGTATCCTTATTAACATTAAAGAAAACAAAAAAAGAAANATTTAAAGTGTAATTTTTTTTGAGTTTATCTACCAGCTGTTCTTTAAGATCGTTAGCAATGTCATTTATACGTCTGGCGACAGTGTCATTGGACAGAGGGATAGTTTTTATTTTTGCAGCACTTGCGTCATCCAGCATGACAGAGACCATGTCTAATGCTGCAGGCAGTATCAGCTCCTCTGCTATGGAGTGGGGTTTTTTGCACTGACCAATTTGGTACGCCACTTTATATGATGCTAACAGTACTCGCTGGTTTACTGAAGTAGCATTCACAAAGCGAGACGATTGTTGGCAATATTCGGCACGTTTTCGCTGAAAAAACTCAAGCGGCTTATCAGCGTGATTGGGGTGTAATGTCTTTAAGTGACGCCTTAATTTATTTGGCTTCATGCTGTCCGCTGCCAACATTTTAGACAGTAAACATACCGGTCTTTCTTCGTCTCCCATCGTAGTCACAGTGAAGCCAAGCGCAACATACGCTTCGTCATATTTCCTCGTTTTAGCTTTCGGGAGACTTACGTTTGTCTCATTATCTCCGTCTCTCTCCGCCTTTCTTTTCATCCCTGTTAAATATTGTTCCATGGTGTCTCTTAAGGGTTTGTTATCTGCACTTCATATCTCCTGCTATGTGCTGTGTGCTCTTGTTCGGTACAAAAAAAAACACTTCCTGAAAAAGCATGTTCCCCGGTGTCTCGCGCGCCCCCCCTGCCATTGCTCCGAGCCCCCCCAGAGGGTCGCGCCCCACTATTTGAGAAGCACTGGGCTAGTGTAAGAGTGGGGGTTGGGCCTGTTTGCCTGCTCACAGCCTGGGCATATGTGATTTCTCCAAGTCAGGGAAGTCGAGAAACGTGCCTATTTTCCTCAAAAGTAGTAATGTCACGATTCCAAAGCTATACAGTATTACATATAGCAAGTTAATTATATCACATATTGGAAAATATTTGTAGTGTTATAATTCTTGTTGATGTAATTCATGCTAATGTAGTTTTTCTGAGCTAGCGCCCAATTGACTCCCATTCACTCCTTGAAGGAGAGCTCTCCTTGTCCCTGATTCGCCCAGAATGCTCCGCGTGGCCCATTGACGTAGCATGTGCAACGCACACAATGCACATCAAAACGATTCCAATGGTGTTTTCCATCTCTTCTAAAGTATCTCTGATCATGCACCTCTAGTGGTGATTTATCTGAATCTCATGACGTCGGTCAGCGTTTACAAACTGCTGGATTAGACGAAGAGAGGCGCACGAGCGGGATCTGACATCGGTATTAGCTAGTTAAAACGTTACCTAGCTACATGTGAAACATTGTATCTATGACATGCATGCATGTATAATTAACTAAAGGATGGATAAAGTTCAATGACACGTTTGCTATGTCTCTTTAGCTATGCTAACTAGTTAACGTTAGCTAGCTTAAATCCGCTAGCTAACTAGTTAGCAACCTGGCTAACGATAGCTAGCTGCCGGTAACGTTACTGGGTTAGCTAACTAGACAGCTAACGTTTGTTTTTTTTGCTTGCAGATAATAGCTAGCTAGCTATGTTTCTGAGTTACTAACGAGTTAGCTAAGGTGGCTAACAAAATCAAAACATGTCATTAGTTAGATTTATACTCAAAGGTTTGCTAAAAGTAATTTATGGCTCACACTGTCAGTCACAGAAGTTCAGCCTCTGAAAGCTATGGCCAGCTAACTAAGTTTTATGTCCGAGTTAATGAATAACTAACGTTAGGTAGAGTCAGTCAGAAGTCGCTAACATTGAGTCTTTGTCAGCATCTGGCCACTTGCGTAGTAGCTCAACCCCTTTGTCTCTAGTTAGCTAGTCCAAGTAACGTTAACTAAAATGTGACCGTCATCTAGGGAGATTGCAAGTTGGTTGCTCATTAGCTAGCTACATTTTAACACTTGTGTTCTACAGTGCATCATGTCACGTCCTAGTAATGCCTCACCCAAGCCTGCCATGGGCAAATCAAAACACTCTGGTGGTGGGGGGCCCAGGGGCAAAGGGCTGAAAGACATACGCATCGACGAAGAAGTTAAGATTGCTGTGAACATCTCCCTTGAGAGGTTTCAGTACAGTGAGCAAAAAGGTAACAAAATGGTCTTTCTACTCATGTGAGGAATTGGTGCTTCATGGAAACATTTGAATTATTGGATGTAGTATACTACATTAGTTCTTTTGATTTTACAGAAATGGAGTTTCCTTCCTCCCTGTCTAGTACTGAGAGAGCCTTCATCCATCGCTTTGCACAGTCCCTTGGATATATCTCTAAAAGCAGAGGGTAAGCGATACAATTTGACATCAGGTGTCAGAGCCCATAGTCTTTAGGTCAACCTTGGATACTCCCATTTTAAAAGCGGTACTTGAATAGAAAAGTTTGTGTATCCCTCCTCAATATTGTACTGGAAATGTAACTCACTAAAAGCATCCGTCAGGTTTACTAAAGTGTGCTGTGCTTCAAGTCTAGCATCCTTATTTCATTCATTTTCAGAAAAGGATCAAGCCGGACCCTCACTATTAGAAAGAAGGATGGCTCGGAGACAGCCCAGTCCATCATGACTTTCAACCTTTCCCACAATTCCAAGCACGCGGTGCGGAGTCTGCTGCAGAGGTTCCCCATCACCAACAAGGAGCGCACAGACCTACTGCCTCGCACTGAGAGGGGCCTGTCTGTGGCCATTGAGGCTGGTGAGTGGCAGTTACATTTCAGGTTTAATAATGTATTGATGTCAATGGGAGACCTTGTCAACCTTTGTTTTTAATAACAATGTACTGATGAATGAATAAATGATCTATCTGTTAAAATAATGTGTTGACAATATAAAGTTAACATTCCTCTGCCCCTCTTTTTTTTCTCCACCAGAGAGCAGCCGTGACAAGAACAGGACCAGCGGGAGGCTCAACAACGGCATTCCCCAGGTGCCCCAGAAGAGGGGCCCATCTGAACTGGACTTCTTCCGCCGCTCGCTTCCTGTGTACGAGCGCCAGGAGGAGATTGTCCAGGTCATCAAAGACAACCGTGTTGTCCTAGTGGTAGGGGAGACAGGCTCGGGGAAAACTACACAGGTGAGGGGGAGAAACATTTTACATCACTGTCCACATAAAGTGCCATAAAGTATTCACGCCACTTGACTTTTTCAACATTTTGTTGTGCCTGAATTTAAAATTGATTTTGGTTTTGTCACTGTCTTCCACACAATACCCCATAATGTTAAAGTGGAATTATGTTTTTCCGTTTTGTTTTACAAATTAATAAGAAATGAAAAGCTGAAATGTCTTGAGTCAATAGGTATTCAACCCCTTGGTTATGGTAAGCAAAAATTTGTTCAGGTGTAAACATGTGCTTAATAAGTCACCATCAGTTGCATGGACTCATTCTGTGTGCAATAATAGTGTTTGACTACCTCATCTCTGTACCCCACACATACAATTATCTGTAAGGTCCCTCAGTTGAGCAGTGAATTTCAAACAGATTCAAGGAGGTTTTTCAGTGCCTCGCAAAGAAGGGCACCTATTGGTAGATGGCAAAAAAATTATAACTGCCATTGAATGTCCTTTTGATCATGGTGAAGTTATTAATTACACTTTGGATGGTGTATCAATACACCCAGTCACTACAAAGATACAGGCGTCCTTCTTAACTAAGTTGCCGGAGAGGAAGGAAACCGCTCAGGGATTTCACCATGAAGCCAATAATGTCTTTGAAACATTTACTGAGTTTAAACGCTGTGATAGGAAAAAACGGAGGAAATTATAGTTACTCCCCAATACTAAACTAATTGAGACAGAAGGAATCATGTACAGAATAAAAAATATTCTAAAACAAGCATCCCGTTTGCAACAAGGCACTAAAGTAGTACTGCAAAAAAAATGGCAAAGCAGTTCACTTTTTGTCCTGAATACAAAGTGTTATGTTTGGGGCAAATCCAATACTACACATTGCTGAGTACCACTCTATATTTTCAAGCATAGTGATTCCTGTATCATGTTATGGGTATGCTTGTAATCATTAAGGACTGGGGAGTTTTTCAGGATAAAAAATCTACAGAATGGAGTTAAGCACAGGCAAAATCTTAGAGGAAAACCTGGTTGTCTACTTTCCACCAGACACTGCAAGATAAATTCACCTTACAACAGAACAATAACCTAAAACACAAGGCCTAATCTACGCTAGAGTTGCTAACCAAGACGTTTGTGAATGTTCCTGAGTGGCCAAGTTAGTTTTGACTGAAATCTACTTGAAAATCAATGGCAAGACCTGAAAATGGTTGTCTAGCAATGATCAACAACTAATTTGACAGAGCTTGAAGAATTTTCAAAAGAATAATGGGCACACCCTTGAGTCAATACATGTTAGAATCTCCCAGTGTGTGTTGGAAAGCAGGCTGGACCAGGTTTTCCTCAAGGATTTTGCCTGTGCTTAGCTCAATTTCTTTTCATCCTAAAAAACACCATAGTCCTTGCCTGTGACGAGCATACCGATAACATGATGCAGTCACCATCATGCTTGAAAGAGTGGTACTCGGTGATGTGTTGTTGGATTTGCCCCAAACATAACGCTTTATATTCAGGACATAATTTCTTTGCCACATTTTTTTTGCTGTATTATTTTAGTGCCTTATTGCAAACAGGATGCATGTTTTGGAATATTTGTATTCTGTACAGGCTTCCTTTTCACTCCGTCATTTAGGTTAGCATTGTGGAGTACCTACAATGTTGTTGATCCGTTCTCAGTTTTCTCCTATCACAGCCATTAAACTCTGTAGTTAGTCTTGTCCCATCGCTGCAACCCCAATACGGACTCGGGAGAGGCGAAGGTAGAGTGCTGTGCGTCCTCCGAAACACAACCCATCCAAGCCACACTGCTTCTTGACACAATGCCCTTTTAACCCGGAGGCCAGACGCACCAATGTGTCGGAGGAAACACCGTACACCTGGCGACCGTGTCAGCAAGCACTGCGCCAGGCCCGCCACAGGAATCACTAGTGTGCGATGGGACAAGGACATCCCTGCCGGCCAAACCCTCCCCTAACGACGCTGGGCCAATTGTGCGCCACCCAATGGGTCTCCCGGTCGCGGCCAGCTGGACTCGAACCCAGAATCTCAGTTAACACTGTGATGCAGTGTCTTAGACCACTGCGCCACTCGGGAGGCAATTAATATTTTCACCATGCTCAAAGGGATATTCAGTGTCTGCTTTGTATTTATTTTTAACCATCTACCAATAGGTGCCCTTCTTTGCGAGACATTGCAAAATCTCTCTGGTCTTTGTGGTTGAATGTGTTTGAAATTCACTGCTCGACTGAGGGACCTTACAGTTATCTGTATGTATGGGGTGCAAAGTTGAGGTAGTCTTTCAAAAATCATGTTTAACACTTGCACATAGTGAGTCCATGCAACTTATGTGACCTGTTAAGCACATTTTTACTGCTCAACTTACCTTGCCATAACAAAGGGATTGGATACCTGATGACTCGAGACATTTCAGCTTTTTGTTTGTAATTAATTTGTAACATTTTCTAAAAACATAATTCCGCTGACATTATGGGGTATTGTGTATAGGTCAGTGACACAAAATCGAAATGTAATACATTTTTAATTCAGCCTGTAACAACAACATTTGGTAAAAGTGAAGCGTGAATACTTTCTGAAGGCACTGTATGGCCTACAAAGGCATTACATTGGTATGATAAGGTATTACATTTGTAAATAGAGTTCCTGATCATCTAGAAACTAAATGGGAAGTGTTTTGCCATTCCAGATCCCACAGTTCCTCCTGGACGACTGCAGCCAAAATGGGATCCCCTGTCGGATCTTCTGCACACAGCCCCGGCGTCTGGCAGCCATCGCTGTGGCGGAGCGGGTTGCTGCGGAGAGAGGGGAGAGCATCGGTCAGACCATTGGCTACCAGATCCGCCTGGAGAGCAGGTAGGAGCAAAGAGATGGAGTGAGGGAGGCACTGACTCGGTCTACTTTGACTGAGCTACTGTGAGGAAATTAATGACTCTGGTTGACCCCTCAGAGTTTCTCCTAAGACGCTGCTGACCTTCTGCACCAGCGGGGTGCTGCTGAGAACACTGATGGCCGGAGACACCACAATGTCCACTGTTACTCACGTCATTGTGGTGAGTACAAGTTATTGTTACCCTTTTGTTATCGTTCACTGCCATGACTGTATGCAGACCTGTCAACCTGCATGCATTTTACCTACCATGCACACAATTTGAGGTCAAAGTACACTGGTATGAAAAACGACCCAAAAATACTCAAAGATAAGCTTCTAGTTGGCACATTGTGGTTTTTGACTCAACCGTCTGAAGTTGGAACTGAGCCTATCAGATGACTTGGGCAAGGAAAACAAATCTCTAGCTCTCCGCTCTGGCCCGCCGCCATAGATGTAGTTGTGCTAAACTCAGCAAAAAAAGAAACGTCCTCACTGTCAACTGTGTTTATTTTCAGCTAACTTAACATGTAAATATTTGTATGAACATGAGATTCAACAACTGAGACATAAACTGAACAAGTTCCACAGACATGTGACTAACAGAAATTGAATAATGTGTCCCTGAACAAAGGGGGGGTCAAAATCAAAAGTAACAGTCAGTATCTGGTGTGGCCACCAGCTGCATTAAGTACTGCAGTGCATCTCCTCCTCATGGACTGCACCAGATTTGCCAGTTCTTGCTGTGAGATGTTACTCCCCTCTTCCACCAAGGCACCTGCAAGTTCCCGAACATTTCTGTGGGAAATGGCCCTAGCCCTCACCCTCCGATCCAACAGGTCCCAGACGTGCTCAATGGGATTGATATCCGGGCTCTTCGCTGGCCATGGCAGAACACTGATATTCTTGTCTTGCAGGAAATCACGCACAGAACGAGCAGTATGGCTGGTGGCATTTTCATGCTGTAGGGTCATGTCAGGATGAGCCTGCAGGAAGGGTACCACATGAGGGAGGAGGATGTCATCCCTGTAACACACAGCGTTGAGATTGCCTGCAATGACAACAAGCTCAGTCCGATGATGCTGTGACACACCGCCCCAGACCATGACGGACCCTCCACCTCCAAATCAATCCCGCTCCAGAGTACAGGCCTCTGTGTAACGCTCATTCCTTTGATGATAAACGCAAATCCGACCATCACCCCTGGTGAGACAAAACCACGACTCGTCAGTGAAGAGCACTTTTTTCCAGTCCTGTCTGGTCCAACGACGGTGGGTTTGTACCCATAGGTGACGTTGTTGCCGGTGATGTCTGGTCAGGACCTGCCTTACAACAGGCCTACAAGCCCTCAGTCCAGCCTCTCTCAGCCTATTGCGGACAGTCTGAGCACTGATGGAGGGATTGTGCATTCCTGGTGTAACTCGGGCAGTTGTTGCCATCCTGTACCTGTCCCGCAGGTGTGATGTTCAGATGTACAGATCCTGTGCAGGTGTTGTTACACGTGGTCTGCCACTGCGAGGACGATCAGCTCTCCGTCCTGTCTCCCTGTAGCGCCGTCTTAGTCGTCTCACAGTACGGGCATTGCAATTTATTGCACTGGCCACATCTGCAGTCCTCATGCCTCCTTGCAGCATGCCTAAGGCACGTTCACGCAGATGAGCAGGGACCCTGGGCATATTTCTTTTGGTGTTTTTCAGAGTCAGTAGAAAGGCCTCTTTAGTGTCCTAAGTTTTCATAACTGTGACCTTAATTGCCTACCGTCTGTAAGCTGTTAGTGTCTTAACGACCGTTCCACAGGTGCATGTTCATTAATTGTTTATGGTTCATTGAGCAGGCATGGGAAACAGTGTTTAAACCCTTTACAATGAAGATCTGTGAAGTAATTTGGATTTTTATGAATTATCTTTGAAAGACAGGGTCTTGAAAAAGGGACGTTTCCCTTTTTTGCTGAGTTTATTTTCCTCCCTGGAGCTGGATGGCAGCTCTCCTCTGTATGTTGATACATCTGATGTGTGAGGAAAAAGGGTAGGAGAAAATGGAGAATGAACTGTTTGCCAAATACATTTTCCAAAATTGTATGTGTTAGTCAAGAACATTACATTGAAGGTAGTTAGCTACAGCGTTAAGCAAATTAAGCGAGGACACCATAACAAGTTATGTTAGACTGTTAATGAAGTATGCCTATGTTAATAAATCTGTTCTTGATCTCCTCTTCATATGGCTGTCTGTCAACAGTAGACTGCTAATGATGTGATAATAGTCAGTTCACCAATGACAACAAGGCATGCTGAATGAATGGTAGCCGAGACCCAACTAGATGGATGAGGACAGGAATGGAGATCTGGAACAAGCTCATATAGGCCTAGTTCAGTTGTTTCATATTCCAAATAGCCTACAGTAAGTAATTGAATTAAGCATTTTCTGCCCAAGCAAAATTAAGCCAGTTTACATTTTCTATCCACATAAAGACACAGCATACAGGAAAGGCATTTCACTGTATTTGTGCATGTAACATTAAAACTTGAAACTATAATCATTACAGACTACCTCAATTTCCTTTAGGATCAGACACTTCTGTGTTGGCTACAATGTTTGATATAATTTGAGACTCTAGGTTTCAGAAAATGGCAGTTACAGATTTTTCAAAAATACAAAATGCTCCAACTTCCTTGAGGGCAGAATTGACCGACCACCTCCGGACCTCCCCCCTACCCAACCATAGTCCTAAATCAGCACCACCTTATCAGAAAATCCTAAGGATAGCCCTGATTGTAAATTTAAACATATATTTCTAGTTAGCTACTGAAGAGTAGCCAGTTACATTTACATTTCAGTCATTTAGATGCTCTTATCCAGAGTGACTTAGTTAGTGCATTCATCTTAAAATAGATAGGTGGGACAACCACCTGTCGTAGTAAGTACATTTTCCCTCAAAGTAGCTATCAGTAAATTTGGCGCTAGTAAGGGGGGGTAAGAAAGTCAAGTGCGATTGTTAGTTCACAAAAGACAATTTATTTGGTCGGTGTGCTCTGGGATTATTTAACATACTCTTTGAAGAGGTAGGTTTTTAGAAGATGGGCAGGGACTCTGCTCTCCTAGCTTCAGGGGGAAGCTGGTTCCACCATTGGGGTGCCAGGGAAGAGAAGAGCCTGGGCTGAACGGGAGCTGCGTTCCCATAGGGGTAGGAGGGCCAAGAAACCAGAGGTGGCAGAAGAGAGTACTCAGGTTGAAGTGTTGGGTTTGAGCATAGCCTGAAGGTAGGGAGGGGCAGTACCTCTTGCTGCTCTGTAGGCAAGTACCATGGTCTTGTAGTACCAAGTACCCATAAGTCTATAGCTTACCATTAGGCAGTCTTCTGCCAACATCATTATTAGGCAAAAGAAAAACGTTGTGGGGGCCTGGGGTGCCACCGCCATGCTGAAGTGGTACTCATAAAAATTCTTCAAAGTTGTCAGGTCTGCCACAGATAGAACATTGAGCCATATGTTTCACCGGATGTATAAAACTGAAGCATCCGGTTGGCATTTCCTCTCACCACCAAATATGGTGATGAGGAAGTCCAGTGGGAGAAGATGGAGCAAGATGGATTTTGGCTGACATTCAGCAAATGTTGTCATCAATGAAACATTTTGATCTCCAATATAGTTTTCTGTTCCCAAAACTAAAATCTGTTAGTCCTTTCTGTTCATAAGTTTTATGACTTTACCCTTTGCCAAAGTTTTAAATTATATTGTTTAGGAGTCCAAGGGCGAATTTAGCTATTGCACACACGCACTTCACAGAGTAGGTGTTCCCTAACAGAAATATGAAAACGCATGCTAGAACACGCTAATAAGATCTCGCTAGTTTGTGCTTGGCTCTGCCCACCTCCTTGCTTGTTCTACTCACTATGATAAATTTGTTCCCATTGGAAACGACAGGAGGTGGTCGATCTTGGATTAGTTATATAAATCTCTGGGTCTGGTGTGAAATCACGTCAATGACTGAATCCTGTTAAGCCTGTACGTCCAACCTCTTATCCAATCAGGATGAGGTTCACGAGCGGGATGGCCTGAGTGACTTCCTACTGACCAAGATGAGGGACATGCTCCAGACAATGCCTAATCTGAAGCTCATCCTGTCCAGCGCTGCCCTGGACGTGGAGCTGTTCCTCCGCTACTTTGGCTCCTGTCCTGTCATCCACAGTAAGTCATCTCAATGTGTTTGGTTAGACCACCTACAAAGACGAGAGTGCAGAAATCACTACAGAATCACTTAATCTACTCATTTGATATTGGGACGGGGATTCACCAGTGAAACCATTACCTGCAAAAGCCAGGTAATTTGCAGGGGAAGACCTCTGTATTGAAGGGGCTAGTGCTTGTCTTGACTGGTCCTGCCATCACTGATTGGTTAAGTGAAATGAATAAAAATGAGAAATTAAGAATGTATACATTTCTCTGGTTTTATCTAGTCAAAGGAAGACCGTTTGAGGTGAAGCAACTTTTCCTGGAAGACATCTTGAGGACAACAGGCTATTCAAACAAAGACATGAGGAAATACAAAAATGAGATCCAGAGGGGTAACTACCAACCATCGGTCATTCATTGTTTCTTTGATTTCCACTTTGATGTCCAGTGTCTCCCAGAATGAACGAGTGTATGCGTGTCGTCCCTGGCAGAGGAAAAGCAGCAGACGTCTTTGACAGAGTGGTGTAAGGTGCAAGAGGGCGGCTCCCGCCAGGAGCCCCAGAGGGAGAAGACCACCTCAGCCTCCTGTGTCCTTCAGGAGAATGACCTGCTGGACGATGGAGGGGACAGTGTTTTCACCCAGCTGGTGAGAACAACAAGTGGATATGGGCCATGCTCATTTGTCAATATCTATGTTTTCTAGGGATGTGCGTCTTTCCCTCTCAAGACAATTCGATGCAGGTTAGGATAATTATGTTATGGTTAGAAAAAGGGTTAGGATTATCTAAAATGCTAAAACAAATGTATACTTTTATGATTTCATTTGACTAAAGTTGTATCCCTTCTAGCCATGACAGAATGAGTGAGTTTCTCTTGTCCTTTCTTGTTGTCCTTGTTATGAAATTATCAACTTTACCTTGTGTATCTAAAAATGACTATGTTCAGGTAGTTTTGCTTGAAATCTTCAATACAATCAAAATAAATTTGAATGTAAGCCCTGATCATGTATAGCCAGATAAAATGTATAGCGCATTTGCTAAAAATAACCTAGCAAATTACATTTGTTGTCACTCAACTAATAAAGCATAATATTGCGCAGGCCATTTTACCAAGGTGACTCGCAGATGTGCCAGATCAGGAATAACATGCTGACCACGCAGCTTGTGTCGTGTTCGCGAGCATTGCAAAATAAATGTATATATGTTATTCAATCATTGCACCCACACTGCTCGCTCGTGTCAACGAGCGTCTGCGTAGCCAGGTGCTGCAAGTCCCGCCTCTCCTATGTCCTCATTTGTTTTTAGGAGCATATACCCACGTGGGTAATTTGAAAGATGAACTGAGGTCCACACTCCAGTTCAGTTGGTAGTAGTAATGCTCTTTAAAGTTGGTTGCCAACTGCCACAAAGAAGAATAAGAAGCCTCAAGGTGGACCGATTACTAGAAACAAACTTTTACCCTTATATCTGTTGATTAATTGTCAGAGTAGTTTCAGGTAAAATAACAACCTAATGTTTATATCCCAGGACAAATTAGCTAGCAACAGAAAGCTAGCTAGCTAAATTGGCATACATGTTTAATGCTTTTCGACCTGTCCCCAAATTAATATAGTTGGTTCAGTTCATTTTTATATTTCAACCTGCGTGTCCTGATCTAGTCTGGTGTGGGTGGACAAAATCAACATGCGCGCAAGCGGTCTGGTCAGCAAAGCCTACCTCTCCTTGGTCAGCCTACCTCTCCTTGGTCAACTGATATTGCCTCTGGTTGTTACTGTTGAGGAAGATGTTATTCAAAAATTATTCAAAATTACTTGTAGATCAATGACTGTCAACACAATTACATGCTTACTTCGACACAAAAGGAGAGTACCCAGTTGTCACAAAAGATGAGAGGTATTTTTGGAAGGTAGAAAGAAAGTAAGTTGAGAAAATAAATTTAGTGAACCAGCGATTCGTAACGTTTAAATCGATTTCCTGACCGATGCATGCTACATTTTGGATCTGTTAGGGGTCCCGCAGACTGATGCACTCATATCTTCGGCATCGGTCCCCGGTTCAAATGTTTATTGGTGAATCGTTACATCCTTAATGATTTTGATGTTATTTTCTCCCAATTGCTTCAGTTATTTTCAGTATATACTCTGGATGCCTCAAAGGGATACCACTACTTATTTTCTGATTGTTCACTCCTTAGTTCACCAACGTCACAGAAGGTATATTTGCTGGTTCGTACTAAAAGTGCCACTGGGTTTGCTATCAGTTTGATACAGGATGTCTTGTTCCAGAATGAGAAAGATGTGGCGTCATTGGACCCGTGGCTGCTGAAGGAGATGGACGCCTGCATCTCAGACATCTTCCTCAACCAGGACGCTGACGCCTTCGTCCAGCTCTTCAATCTCATCCTGAGTGAGAACGTCAGCGGTAAGCTGGGTTTTGTGTGCATCTTAAATTATGTATATTCTTGTATCTACACTACATGACCAAAAGTATGTGGACACCGGCTCGTTGAACATCTCATTCCAAAATCATTGGCATTTTGCTGCCATAACAGCCTCCACTCTTCTGGGAAGGCTTTCCACTAGATGTTGGAACATTGCTGTGGGACTTGCTTCCATTCAGCAACGAGCATTAGTGAGGTCGGGCACAGTCTGCGTTCCAATTCATCCAAGGAGTTCGACGGGAATGTGGTCAGGGCTCTGTGCAGGCCAGTCAAGTTCTTCCACACCGATCTCGACAAACCATTTCTGTATGGACCTCGCTTTGTGCATGAAGGCATTGTCATGCTGAAACAGGAAAGGTTGTTTCCCAAACTGTTTCCACAAAGTTGAATCGTCAAGAATGTAAATGTATGCTGGTAGCATTAAGATTTCCCTTCACTAGAACTAAGAAACCTAGCCCGAACCATGAAAAACACCCCCAGACCATTATTCCTCCTCCACCAAACTTAACAGTTGTCACTATGCATTGGGGCAGGTAGTGTTCTCCTGGCATCCGCCAAACCCAGATTGGTGAAGTGTGATTCATCACTCCAGAGAACACGTTTCCACTGCTCCAGAGTCCAATGGCGGCGAGCTTTACACCAGCCAATGCTTGGGATTGGTGATCTTAGGCTTGAGTGTGGCCATGGAAACCCATTTCATGAAGCTCCCGTCAAACAGTTATTGTGCTGACATTGCTTCCAGAGGCAGTTTAGAACTCAGTAGTGAGTGTTGCAAACGAGGACAGATGATTTTTACGCGCATCAGCACTCGGCGGTCCCGTTCTGTGAGTTTGTGTGGCCTACCAATTCACGGCTGAGCCGTTGTTGCTCCTAGACGTTTCCACTTCGCAGTAACAGTACTTATAGTTGACTGGGGAAATTTGACGAACTGACTTGTTGGAAAAGTGGCATCCTATGACAATGCCATGTAGAAAGTCACTGAGCTCTTCAGTAATGCCATTCTACTGCCAATGTTTGTCTATGGAGATTGCATGGCGGTGTGCTTGATTTTATACACCTGTAAGCAACTGGTGTGGCTGAAATAGCCAAATCCACTCATTTGAAGGGTTGTCCACATGCTTTTGTCTATAGTGTCTTATTTGTGTATAAAATAATGACACCAATGTTATAATTTTTTTATTTTTTTTTGAGAGTAATATTCTCAATAGTTATCAGCCAGATATGTCCTCCTCCCCTTCTGCTCCTCAGTGGACTACATGCACAGTGAAACGAGCGCCACTCCACTCATGGTGGCAGCAGGTCGAGGCTTCCTCAGTCACATTGAGCAGCTTTTGAGTATGGGAGCCAGCATCAGAATCAAGGCCTCCAATGGCTGGTATGGGTTTTGTATAAATGCATCCTATTTTTAGTTACTCTATAAACCATTACTAAGTCTGAAATCTTGATCAGTATTTGGTTTGTTTCAGGACTGCACTGGACTGGGCCAAGCACTTCCAGCAGGCAGAAGTGGTGGACCTATTAGAATCCTACCTGTAAGAGCACCATTTATCACTATCATTATTATGAATGACCACATGGAAACCCTGGCATTGTTTGTGGAGGATAACAGAAAGCCTCCTTCCATTGGTAGCTCATCCCTGGAGGCGGGGAAGCTGGACGAGTGGTCCCTGGTGCAGGCTGCCTCCACAGAGATGAGCCCGGAGGACCAGGAGCTGCTCAAGGAATACCACCACAGCTTTGACGACGAGAAAGTGGACCTTGACCTCATCATGCACCTGCTGCACAACATTTGCACCAGCTCAGAAGACGGTGAGAGATTCTCTTTTCTAGTGACTACTGGATGTCTTGTTTTTTTGTTTTTTTTACTTTTCAAAATGTTTGATACAAAGTGTCAGTGCCAATTTTCCTTGCTTGTATAGAACGACAAGTTTAATTTTTAAATATTTTCCATGTCAGGTGCGGTTTTGATCTTCCTCCCCGGATACGATGAGATAGTGGGTCTGAGGGACCGTATCCTGTACGACGATAAAAGATTCACAGATCACTCTCAAAGGTACCGTCAGTTAAATGACTGGCGAGAGCAACGTGTCACTCTCAACAGTTCATAATTGGGCCATCGGTATTTCAACATAGCTCTGGTCTATTTGTCAATTATTCTGTACATCAATCTATTTACGTTTAGTTTTTTTCATGCTGTTACTCCATGTTCCTGCTTATGCAACCCAAATGTTGATTTACACCTAACACATTTGCAAGTCAGATTAGTAAACCTCACTAGATTTACAAAAATGGCCAAATAGACCTATTTATACAAGAAATATGGATTATTTGGAGGAGACAATGAAGAGATGTTTATTTTTTTTTTTTGTCATGTTTGAACCACGTCTATAACCTCAGATCTGTGTGTTGTTTCTCCATAGGTACCAGGTCTTTACACTCCACTCCAACATGCAGACCTCGGATCAGAAGAAAGTGTTGAGGAACACTCCTGCTGGAGTCCGGAAAATAGTGAGTGTATTTTTACGTCTACTGTGCTGGCTAACACACCAAAGATCAGTTTGACCACTTGGACCCAAAATGTTCCTTAAAGAGACAGTCAGCAGTAGAAACAATAACAAAGCGTACTCCCCGCCCCTGTTTCTGTAAAAAGCTGAGGGACTGTGCTGGAGAAATGTAACCTCTCAAATTCATAGACAGAGCTATGATATCAAAATTATAGTTTTAATCATGTTTTGAAGCTATATAGTGTTTGTTTACAAACACAGTAAAACAAGCTTATATTTTGGGTTCTGATGAGGTACGAGACTTGAACTAAGCTCATGAGGCATCATAAATTATTCTCAAAGAATCAATGGTAAATATCAATAATTTATATGTAAAAAAAAATGTATGCTGCAACTGCTGATTGCCCCTGTAAACCAAAATACCATTCAACCCCAGCTTCTTGTTCAGAAATCAAGTATTTTCCTCTCTTCCTCAGATTCTCTCCACTAACATTGCAGAGACAAGTATCACCGTCAACGATGTCGTATTTGTCATTGACGCAGGAAAAGTAAAAGAGGTTTGAAAACAAGTCTACTGCACACATTTTACATTGACATTTATAATTTAGCAGACACACATATCCAGAGTGACTTACAGTTAGTGCTTTCATCTTAAAATAGCTAGATGGGCCAACCACACATCACAGTCCTAGTAAGTACATTTTTGCGAGGGGGGGTGGCATTATTTACAGTGAGGTGGAAAAGTATTTGATCCCCTGCTGATTTTGATCAGTCTATACTTTTAATGGTAGGTTTATTTGAACAGTGAGAGACAGAATAACAACATAAAAAATCCAGAAAACCACGTGAAAATTTTTATAAATTGATTTGCATTTTAATGAGGGAAATAAGTATTTGACCCCCTCTCAATCAAAGATTTCTGGCTCCCAGGTGTCTTTTATACAGGTAACGAGCTGAGATTAGGAGCACACTCTTAAAGGGAGTGCTGCTAATCTCAGTTTATTACCTGTATAAAAGACCCCTGTCCACAGAAGCAATCAATCAATCAGATTCCAATCTCTCCACCATGGCCAAGACCAAAGAGCTCTCCAAGGATGTCAGGGACACGATTGTAGACCTACACAAGGCTGGAATGGGCTACAAGACCATCGCCAAGCAGCTTGGTGAGAAGGTGACAACAGTTGGTGCGATTATTCGCAAATGGAAGAAACACAAAAGAACTGTCAATCTCCCTCGGCCTGGGGCTCCATGCAAGATCTCACCTCGTGGAGTTGCAATGATCATGAGAACGGTGAGGAATCAGCCCAGAACTACACGGGAGGATCTTGTCAATGATCTCAAGGCAGCTGGGACCATAGTCACCAAGAAAACAATTGGTAACACNGGCCAAGGCAGCAAAGGAGTGGCTCAAGAAGAAGCACATTACGGTCCTGGAGTGGCCTAGCCAGTCTCCAGACCTTAATCCCATAGAAAATCTGTGGAGGGAGCTGAAGGTTCGAGTTGCCCAACGTCAGCCTCGAAACCTTAATGACTTGGAGAAGATCTGCAAAGAGGAGTGGGACAAAATCCCTCCTGAGATGTGTGCAAACCTGGTGGCCAACTACAAGAAACGTCTGACCTCTGTGATTGCCAACAAGGGTTTTGCCACCAAGTACTAAGTCATGTTTTGCAGAGGGGTCAAATACTTATTTCCCTCATTAAAATGAAAATCAATTTATAATATTTTTCACATATTTTTCTGGATTTTTTAAATTGTTATTCTGTCTCTCACTGTTCAAATAAACCTACCATTAAAATTATAGACTGATCATTTCTATGTCAGTGGGCAAACGTACAAAATCAGCAGGGGATCAAATACTTTTTTCCCTCACTGTAAGATGCTCTTTGAAGAGGTATGGTTTCAGATGTTTTCTGAAGATGGGCAGAGACTCTGCTGTCCTAGTTTCAGGGGGAAGCTGGTTCCACCATTGGAGTGCCAGGAAAGAGAAGAGCTTGGGGAGAGATCATGTGAGGACAGGATGGAACCGATTTGACTTGGTGTATGAAGAGGAGAGGGCCTAGAACCGAGCCCTGGGGGACACCAGTAGTGAGAGACACATCCTCTCCACGTCACCTGGTAGGAGCGGCCTGCTAGGTAGGATGCAATCAAAAAGTGTGCAAAGCCTTTAGACGCCCAGCCCTGAGATGGATGGCGAAGAGGATTGGATGGTTCACAGTATCACAGCGGGTAGATCTAGGAGGATGAGAACAGAGGAGAGACCGTTAGCTTTGGCAGTGCGGAGAGCCTCCGTGACACAGAGAAGAGTAGTCTCGGTTGAGTTACCCGTCTTGAAGCCTGACTGGTTAGGGTCAAGAAAATTGTTCCGATAGCGAGTGTGTTTTGGAAAGAAAAAGGAGTCTGTAGTTAGATGTTAGAGGGGTCGAGGTTTGCTTTCTTGAAGAGGGGAGCGATTTTGCCATTTTGAAGTCCGAGAGGACGCAGCCAGTCAGGAATGAGTTGATGAGGAATGGGAGAAGGTCTGGAGGAGGGGATGGGGTCAAACGGTCAGGTTGTCGGGTGGCCTGACCTCACTAGTCGCAGGATTTAATCTGGAGAGGGGGGAGAAATAGGTCAAGGGCTGAATGGCTAGGTTTGGAGGGGAGACAGCCTGTAGGGAAGAGGTCAGAGACCTGACCATGTGGTGCAAGGACAAAAACCTGTCCCTCAACGTGATCAAGACAAAGGAGATGATTGTGCACTACAGGAAAAGGAGGACCGAGCACATCCCCATTCTCATCGACGGGGCTGTAGTGGAGCAGGTTGTGAGCTTCAAGTTCCTTGGCATCCACATCACCAACAAACGAACATGGTCCAAGCACACCAAGACGGTCATGAAGTGGGCACGACAAAACCTATTGCCCCTTAAGAGACTGAAACGATTTGGCATGGGTCCTCAGATCCTCAAAAGGTTCTACAGTTGCACCATCGAGAGTATCCTGACTGGTTGCATCACTCCCTGGTATGGCAACTGCTTGGCCTCCGACCGCAAGGCACTACAGAGGGTAGCGCGTACGGCCCAGTACATCCCCGGGGCCAAGCTTCCTGCCATCCAGGATCTCAACAGTTGTGGCCAAAAGTTTTGAGAATGACACAAATATTAATTTTCACAAAGTCTGCTGCTTCAGTGTCTTCAGATATTTTTATCATATGTTACTATAGAATACTGAAGTATAATTACAAGCATTTCATAATTGTCAAAGGGTTTTATTGACAATTACATGAAGTTGATGCAAAGAGTCAATATTTGCAGTGTTGATCCTTATTTTTCAAGACCTCCGCAATCCGCCCTGGCATGCTGTCAATTAACTTTTGGGCCACATCCTGACTGATGACAGCCCATTCTTGCATAATCAATGCTTGGAATTCGTGGGTTTTTGTTTGTCCAACTGCCTCTTGAGGATTGACCACAAGTTCTCAATGGGATTAGTCTGGGGAGTTTTCTAGCCATGGACCCAAACTTATTGATGTTATGTTCCCCAAGCCACTTAGTTATGCCTTTTGCCTTATGGCAAGGTGCTCCATCATGCTGGAAAAGGCATTGTTTGTCACCAAACTGTTCCTGGATGGTTGGGAGAAGTTGCTTTTGGAGGATGTGTTGGTACCATTCTTTATTCATGGCTGTGTTCTTAGGCAAAATTGTGAGTGAGCCCACTCCCTTGGCTGAGAAGCAACCCCACACATGAATGGTCTCAGGATGCTTTACTGGCATGACACAGGACTGATGGTAGCGCTCACCTTGTCTTCTCCGGACAAGCTTTTTTCCGGATGCCCCAAACAATCGGAAAGGGGATTCATCAGAGAAAATGACTTTACCCCAGTCCTCAGCAGTCCAATCCCTGTACCTTTTGCAGAATATCAATCTGTCCCTGATGTTTTTCCTGGAGAGAAGTGGTTTCTTTGCTGCCCTTCTTGACACCAGGCCATCCTCCAAAAGTCTTCGCCTCATTGTGCGTGCAGATTCACTCACACCTGCCTGCTGCCATTCCTGAGCAAGCTCTGTATTGGTGGTGCCCTGATCCCACAGCTGAATCAACTTTAGTCCAGCAAGCGCCAGGACAGTCTCCTATCTTGGGCACCCTGAAGCCTTCTTCACAACAACTGAACCACTCTCCTTGAAGTTCTTGATGATCTGATAAATGGTTGATTTAGGTGCAATCTTACTGGCAGCAATATCCTTGCCTGTGAAGCCCTTTATGTGCAAAGCAATGATGACTGCATGTGTTTCATTGCAGGTAACCATGGTTGACAGAGGAAGAACAATGATTCCAAGCACCACCCTCCTTTTGAAGCTTCCAGTCTGTTGGTCGAACTCAATCAGCATGACCGAGTGATCTCCTGCCTTGTCCTCGATAACACTCACACCTGTGTTAACGAGAGAGTCACTGACATGATGTCAGCTGGTCCTTTTGTGGCAGGGCTGAAATGCAGTGGAAAGTTTTTTGGGGGATTCAGTTCATTTGCATGGCAAAGAGGGACTTTGCAATTAATTGCAATTCATCTGATCACTCTTCTTAGCATTCTGGAGTATATGCAAATTGCCATCATACAAACTGTTCGCAAAGTCTGCTGCCTCATTTATATTTGTGTCATTCTCAAAACCTTTGGCCACGACTGTATACCAGGCCCTAAAAATTGTCAGACTCCAGCCACCCTAGTCATAGACTGTTCACTCTGCTACCGCACGGCAAGCTGTACCGGAGCGCCAAGTCTAGGTCCAAGAGGCTTCTAAACAGCTTCTACCCCCAAGCCATAAGACTCCTGAACAGCTAATCAAATGGCTACCCAGACTATTTGCATTGCCGCCCCCCCCCCCTTCTATGCTGCTGCTACTCTTTATTATTTATGCATAGTCACTTTAATAATTCTACCTACATGTACATATTACCTCAATTACCTCGACACCGGTGCCCCCGCACATTGACTCTGTACCGATACCCCCTGTATATAGCCCCTCTATTGTTATTTACTGCTGCTCATTAATTATTTGTTATTCTTATGTCTTACTTTTTTACATGTAAAATCCCATTGAGAATGGGATAAATACTAACGAGCGCGTTGCGGACATTTTATACAGTGTCTGACCGAAGCTATACAGGTAACAAAAAAATGCTACTTATGCATGCAAAAAAGGCTCTTGATCCAGGAAGGGATTCTCTGCTGTTCTCAGCTTGATTTCGGAAGAAGCCAACCGCTTCGCTAGCTAGTTATCTATCTACTAAATTAGCAAACCAAATGCCCAACTGCAGTGCATTTAGCACATTTTGGACAGTTTAGTTATAAGAAATCTAGCTGGCAAACATTTAGTTGAATTCCATACTGTAATTAGATTACCTGGGGCATGCTGCACAACAAGTGACTCGAGGCTCCGGTCTCTCATCGTTGTGTGGTGTAAATACAATGCCTTTGGAAAGTATTCAGACTCTTTGACTTTTTCCACATTTTGTTAGGTTACAGCGTTATTCTAAAATGTATCATTAATTTTTTTACCGAAGCCACTCCTGCGTTGTCTTGGCTGTGTGCTTAGGGTCATTGTCCTGTTAGGGGTCCTGAGCACTCTGGAGCAGGTTTTCATCAAGGATCTCTCTCTGTACTTTGCTCTATTAACCTTTCTGTCGATCCTGACTAGTCTCCCAGTCCCTGCCACTGAAAAACATCCCCACAGCATGATGCTGCCACAACCATGTTTCACCGTAGGGATGGTGCCAGATTTCCTCCAGACGTGGGGCTTGGCATTCATGCCAAAGAGTTCAATCTTGAATTCATCAGACCAGAGAATCGTGTTTCTCATGGTCTGAGAGTCATTTAGGTGCCTTTTGGCAAACTCCAAGCGGGCCGTCACATGCCTTTTTACTGAGGAGTGGCTTACGTCGGCACACCTCCCTGACAGAGTAGCAAATCTGATACGTGATTTGTTTCACCATCACAGAAGTCCTTTGATGCCCTGAACCATGTGACCATGCTGAAGATGGTGTGGATCTCCAAGGCCAGCTCTCTGCAGAGGAAGGGCAGGTGAGGCACAGTGTACATCTGAGCCCTACCACAGAGGCACTCTATAGACATACCATGATAAGAGTATCATCTCTTATGAAGCCTCATAACGTCTTAAGCCCTCTTATTAATGAGTCCTGTGTTTAACAGAGCTGGACGTTGCCGACCAGGGATCTGCTTCCACCTCTTCAGTCGTCTCCGCTTTAACAACATGCTGGAGTACCAGGTCCCCCAGCTACTGAGGATGCCCCTGCAGGTACACACACTTCAAGCAGAATGTATGAAACATACTTTATACAGATACAGTTATTATAAACCCTTGCATGCAAGCATACCCCTCACACACTCATAAGGCAGTGTTGATTGTGGTAGTTAACTCCTCCCATTTCTCTCTCTCTTTCAGGAACTCTGTCTCCACACCAAGTTGTTGGCCCCAATCACCTGTTCCATCGCTGAATTCCTGTCCAAAGCACCTGAACCACCTCCCATCCTCATTGTCAAAAACGCAGTGCAGATGCTCAAGGTAAAAGCTATTTTTTGTTTTGAACCAATCATGACCTGAATAATATTTTGTTTATCTTCTGTCCTTTATTATTGACCACTTTTGTTATTGAGGTGAGGGAATCAGTTCTTGGCACTGTGACTCTATGTAATGACCATAGATAGAACACAATACCAACCGTTATATTGATCCCCCATCCATAGACCATAGACGCCATGGACCCGTGGGAGGACCTGACGGAGCTGGGCTACCACCTGGCTGACCTGCCTGTGGAGCCCCACCTGGGCAAGATGGTGCTGTGTGCCGTGGTGCTCAAGTGCCTAGACCCCATCTTGACCATCGCCTGCACGCTGGCCCATCGTGACCCCTTTGTGCTGCCCTCCCAGGCCTCCCAGAAGAGGGCATCCATGCTGTGCCGGAAGCGCTTTACTGCAGGGACCTTCAGCGACCATATGGCTCTGCTCCGAGCCTTCCAGGTAAGGGGGGGAATTTGGGGTTTAATGAAAAAAACTCTGTCAAATTGCTGTTGATGTTTAGAGCTAAATGTTTTTCATTCGTTATTAGCTTGATTTGACTGCACAAATCGTATTGAAAAAAATATTGTCCAAGCGACATGTTCCTAACTACATCTCTCCTGCTGTGTTGTAGGCTTGGCAGAAGGCCCGCACCGACGGCTGGGAGAGGTCCTTCTGTGAGAAGAACTTCCTGTCCCAGGCTACCATGGAGATCATCATAGGGATGAGGACCCAGCTGCTAGGACAGCTCCGAGCAATAGGTCAGCCTTGCCTATCTTGTTGTATGCTCTCCTTATCGGTAATACAGTGGTTCTGAGGGCTCAGGTGGAGCATGGTGGACCAAGGTTGTTTGTTTTGTATACTGAATGCATTAATTTGACTGTAAGTGGTGTTTGATAAAGACTTATGCTCTACTGAAGCCCACACAACCACCAACTGACCCTCTGTGAACTGAATAGCCTTGTGAGTCATCCACATGTCTTGGTGCCCACCATGTCCTGTGGCCTTTCTTCCCCCCACACACAGCACCACCGCGACTCATATCCTGTGGAATTTTTCTTTGTGCCTCCCACCTCCCCCCTACACACTCTCTCACACAGCACCACCACGGCTCCCTCCAAGGACAGCTCCCTCACAGAAAAATCTAGCCATTGATTCCTTTTCCATTGTGTATTCCACCACCAGGCTTTGTGCGGGCACGGGGCGGCGGGGACATCCGTGACGTGAACCTGAACTCTGAGAACTGGTCAGTGGTGAAGGCAGCCCTGGTGGCCGGAATGTACCCCAACCTGATCCATGTGGACCGTGAGAGCTGTTCTCTCTCCGGGGCCAAGGAGAAGAGGGTCCGCTTCCACCCCACCTCCATCCTCAGCCAGCCACAGCCCCACAAGAAGGTAGCTCGCACACATCCTCTCTTCACCTACTTGACTGACTTCTTATTTAACTCCTAGTGGAGCAAAGGGTCTTCTTCAGTGAACCCCGTTTATTGCTGTTTTCTTAAATACAGTAGGTGCTTCCTGTCTTCATCTTTTTTATTTACTGTATGCTTACATTTAGTCCAAACCATATATACTCAAACCCTATAAACCCAAACCAACCCTGACTCAAAGCAACAAACTAAAAACATGTTTTTACTTGTCCCTTCATCTCATAGATCCCCCCAGCCAATGGTCAGGTGGCGGCCGTCCAGTCCCTGCCCACCGATTGGTTGATCTATGACGAGATGACGCGAGCCCATAGGATAGCCAGCATCCGCTGCTGCTCTGTGGTCTCCCCCATAACCGTAGCCATCTTCGGGGGCTGTGCCAAACTGCCCAGCACAGCCCTACAGGAACCTGCTGTTCAGAAAGGTAGGGTTATCTAACTGAAGGAAACATCCTTTGCTACACGTTGTGTATAATATTTTAATTGAACTAAATTTAAGAATTGAGTTACTCAAGATTTGCCTGTATTTGTAATACACTTAAAGGGATAGTTCACCCAAATTACAAAATTATATATTGCTTTCCTTACCCTGTAAGCGGTCTATGGACAAGGTATGACAGTAACCCATGCTTTGGTTTAGTTTTCCTGGCACTATTTTCACATGCTAACGTTTTAGCATTTGTTGCACAAATCCCATAAACCCCTTAAGGATCGGACCCTTTTTTTACATTTTTGCCGAAAATGACATACCCAAATCTAACTGCCTGTAGCTCAGGACCTGAAGCAAGGATTTTCATTTTCTTGATACCATTTGAAAGGAAACACTTTGAAGTTTGTGGAAATGTGAAAATAATGTAGGAGAATATAACACATTAGATCTGGTAAAAGGAAATACAAAGAAAAAAAACATTGCATATCTGTTCAAAATGTTGTATCAAGACTGCCCAAATGTGGCTAATTGGTTTATTCAAAGTTCATAATTGTGCACTCTCCTCAAACAATAGCTACTGTAAATTGGACAGTTAGATTAACAAGAATTTAAGCTTTCTGCCCGTATCAGATATGTCTATGTCCTGGGGGAAAAAATGTGTTACTTACAACCACATGCTAATCACAATAGCCTACTTAACTCAACCGACCTGCAGGGGGGGGACTGATCCCGTAGAGGTTTTAAGTAATGGGACCGATTTTAGCGTTTTTCACGCATCATGTTGAAAACATCTACAAGTGATTTTGTTGAGCTAAAAAATCTATTTTAGATACTTTCGGATGATTTGGACATGATGTGCGAGAAATGCTAATAGCGGTCTCTTGACTTGAATGGGATTTATGCCACAAATGTAAAAACATTAGCATGTGGAAACCGTGCCAGAGAAACTAAACCAAAGCATGGATTTTTGTCATACCCTGTCCATAGACTGCTTGCAAGATAAGGAAACCAATGTCATGACTGCTCCAAAGAGACTTGTAGATAGGGCTGGGTGGTATATCGTGAATACCAGTATGGATTTTTACAATATTGTCTATAACGATAGGTTGATCCAGTGCTAAATAAATGAAAGTTCTCCAAATTGGACTACTTTTCTGTCAGTTTTGTCCTAGTTTGGTTGTGTATAAAATAATCATTGGAAAAACCCCATAAAACCACTAAGAATGCATTTGTTGCCATCCTAGGGTTAAGCACTACTCTTTAATATATTTAGAACTTTTATTCAGAAGCATAAAATACTGTTGAATGCTGTCAAACATGAGAAACATGTTGTGATATTATATTTTGGCTGTATCGCCCAGCCCTACTTGTAGAGATCACTCTCTGCCTGTATGGTCACTAGTTGATGTGTATTCTGTAAACGACGAAACCTAACCTCCTATGTGCCTGCTGTAGATGACGTGGTGAATGAGAGCAGTGACAGTGAGATTGAGGATCGCTCCACAGCCAACCTGGCTCAGATGAAGATCGACGAGTGGCTCAACTTCAAACTGGACAAAGAGGTGAGGACAAAGGTTGGTTATTTTGCAGTGCTGATATACTCAAAGTACCCTTCAAGCAATGCAACTGGGCATTTCATTTAAACAGCAGTTTGCATCTAGTGTTCATTATATTCTTAGCTGTAAAACCCACTCTCTCCTCCCTCACTACCTTCCTCCTTCCCATCCTTCTGTCTGTCAGATGGTGGGTCTGGTGTTCCAGCTGAGGCAGAAGTGGCACGGTTTGTTCCTGAGGAGGATCCGCTCCCCCGCCAAGCCCTGGTCCCAGCTGGATGAGGCCACCATACGGTCCCTGGTGTCGGTCAGTTCTACACTCTGGCTTAAATTATGAAAGAAATGCTGGAAATACCACAGTAAATGGGCCTGTAAACCTGTTAGCTGTCCAGCCTGTTGGTAGCTGTCCAGCCTGTTGGTAGCTGTGCAGCCTGTTGGTAGCTGTGCAGCCTGTTGGTAGCTGTGCAGCCTGTTGGTAGCTGTGCCGCCTGTCAATGACCCATCTATCCTCATCCTGTCTCCAGGTGCTGGGGGCTGAGGATCAGACTGCAGGGCTGCAGCAGCCCACAGGGATTGGCCAGAGGCCCCGGCCCATGTCCTCTGAGGAGCCCCCCCAGACCTCCTCCTGGAGGAACACCAACAGCAGGAGAACCTCCGGCCCCACAGCCAGCCCTGACATCCCGGAGCTCCCTGACGAACCCCTCATCCCCGCCCCCTCACACACAGCCACAGACAGGTGAGGAGAGGGGTTTAGATGTGCCAGTATGGGAAATGGACCAACTATGATCAAATGTTCTATCTCAGTATTTACAGTACAATGCCTTATAGCAGGGGTCGGCAACAGGCAGACCAAAACTGGCCAGCAAGATTGATATATATATATATATATATATATATCTATCTATCTAAGAAATCACTAGGAATTCAGCAAAAAAGTTGTTTCGTTTAGAAAATCTGTTCCCAAGTATTGCCATGAATAAATAAAAAAAGACTCGATCGTGTCTCAATGTAATCAAGGTATGAAATTATTGTTATTTTCAAGTACATTCTCTTTGAGCTTAGTTGTAGGTAATTTGCAGTGTACAAATTATTATAATTATGTTCTGGCTTCCCGACCATCCGCGCCGACAAGAATACGCCCGTGGCTGAGTCTAGTTGCCTACCCCTGCCTTATAGGTTAGCGAAGGCTATGTCAACCTGTTAATTACATTTTTGTAAACCTGATCTATGTCCAGTTCCAGGCCAGTCCTCTAACCCCCCAGACCATCCACCCCTCCCCTCTTCCTCCAGGTCCTCCAGACTCTCCCCTGCCTCCAGACTGTCCCCTGCCTCGGCCCTCCTGCACCCCAAAGCCCCCCATGGCTGCAGGGAAAAGGGCTCCAGGCGCCCCACCGACGACCACTCCTCCACCCCCAAGTCTCTGGAATCGGCTTCACTCAGCTTTCCCAGCCCCTGTCCCAGCCCCCCTCCCACCTCATCGGGAAAGGTACACAAATAACCAATATCTTTATTACTACAGGTTGGCTCCAGCAACGATTGAAGTCCTTTATCCCAGTGTGTAAATCTAAATATATCATAGTTTCTCAACTCAATGTCTCCCTCAGTGCTCCAAGTCTCCGTCCCCGAGGCCAGGCGTTGCGCCGATGCGTTACTTCATCATGAAGAGCAGCAACCTGAGGAACATTGACATCTCCCAGCAGAGAGGCATCTGGTCCACCACGCCCAGCAACGAGCTCAAACTCAACAGAGCCTTCCTGGAGAGCAGCCTGGTCTTCCTGGTCTTCTCTGTGCAGGGCTCCGGACACTTCCAGGTGTGTGTGTGTGTAAGTGAGAGGAAATGGAGAATGGCAGGCTGTAACATGTCATTTTCGTGCCTCAGGGCTATGCACGGATGACATCGGTCATTGGACAGGAGCGCTGTCAGGACTGGGGCTCCACAGGGCTGGGTGGGGTTTTCAGTGTGGAGTGGACCAGGAAGGAGAGCCTGCCCTTCCAGTGTACCCACCAGCTGCTCAACCCCTGGAACGACAACAAGAAGGTGCAGATCAGCAGAGACGGACAGGTGGGTTACCTGACTAACATCAATACAGTCACAACTTCTCCAAAGACTAGGACCAATATAGAACCAATATAATCAAATGAACAAACATATGTTACGCAGCTAATATGGTCAGAATGACCTCACAGACTACTGTTAAGATGTGGGTTCAAGATGATCCCACTATCAGAGAACAATATTGTTGACAAACAAGATTCAATAGTTGAAGACTCTTTAAACTATCTTGCCAAAACACACCCAGTAAAATGCCCTACAAGACATCAAGTGAGATGACTGGTTTATTTGTCGGGGAGGATGCACAACCAATATATTGCTAAATAGCTAATTTCCGTCTGTATATTTCTATGCCTGAAATGTAACTCATTTTGTTTTCATCTCATCTCACTCTCCTTCCTCACTTTTCCTCCCTCTCTGCCTCCTGGATTAGGAGTTGGAGCCCCAGGCTGGAGGCCAGCTGCTGCAGCTGTGGGAGAGACTCTCAGGGAAACCACAACAGCAACACGAGGTACAACAGGCCCCATCTTTATCATCAAATAACCACAGGTTACACACAACGTAACTCCAGAAATAGAATTTGCACAGCGTTTAAGGAAATCTGACAAAATAACTGCTCACTCTTGGATAGTCCCATTTCTCATTTTACAATGCACCAAACTGGTTTAATTTTACTGAGCCTTGACCTGTTATTTTGCTATGTCCATTTGATTAATTTTATTAAATACCATTTATTAGTTGGCAATGTGGTCATTACATGTATTTCCTCCCTCTTTAGCCATGAGAGATTGCACTGCTTGCACTGACCTTCAGGACCTCACCACTTGACTTGGCTATGTGTCATTATAATAGATCAAAGATGGCGTTATAACAGATCGAGGGCTAGTTTTATTCCTAAATGTGTTTTGAACCACCTCCACACACACTTCTTTGTCAGTGGTCCACAACCAGTTACCCAATGTGTTTGTATTTGGCAACAAAATAAGTATTTGTAACTGGGATTCATGTTCTGAAGTTGTTAACCTTTTCAGATGCTATAATGTTATGTTCAAGAATATCTAAGTGCAGAAAGCTGTGTTTACATGAAGTGACCTCACGAGAGAAGTTATGTTTGTTTTTAATATTCATTTTCCTGGTGTTTTTTGAAGCAAATTTATAAATATGATGACGAGACTGACATCTACGCTAATTCCCAGTGACATATAAGGGACTACAGTGAAATGTAATAACGATTGGGACATTCAGTGAGGAATCTTTTTTTTTTTTTTTTCTCAATGCTTCTCACAGCACATATGAGTTGCATGTACCATAGCACTCCATGGCACACAATGTGTTTAATGTTATTTGTTAACAACATGTTTGAATGTGTCACTGCACAAGGTCGCCCAGACTGGAGCAACCGAAACCATAGCAACCATAATGTAACCTTGTACTGTAGCTAAACTGCCTGGTGAGACCTTACTAGAGGTCATGTCTTTCTCTGTCAACGACCCACATTTTTGTTTTTATTAATTTCAACGGATTTATGATCTTTTGTAAATGTATTTAAAGAAAAAAAAACTTTTATCCAGTTTTTGGATATGAAATGTTCCTACTGAGCATTTCTTCATTTTTTTTGTTCTCTGTTCATTTTATCCCTGGTAAAGCAGGGGGTTACATATTACAATTGACTGACAAGTCTGTGTTCGTTTGAGCGTTTTTTTTAATGGTTGTATTATCGAAGTAAGAAATGGATATAAAGAATTTCTATCAATAAACTGTCAGCTTTTTTATACACCCACATTGCAGTATCACCTGAAAGGGAAAGTTCCCCCTAAAAAAATCAAAGATTATATGGTGCCAAATCTTAATAATAATTTGGTGGGTGCTTATATTTGTCCTATTTCACATATGTACAAGTGTATATTAATTTGCATTTGTGAATTGTACATTTATTTTTTGCTTAGCCCACTCTCCCTGAGACAACCTCGGAGACGGGGGTCACGGCTAGGGTCTGCTATTATCAATGGGACCCTCGAGCAATTATTGTTAAGTGCCTTGCTCCAGGGCACATCAACAGATTTTTCGAACTAGCGATCTTTCGATTACTGGCCCACCGCTCTAACTGCTAGGCTACCTGCCGCCCATAAAACAAAGTCTTTCCTACCTATTTGGTATTCCAGACTTGAATAAAATGTGGTCCATAGGAATGCAAATCAATTAAGAAATTAACTTGAATTTGGACAGAGTTATTGGCACCAACCCTGACAAGAACCCCTTTGATTTTGTGGTGAATTTATTCCCTGTAAAGCTGTTTGCCTGCTACTGTACACCTCAGTAACCCATAGAAAATACACATTTTAATAGTGCAAGAAAATATTTATTAACTACATATTTACATCCCTTCCACCCCAGTAGATTGTACAATGCATATTTGAGTTGAAGCATTAGAAATGACAATTTACTGAAGGCTACTGAGCACACAGTAAACATTCATGTAGAGCTGATAGATTCCCCCCTTATGTAGCAAGCCTGCTCTCTACCTCGTGTCTGTGTCCTGTTGTATATGAATGTGTGTATGCTGTGTGAGATTTGTTTTTGTAGTAGTGAATGTGAAATGGTGAATTTAAGCTCTATTCTGAGTGTGTTCAGGTGAGGGACGGCCAGTGGTTGGTTACTGAGGTCTCCCTCTGCTGGTGGCATGCAGGATCCGCAGCAGGTCTCCTGCCATTCCGCCCATTAAGGCAGCGTTCTGTTCGCTGGGTGACTGACGTTTACTGTCCTCTTGGCAGTCTGGGTCTAGCACACAACTCTCTGTAAAAAAGTGAAATATTATGACCAGTGGATGATGCAAAATTGTATATACAAAAATATTTGGGTTCAAGTAAGTACACAAGTCACCTCCCATTAGTAAAACCAGTCAAATATTTTAGCAACTGTTTCAAAGCTCACCTGTCCATTTACTGACTTTAACCATTTTACCTGAGTCACAGCAGACGCCGGGTGCAGCACAGCTTCCCTCAGAGCCACACACTCTTCCTCCGGCCTCGCAGGGGGAGGGCAGGTAGTTCTCCTCCACACAACCAGCTGCCTCAGGGGAGCCCACGTAGCAGCCCATCCCCTCCCCACAGCAGATACTTGGGCCAAAGCAGCGACCCCTGTCCCCGGGGCCACACGACATGCACTGGAAATTAAAGCAACCATTGTTAATTAATCCCTGTGCATGAAAGTGCGATTACGCACGACCATAGCGCATTGGAAACACGGCTACACCACACCGGAATGTATCATTCCCGCTGATTACTGTGTTTGAGGTTGAAATGAATAGTATCTAGCCTACGTTGAGTCATGATTGAATATTGCAAGGAGTCACACGAAGGACAATTATGTCGCCAAAATCATCCCTATTTTGCGCAATGAATGTGGCAGCATATAGGCTATCCACATGAAGCTGCTTTGATGCTAATCTGACAATTATTTTATTTTCATCAATAGGCCTAATTGATTAGAATAAATAGGCTCCTTAATTCAAGCAAAGTATTATTTGCACCAATAAAGTTTCTTAAAACAACGAACTACGAAATGTAATAAAAATTAACTGTTAATTGGGAACACAGTTCAGTAACATTACTTCCCATTTTAAATCTACGAATAAACTCACCTGTCGTGGAAGATCAGGAAAAGAGCGCTTCCCGCCTCGCGGACAGTTCTGGATGTAGCACGCGGAGGAGAGCGCGAGGAGCCCAAGGACCCACAGCAGTGGAAATGTAGAATATGGCATCTTGTTCAGTCTAAAGTGCTTCGTCCAATTGATACTGTCGGCTACAACTGAAGTCTTTCAAAGGGCTCGGTTTTTCTTTTCGAATGTCTGCTAGAAACTTTCCGTTATTTATAGGGATCGTCCCAACTGATAAAGCTTGCGCCTACGTCATCACAACCCTTTGCACTTCAATGGGACCACCCCCAATGTCCGATCTGATGACTCAGCTGTCAAAATTAATATATAAAAAGACTGATAGAATAGATGGATAAGACTGACCGTTTGACACCGTCTGTTTGTATAATTAAGGGAGTTGTCGGGTGAATGCCCTTTACACCTGTCCACTGTCAGACCAAATGGATATTGCCTTGAAATTATGTGACACCATGGACATTCCAATAAGATTCATTACAAATAAATGGAACCATTCAACCCCATATATTGCCAATGAGGTCAATAATTGTCTCTAAAAAAATACTCCTAAACATGTATTTCTATAACATACAAAATAATTTGTTCTTAACTCATTTTAGGTAATGCAAGTTGTCTCCCCTTAATTAACCCGTTGCATTCCAATCATAGGATAAGAGACTAAGAGGGATGGAGAAACAAAAGGTGTGACGTTGATCCAGAGTGGTGTGCTTGTGACAAGCTATTAGACAGACAGACAGATCAAGCAGCGAAGACCCAGAGTGATGGGCTGCATCAGAAATCTTCCATTTTGTTTATGGCACATCAAGCAGGACCTCTGATCATGAGAAGATGCTGTCAATCCCTTTACAGGGATGCCAAGGCTAATTGCTCTGAATATGTATGACTGTTACACTAAACCAGCCATTCATATGCAAGGCAGCAAACAAAATGGAGCAACAGTGAGAAGTCATGGGGAGTCAAATGGATGGAGCAAAAAGAACCATTTCTACCCTCACCCCTATGGCTGCATGGTAATGCTGTGATTTAAAAAATACAGCCAGTACAACTAGTACAGTTTAGTACATCACATGAGTTGGTAGAGGATACGGGCTTCCTAATGATATTGGGTAGATTAGCCAATGGTGCAGCTTGGCACACACATTTCTTAGACTGCCCAATGATTCCATACATAGTCTACTGTAGAGCTATGGCGGTGGTGAGAGAACTGGGAAAGAAACAACAATTCTGAATGTAACAATCGTCTATATGGGACTAATTCTCGAATACCTTGGAATAAACCTTGAAACCAACCATATCAGTAGGACATGACATGGACAGATAAAATAAGCTACAGCAAGTGTAAGGTTTTAAACAGCCATGTTTATGCAGTGCCATTTGACACCATCATTTAGGAATACATCAAGCTATTGGAAATTCAAATGGGCCTTTCTAAATGAGTGTTATTTCTCAATGTCGTAACAGGTGGCTTGTTGTGTATCATACTGGCATTGGAATAGTAAAATCTCAATAAGTGTCTCGTTACAAAAATTACTCAGAGAAGAAGTGACAAACAAGGCATCAAAGACAACCTCTGAAGAGGGCCAGAGGTCAGACTCCAACGCAGAGATGAGCCAGGGGACAGTGTGTGCCTGTGTGTGTGTATGTCTTTGAGCGTGTCTTTGCATGTGTGTGGATAGAGAGTGAGAGAGACACATTGTACAGCACTTACAGTGCATTCGGAAAGTATTCAGACCCCTTCACTTTTTCAGATTTAGTTAAAAGTTTTTTAAATCCCTCATCAATCTACACACAATACCCCATAATGACAAATCAAAAACAGGTTTTTAGAAATGTTAGCAAATTTATTCAAAATAAAAAACAGATCACATTTACATAAGTATTCAGACCCTTTACTCAGTACTTTGTTGAAGTACCTTTGGCAGAGATTAAAGCCTTGAGTCTTGAGTATGACGCTACAAGCTTGGCATACCTGTATTTGAGGAGTTTCTCCCATTCTTCTCTGCAGATCCTCTCAAGCTCTGTCAGGTTGGATGGGGAGCGTCGCTGCGCAGCTATTTTCAGGTCTCTCCAGAGATGTTCGATCGGGTTCAAGTCCGGGCTCTGGCTGGCCCACTCAAGGACATTCAGAGACTTGTCCCGAAGCCTATATGTCCCGAATTTAAGAAAATAGCGCCGGACGAAATGGCAGCAGTTTTACGGATGCCCAACCAATTGTGCTATTATGTGGTTTTTTTCCCGTTATTTGTAACTTATTTTGTACATAATGTTTCTGCAACCGTATCGTACGGCAAAAAAGAGCTTCTGGATATCAGGACAGCAATCGCTCACCTCGAATTAGACAAAGATTTTTTCTTCAACAAGGAGGACACACAATACATTCTACAAACACCCCATAGGGCCGACATCCACACTATTTACAAGAGGAAGCGACGCAAGGACAGAGGACAAAGAGCCGGATGCCTGGTCAGGACCCGGAGAAGGCGATTGGGAAAGCTGCCGCTACCGTCAATACTACTCGCCAACGTGCAATCATTGGACAATAAATTAGACGAGGTACGATCACGAATATCCTACCAACGGGACATCAAAAACTGTAACATCCTATGTTTCACGGAATCGTGACTGAATGACGACATGGATATTCAGCTAGCGGGATACACGCTGCACCGGCAAGGTAGAACAGCACACTCCAGTAAGACAAGGGGGGGCGGTCTGTGCATATTTGTAAACAACAGCTGGTGCACGAAATCTAAGGAAGTCTCTAGATTTTGCTTGCCTGAAGTAGAGTATATTGTGATAAATTGCAGGCCACACTACTTGCCTAGAGAGTTTTAAGCTACAGTGAGGGAAAAAAGTAGAGACAGAATAACAACAAAAAAATCCAGAAAAACGCATGTGAAAAATGTTATAAATTGATTTGCATTTTAATGGAGGGAAATAAGTATTTGACCCCTCTGCAAAACATGACTTAGTGCTTGGTGGCAAAACCCTTGTTGACAATCAGAGGTCAGACGTTTCTTGTAGTTGGCCACCAGGTTTGCACACGTCTCAGGAGGGATTTTGTCCCACTCCTCTTTGCAGATCTTCTCCGAGTCATTAAGGTTTTGAAGCTGATGTTTGGCAACTCGAACCTTCAGCTCCCTCCACAGATTTTCTATGGGATTAAGGTCTGGAGACTGGCTAGGCCACTCCAGGACCTTAATGTGCTTCTTCTTGAGCCACTCCTTTGTTGCCTTGGCCGTGTGTTTTGGGTCATTGTCATGCTGGAATACCCATCCATGACCCATTTTCAATGCCCTGGCTGAGGGAAGGAGGTTCTCACCCAAGATTTGACGGTACATGGCTCCGTCCATCGTCCCTTTGATGCGGTGAAGTTGTCCTGTCCCCTTAGCAGAAAAACACCCCCAAAGCATAATGTTTCCACCTCCATGTTTGACGGTNACGGCGTAGTGTGTTACCAATTGTTTTCTTGGTGACTATGGTCCCAGCTGCCTTGAGATCATTGACAAGATCCTCCCGTGTAGTTCTGGGCTGATTCCTCACCGTTCTCATGATCATTGCAACTCCACGAGGTGAGATCTTGCATGGAGCCCCAGGCCGAGGGAGATTGACAGTTCTTTTGTGTTTCTTCCATTTGCGAATAATCGCACCAACTGTTGTCACCTTCTCACCAAGCTGCTTGGCGATGGTCTTATAGCCCATTCCAGCCTTGTGTAGGTCTACAATCTTGTCCCTGACATCCTTGGAGAGCTCTTTGGTCTTGGCCATGGTGGAGAGTTTGGAATCTGATTGATTGATTGATTGCTTCTGTGGACAGGTGTCTTTTATACAGGTAATAAACAGATTAGGAGCACTCCCTTTAAGAGTGTGCTCCTAATCTCAGCTCGTTACCTGTATAAAAGACACCTGAGAGCCAGAAATCTTTCTGATTGAGAGGGGGTCAAATACTTATTTCCCTCATTAAAATGCAAATCAATTTATAACATTTTTCACATGCGTTTTTCAGGATTTTTTTGTTGTTATTCTGTCTCACTGTTCAAATAAACCTAATAAATAAATTAAAATTATAGACTGATCATTTCTTTGTCAGTGGGCAAACGTACAAAATCAGCAGGGGATCAAATACTTTTTTTCCTCACTGTATACTTTTCGTGGCTGTTTATTTACCACCACAGACAGATGCTGGCACTAAGACCGCACTCAGTCAGCTGTATAAGGAAA
This sequence comes from Hucho hucho, assembly GCA_003317085.1. Lineage (NCBI taxonomy): Eukaryota > Metazoa > Chordata > Actinopteri > Salmoniformes > Salmonidae > Hucho > Hucho hucho. Next base: position 2,046,080 of record QNTS01000002.1, read on the forward strand.
TAAGCAAACAGGAAACCACTCACCCAGAGGCGGCGCTCCTAGTGGCCGGAGACTTTAATGCAGGGAAACTTAAATCAGTTCTAACAAATTTCCATCAACATGTTAAATGTGCAACCAGAGGGAAAACAATTCTGTACTCCACACACAGAGATGCGGACAAAGCTCTCCCTCGCCCTCCATTTGGTAAATCCGACCACAGCTCTATCCTCCTGATTCCTGCTTACAAGCAAAAATTAAAGCAGAAAGCACCAGTGACTTGGTCTATAAAAAAGTGGTCAGATGAAGCAGATGCTAAACTACAGGACTGTTTTGCTATCACAGACTGGAACATGTTCCGGGATTCCTCCGATGGCATTTAGGAGTACACCACATCAGTCACTGGCTTTATCAATAAGTGCATTGAGGACGTCGTCCCCACAGTGACTGTACGTACATTCCCCAACCAGAAGCCATGGATTACAGGCAACATTCGCACTGAGCTAAAGGGTAGAGCTGCCGCTTTCAAGGTGCGGGACTCTAACCCGGAAGCTTACAAGAAATCCTGCTATTATGCTCTGCGACGAACAATCAAACAGGCAAAGCGTCAATATAGGGCTAAGATTGAATCATACTACACCGGTTCCAACGCTCGTCTTATGTGACAGGGCTTGCAAACTATTACAGACTACAAAGGGAAGCACAACCGCGAGCTGCCCAGTGACACAAGCCTACCAGATGAGCTAAATCACTTCTATGCTCGCTTCGAGGCAAGCAACACTGAGGCATGCATGAGAGCATCAGCTGTTCCAGACGACTGTGTGATCACGCTCTCCGTAGCCGACTTGAGTAAGACCTTTAAACAGGTCAACATACACAAGGCTGCGGGGCCAGAGGGATTACCAGAACATGTGCTCCGGGCATGTGCTGACCAACTGGCAGGTGTCTTCACTGACATTTTCAACATGTCCTTGATTGAGTCTGCAATACCAACATGCTTCAAGCAGACCACCATAGTCCCTGTGCCCAAGAACAAAGGCAACCTGCCTAAATGTCTACAGACCCGTAGCACTCACGTCCGTAGCCATGAAGTGCTTTGAAATGTTGGTAATGGCTCACATCAACACCATTATCCCATTTACCCTAGACCCATTCCAATTTGCATACCGCCCAAACAGATCTACAGATGATGCAATCTATTGCACTCCACACTGCCCTTTCCCACCTGGACAAAAAGGAACACTTATGTGAGAATGCTATTCATTGACTACAGCTTAGCGTTCAACACCATAGTACCCTCAAAGCTCATCACTAAGCTAAGGATCCTGGGACTAAACACCTCCCTCTGCAACTGGATCCTGGAATTCCTGACGGGCCACCCCCAGGTGGTGAGGGTGGGTAGCGACACATCTGCTACGCTGATCCTCAACACTGGAGCTCCCCAGGGGTGCATGCTCAGTCCCCTCCTGTACTCCCTGTTTACCCACAACTGCAGGCCAGGCACGACTCCAACACCATCATTAAGTTTGCAGACGACACAACAGTGGCAGGCCTGATCACCAACAACGAAGAGACAGTCTATAGGGAGGAGGTCAGAGACCTGGCCGGGTGGTGCCAGAATAACAACCTCTCCCTCAACGTAACCAAGACTAAGGAGATGATTGTGGACTACAGGAAAAGGAGGACCGAGCACGCCCCCATTCTCATCGACGGGGCTGTAGTGGAGCAGGTTGAGAGCTTCAAGTTCCTTGGTGTCCACATCAACAACAAGCTAGAATGGTCCAAACACCAACACCGTCGTGAAGAGGGCACGACAAAGCCTATTCCCTCTCAGGAAACGAAAACGATTTGGCATGGGTCCTGAGATCCTCAAAAGGTTCTACAGCTGCAACATCGAGAGCATCTTGACTGGTTGCATCACTGCCTGGTACGGCAATTGCTCGGCCTCTGACCGCAAGGCACTACAGAGGGTAGTGCGTACAGCCCAGTACATCACTGGGGCTAAGCTGCCTGCCATCCAGGACCTCTACACCTGGCGGTGTCAGAGGAAGGCCCTAAAAATTGTCAAAGACCCCAGCCACCCCGGTCATAGACTGTTCTCTCTACTACCGCATGGGAAGCGGTACTGGAGTGCCAAGTCAAGGACAAAAAGGCTTCTCAACAGTTTTTACCCCAAAGCCATAAGACTCCTGAACAGGTAATCAAATGGCTACCCAGACTTTTTGCATTGTGTGCCCCCCCCCCCCAACCCCTCTTTTTACACTGCTGCTACTCTTTGTTTATCATATATGCATAGTCACTTTAACTATACATTCATGTACATACGACCTCAATTGGGCCGACCAACCAGTGCTCCCACACATTGGCTAACCGGGCTATCTCCATTGTGTCCCGCCACCCACCACCCGCCAACACCTTCTTTACGCTACTGCTACTGCTACTGCTACTATCATATATGCATAGTCACTTTAACCATAGCTACATGTACATATACTACCTCAGCCTGACTAACCGGTGTCTGTATGTAGCCTACTGTATGTAGCCTCGCTACTTTTATAGCCTCGCTACTGTATATAGCCTGTCTTTTTGCTGTTGTTTTATTTCTTTACTTACCTATTGTTCACCTAATATCTTTTTTGCACTATTGGTTAGAGCCTGTAAGTAAGCATTTCACTGTAAGGTCTACACCTGTTGTATTCGGCGCATGTGACAAATAAACTTTGATTTGATTTGAATCCACTCCTGCGTTGTCTTGGCTGTGTGCTTAGGGTCGTTAACCCGGAAGCCAGCCACATCAATCTGTCGGAGGAAACACTTTACAGCTGGCAACCGAAGTCAGCTGCGAAAATCCAGCCACGTCACGGACACCGATGTCACGCTTCCAGACAAACTAAACACCTTCTTTGCCCGCTTTGAGGATAATACAGTGCCACCGTCGCGGCCCACTAACAAGGACTGCGCCCACCCTCCATGGCTGATGTGAGTAAAACATTTAAACGTGTTAACCCTCGCAAGGTTGCTGGCCCAGACGGCAGACAGTGTGGTGAAGAAGGCGCAACAGCGCCTCTTCAACCTCGGGAGGCTTAAGAAATTTGGTTTGTCACCCAAAACCTGACAGATTTTTACAGATGCACAATCGAGAGCATCCTGTCTGGCTGTATCACAGCCTGGTACGGCAACTGCACCGCCCTCAACTGCAAGTCTCTCCAGAGGGTGGTGCGGTCTGCACAACGCATCACCGGGGGCAAACTACCTGCCCTCCATGACACCTACAGCACCCAATGTCACAGGAAGGCCAAAAAGATAATCAAGGACATCAACCACCTAAGCCACTGCCTGTTCACACCGCTACCATCCAGAAGGCGAGGTCAGTACAGGTGCATCAAAGCTGGGACCGAGAGACTGAAAAACAGCTTCTATCTCAAGGCCATCAGACTGCTAAACAGCAATCACTAACTCAGAGGTTGCTGCTTACATTGAGACCCAATTACTGTCCGCTTCAATAAATAGATCACAAGTCACTTTATACAATGCACTCTAAATAATGCCACTTTAATAATGTTACATATCTTACATAACTCATATCACATGTATATACTGTATTTTATACCATCTATTGCACCTTGCCTATACCACTCATCCATATACTTACATGTACATATTCTCATTCACCCCTTTAGATTTGTGTGTATTAGGTAGTTGTTGGGGAATTGTTAGATTACTTGTTAGATATTACTGCACTGTCGGAACTAGAAGCACAAGCATTTCGCTACACTTGCATTAACATCTGCTAACCATGTGTATGTGACAAATACAATTTGATTTGATTTCGAGTCTCATAGCAGGGTCTGACTACTTATGTAAATAAGGTATTTCTGTTTTTTTATTTATAATACATTAGCAAAAAACTCTAAAAACCTGTTTTCACTTCATCATTGCTGTATTGTGTGTAGATTGATGAGGATTTTTTTATTTAATACATTTTCGAATAAGATGTTGAAAAAGTGATGTGTGCAGCCAACAGAAACCTTATCAAAAGCTTTGACGCTGGTTCATGCTACAGCCGATCATGTTAACACCCTTACAATTTCTACCTGTTTTAACTGAAATACACATTTTAAATGTCCTCATTCTTTAAAAAGCTATTCAAGAAATAATGTATGCGTTAAATGTATTGATATACTTTATAAAATAACTTAAACTAACAATTAATGAACTAATAATAAAACTATTATCCAAACATTAAGGCCTAGATCAATCAGATCAAGAGTTAATGGTGACAGCAGACACCCGCATAAAAGCATTGCAGATGTTTTGGTTGGAGGTGGAACTGCGTTGGAGCTGTCCAATCGGGTTAGCAGCTGCTCTTGCGATCATTGTCACGAAGCCACACCTGCCCCACTCACGTTAGAAGTTCAGAACAAGAAAGTGGAGGCTATATATAAAAAATTAAGCTCAAATTGAAAAATCATTCAACAAAATAATGAGGATTTATATCATGTAAATTACATCTCACCTTCCAGTGTTCAAACTTGTAAACAAGGCTGCATGGGATTTCTGTTAATGCAACTCCGTGCAGCCAATGGCATTGTTGTTCTTTAGGTATAAGCTAATGTCAGGAGCCACTTGCGGATTTGACAGCTCTAACGCAGTTCCACTTCTGACGCAGCCTAAACAACCGCTATGCAGATGTAGGCTGAAGTGGATCTGATTGAATAGAGCCCTGTCAGGCTCTTGTGTAGCTGGTGCATAAAGTCAGGCGCAGGAGAACAGTACTGAGTGAGCAAAAACCTTTACTCAAACAAAATATCCATGCAAACCGCGTAATTACAAAACAACATGCCAAACGCAAAACAGGCGAGGCATATACACAAGAACATGGGGGGAAAACAGAGGGTTAAATACACAACAGATAATGATGGGGAATGCAAACCAGGTGTGTGAAAAACAAGACAAGACAAATGGATAATGAAAAGTAGATCGGTGATGATTAGAAGACCGGTGACGTCGACCGTCGAATGCCGCCCGAACGAGGAGGGGAACCGACTTCAGTCGAAGTCGTGACAAGCCCTAAGTCAACCTATTTTTCCTGCCCTTTATCATGGTTTTCATGTGAACAATCTGTTGTCTATCATGAAGCCCTGTCATTGAAATTATTCACTGTATATGAAAATGAGATTTCCGTTCCACAAGTCTATTTGTTTCTGAACCTTGAGCATGGAGCTGGAAACTTTGCAAACAACCTCTTCTATAACTCCCTCCACATCCTTCAGTGACTCTATGTAATGACACACTTCATTTCAATTTGACAATCCACTTAAAAGGACCAGCGGCCTCTGGCACACGTCCTCTGCTTTGAGAAGGACAGAGGAAACAAAGTAGTTATGAAATCGGGATGTAATTGAATAAATGCGTCATACCCACCATAAACCATGTTGCTTGTGGCCTAGACAATGTCTTTGCCAAGGAACTAAACCCTGCGTCACGCATATTAGAGAGTTTTAGAATTACTAGACAAGTTCAGAAAGGCATAGGTCATGTACGCCTTCTTGTAAAGATGCGGTAAAGAGGTCAATTGAACTTGACCAGTTAACATTTACTTATACTAAACCTGAAAAGGGACAACTTCTACATGTTATGCAGCGAAAACAGCCAAATCGAACTTAAGTAACCACATTATGGGCCTGTTACAACACATCAATCACAACAGATTTGACAAATATCCACTTTGTTAGATCAGATTTGTTGAATGTGCACCAATCTGGTCAATGGAACATCTGCATTCTATTGACTCCTTTAGCACATTTATTCAGTTGTCTCTGAGTGCAGTGACAGTTTTTTTTTTTTTTTTTTTTTAAAGGCAAGTCAGTGAAGAACAAATTCTTATTTACAATGACGGCTAAGGAACAGAGGGTTAACTGCCTTGTTCAGAGGCAGAACGACACATTTGTACATTGTCAGCTCTGGGATTTGATCTAGCAACCTTTCAGTTACTGGTCCAACACTCTAACCACTAGGCTACCTGCCGCCCCAAATGCAGTAAAAGAAGGAATAATATTATGGTTACCTTCCAGATACAGTGGCAAGAAAAAGTATGTGAACCCTTTGGAATTACCTGGATTTCTGCATAAATTTGTCATAAAATGTTATCTGATCTTCATCTTAGTCACAACAATAGTGTGCTTAAACTAATAAAACACAAATTATTGTATTTTTGTCTATATTGAATACGTCATTTAAACATTCATAGTGTAGGTTGGAAAAGTATGTGAACCCCTAGGCTAATGACTTCTCCAAAAGCTAATTGGAGTCAGAAGTCAGCTAACCTGGAGTCCAATCACTGAGATGAGATTGGAGATGTTGGTTAGAGCTGCCCTGCCCTATAAAAACACTCACAAAATTTGAGTTTGCTATTCACAAGAATCATTGCCTGGTGTGAACCATGCCTCGAACAAAATAGAGCTCAGAAGACCTAAGATTAAGAATTGTTGACTTGCATAAAGTTGGAAAGGGTTACAAAATTATCTCTAAAGCCTTGATGTTCATCAGTCCATGGTAAGACAAATTGTCTATAAATGGAGAAAGTTCAGCACTGTTGCTACTCTCCCTAGGAGTGGCCATCCTGCAAGGATGACTGCAAGAACACAATGCAGAATGCTCAATGAGGTTAAGAAGAATCCTAGAGTGTCAGCTAAAGACTTACAGAAATCTCTGAAACATGCTAACATCTCTGTTGACGATATGTAAAACACAAAACAAGAATGGTGTTCATAGGAGGACACCACGGAAGAAGCCACTGCTGTCCAAAAAAAACATTGCTGCACGTCTGAAGTTAGCAAAAGAGCACCTGGATGTTCCACAGTGCTTCTGGCAAAATATTCTGGGGACAGATTAAACCCAGTCCTGACCTCAACCGGATTTTTAAAATGCTGTGGCATGACATCGAGAGCGGTTCACACCAGACATCCTAAGAATATTGCTGAACTGAAACAGTTTTGTAAAGATGAATGGTCCAAAATTCCTTCTGACCGTTGTGCAGGTCTGATCCGCAACTACAGAAAACATTTGGTTGAGTTTATTACTGCCAAAGAAAGGTCAACCAGTTATTAAATCCAAGGGTTCACATACTTTTTCCACCCTGCACTGTGCATGTTTACACGGTGTGTTCAATAAAGACATGAAAATGTATAATTGTTTGTGTTATTAGTTTAAGCAGACTGTGTTTGTCTATTGTTGTGATTTAGATGATCAGATCAAAGTTTATGACCAATTGATGGAGAAATCCAGGTAATTCCAAAGGGTTCACATACTTTTTCTTGCCACTGTATGTAGCAAGCTGCAATAGAACAAGAGAGACAGATATGAAACGTTTAAATCTGGTATAAAAGTTTCACTTCACAACTCCCAAAAAACATTTATTTTACATCAATACTTTGTTGACATTGTGCAGAGCTGACTCTAGATAGTGGATGGATAATGACAGCAAATATCCAATAGGCTTTAAAGGCCACAACACACAAAGCATGGTCTTTGCTCAGGATTTTACTAATTTCCTTCAAGGCGACGGAAGGAACTAACCTTAGTTGGATGGGCCCCTGAACCACTGGTAATCTCACAGAGAATGATTTTAAAGATATATA
>QNTS01000002.1:2054268-2088872 GCA_003317085.1 Hucho hucho
ATGACACAATTTAATACAGGGTAAGACTGGTTAGCAAGGGACAGTTTGACATTTTACTGGGGTGGGGTCTGGTCCAAAATAGGAGAGGGTTATCTAACTTTTTTTTGCTTTGGGAGCATTGTGTTGTTTTTTATTGAGCACAGGGGAGGGTAGTGCTTTTTTTCTGTGATTTACATTTGCCAATTTGCAGATTTTACTATATAATGTCCTCATCTGCTTGCATGTGTCTCCCCTATAAATGTGTACCAGTCAACTGTCTATCCTGCCCTCTATCTAAAGTGCATTTGTAAAGTATTCAGACCTCTTGACTTTTTCCACATTTTGTTACGTATTCTGTTACGTAGCCTTATTCTGAAATTGATTAAATATAGGCTTATGTTCCCAGCAGGCCCATTCATTCAGGAAAGCATAACATGCGTTCTGCGATCCGAGTGGCTATTCCTCGACCTTGAATATAATGCTTCAATATAGCCAAAATATTTAACTTTTAAAATGTATTACCTTTTATGTGTGGCATAAACACAACTAGTCACAATGTTTTAATCTGATTAGGCTACTTCAAAAGTCTCCTGTAGGCTACCTGTGGATGTTCATCCACTCTAATATAATTCCAACCGATATCGGCCTCCCGAGTGGCACAGTGGTCTAAGGCACTGCATCACAGTTGCTAGCTGTGCCACTAGAGATCCTGGTTTGAGTCCAGGCTCTGTCGCAGCTGGCCGTGACTGGGAGACCCATGGGGCGGTGCACAATTGGCCCCGCGTTGTCCGGGTTTGGGGAGGGTTTGGCCAGCAGGGATGTCCTTGTCCCATCGCGCTCTAGCGACTCCTGTGGTGGGCAGGGCGCATGCATGCTGACACTGTCGCCAGGTGTACAGTGTTTCCTCTAACACATTGGTGTGACTGGCTTCCGGGTTAAGTGGGCATTGTGTCAAGAAGCAGTATGGCTTGGTTGGGTTGTGTTTTGGAGGACGCATGACTCTTGACCTTTGCCTTTCCCGAGTCAGTACTCGAGATGCAGCGATGAGACAAGACGGTAACTACAAATTGGGGTGAAAAAGGGATGAAAGTAAAAAATTATAATTCCAGCATCCAAACTATGTAATGGCCATTCGATTAATGGAGACATCTGTTACAAAACACCAAAAAGTTTCTCAAACCAAGCCTTCAATGCTGAGTAGGGAGTGATGTATTTTCTGTTTGTTGAGATTGACATACTCTACTTGATTGTGGTGTTGCATTGCTTATTGGTTGTGTGTGGTGCATTGGCACGGAAACCGTTTGGTGGTAAATTTGCTGCATATATTTTATATCATTATACATACAGCATCAAAATGTGGAAAATTTGATTTTCCCACTGATCATTGTCTGCAGCCGGCTCTGATCGTAGTGTAATGAGACAGGCAGGGAGAAGGAGCTAGTCCATGGTGTAGTCGCAAAAACCATCAAGCGCTATGATGAAACTGGCGCCACAGGAAAGGAAGACCCAGAGTTACCTCTCCTGCAGAGGATATGTTTATTAGAGTTAACTGCACTTCAGAAATTGCAGCCCAAATAAATGCTTCAGAGTTCAAGTAATAGACATATTTCAACATCAACTGTTCAGAGGAGACTGTGTGAATTCTTGCAAAGAAACCACTACTAAAGGACATCAATAAGAATAAGAGACTTGCTTGGGCCAAAAAACACGAGCAAAGGACATTAGACCAGTGGAAATCTGTCCTTTGGTCGGAGTCGAAATTTGGTTTTTGGTTCTTTGTGAGACGCAGAGTAGGTGAACGGATGATCTCTGCATATGTGGTTCCCACCGTGAAGCATGGAGGAGGAGGTGTTATGGTGTGGGGGTGCTGTGCTGGTGACACTGTCTGTGATTTACTTAGAATTCAAGGCACACTTAACCAGCATGGCTACCACAGCATTCTGCAGCGATACGCCATCCCATCTGATTTGCGATTTAGTGGGACTATCATTTGTTTTTCAACAGGACAACGACCCAAAACACACCTCCAGGATATGTAAGGGCTATGTGTCCAAGGAGAGTGATGACTGCTGCATCAGATGACCTGGCCTCCACAATCACCCGACCTCAACCCAATTGAGATGGTTTGGGATGAGTTGGACCGCAGAGTGAAGGAAAAGCAGCCAACAAGTGCTCATCATATGTGGGACTGTTGGAAAAGCATTCCAGGTGACTACCTCATGAAGCTGGTTGAGAGAATGCCAAAAGTGTGCAAAGCTGTCATCAAGGCAAAGGGTGGCTTTTTTGATTAAATATTTAATTTGGTCTTACTGCTATTAGCCCATATAAACCCATTGAATAACAGATTCATACAAGGATAGTCAAAAAATAAATGAAAAGGAAGTACGCTATATATACAAAAGTATGTGGACACCCCTTCAAATTAGTGGATTTGGCTATTTCAGCCACACCCGTTGCGGACAGGTGTATAAAATGGAGCACACAGCCATGCAGCCATCTCCATAGTCAAACATTGGCAGTAGAATGGCCTTAATGAATAGCTCACTGACTTTCAACGTGGCACCATCACAGGATGCCGCCTTTCCAACAAGTTAACTCTGCAAATTTCTGCCCTGCTAGTGCTGCCCCGGTCAACTGTAAGTGCTGTTATTGTTAAGTGGTAACGTCTAAGAGCAACAACGGCCCAGACGCAAAGTGGTAGGCCACACAAGCTCACAGAACAGGACCACAGTGCTGAAGCGTGTAAAAATCGTCTGTTCTCAACACTCACTACCAAGTTCCAAACTGCCTCTGGAAGCAACGTCAGCACAAGAACTGTTCGTCGGGAGCTTCATGAAATGGGTTTCCATGGCCGAGCAGTGGAAACGCATTCTCTGGAGTGATGAATCAAGCTTCACCATCTGGCAGTCTGACGGACAAATCTGTGTTTGGCGGTGCCAGAAGAACGCTATCTACCCGAATGCATAGGTCCAACTGTAAAGTTTGGTGGAGGAGGAATAATGGTCTGGGGTTGTTTTTCATTGTTCGGGCTAGGCCCTTAGTTCCAGTGAAGGGAAACCTTAACACTATAGCATACAATGACATTCTAGACTATTTTGTGCTTCCAACTTTGTGGCAACAGTTTGGGGAAGGCCCTTTCCTGTTTCAGTATGACAGTGCCCACGTGCACAAAGCGAGGTCCATACAGAAATTTGTTGAGATCGATGTGGAAGAACTTGACTGGCCTGCACAGATCCCTGACCTCAACCACATCAAACACATTTTGGATAAATTGGAATGCCAACTGCAAGCCAGGCCTAATCGCCCAACATCAGTGCCCGACCTCACTAATGCTCGTGGCTTAATGGAAGCAAGTCCCCACAGCAATATTCCAACATCTAGCCTTCCCAGAAGAGTGGTGGCTGTTATTGCAGCAAATGGGGAACCAACTCCATATTAATGCCCATGATTTTGGAATGAGATGTTCGACAAGCAGGTGTCCACATACACTACATGACCAAAATTATGTTTTGAAATGTCTGTCCTATATCTGAGAGACATAAGAAAGATCAGGAATAATTTTTTACTGTGGAATAACCCGTATACCTTGGACGTGGAAATGCCCTATTCACTTCCATAACTTTTTCGGCACAGTACCGAGTTACCTTCAGACGAGTCCTGTGACACTGGTGGGGGTTGTACAGCAAAACGGAGAACACCATCGTGTTCGTGAGTCTCATCTTTAAAGGGGTCATATTAGTGTGTAGCCCAAACTGTTCAGACACTACAGACGTTTTCGTGAGAAGACCGATTTTCAGGATGTATCCTGGTCTGACAAAAATTGCTGTAGCTCTGCCACCTTCCACTGCAGATGCAAAAGGCCAACATCGGCAGATGCAGTGGAAGACGCAGCCTATTCAAATAACCCAGATATCTCTAGCTTAAATATACAAACTTGCACATTGTAGTGCAACCACTTGGTAAATCTGTCCTATAGATTAACACAAAATTCACATTCAATAGCACTGTCATATTGGAGAATGAAATTCTGTCTGTAATCTTGATATACCTACATCTCAAAGTCACTTTTTTTCCTGAACATTCATGATTTTGTTCAGAAACATCCCCACATAAATGTCAATACCTCAAAACTAAGCTACATAGTATGTCAAATATTCACGAAGGACATACAGTGAGGGAAAAAAGTATTTGATCCCCTGCTGATTTTGTACGTTTGTCCACTGACAAAGAAATGATCAGTCTATAATTTTAATGGTAGGTTTATTTGAACAGTGAGAGACAGAATAACAACAAAAAAATCCAGAAAAACGCATGTGAAAAATGTTATAAATTGATTTGCATTTTAATGAGGGAAATAAGTATTTGACCCCCTCTCAATCAGAAAGATTTCTGGCTCCCAGGTGTCTTTTATACAGGTAACGAGCTGAGATTAGGAGCACACTCCTACAGGGAGTGCTCCTAATCTCAGTTTATTACCTGTATAAAAGACACCTGTCCACAGAAGCAATCAATCAATCAGATTCCAAACTCTCCACCATGGCCAAGACCAAAGCGCTCTCCAAGGATGTCAGGGACAAGATTGTAGACCTACACAAGGTTGGAATGGGCTACAAGACCATCGCCAAGCAGCTTGGTGAGAAGGTGACAACAGTTGGTGCGATTATTCGCAAATGGAAGAAACACAAAAGAACTGTCAATCTCCCTCGGCCTGGGGCTCCATGCAAGATCTCACCTCGTGGAGTTGCAATGATCATCAGAACGGTGAGGAATCAGCCCAGAACTACACGGGAGGATCTTGTCAATGATCTCAAGGCAGCTGGGACCATAGTCACCAAGAAAACAACTGGTAACACACTACGCCGTGAAGGACTGAAATCCTGCAGCGCCCGCAAGGTCCCCCTGCTCAAGAAAGCACATATATATGCCCGTCTGAAGTTTGCCAATGAACATCTGAATGATTCAGAGGACAACTGGGTGAAAGTCTGGTGGTCAGATGAGACCAAAATGGAGCTCNACAAAGGAGTGGCTCAAGAAGAAGCACATTAAGGTCCTGGAGTGGCCTAGCCAGTCTCCAGACCTTAATCCCATAGAAAATCTGTGGAGGGAGCTGAAGGTTCGAGTTGCCAAACGTCAGCCTCGAAACCTTAATGACTTGGAGAAGATCTGCATAGAGGAGTGGGACAAAATCCCTCCTGAGATGTGTGCAAACCTGGTGGCCAACTACAAGAAACGTCTGACCTCTGTGATTGCCAACAAGGGTTTTGCCACCAAATACTAAGTCATGTTTTGCAGAGGGGTCAAATACTTATTTCCCTCATTAAAATGCAAATCAATTTATAACATTTTTCACATGCGTTTTTCTGGATTTTTTTGTTGTTATTCTGTCTCTCACTGTTCAAATAAACCTACCATTAAAATTATAGACTGATAATTTCTTTGTCAGTGGGCAAACGTACAAAATCAGCAGGGATCAAATACTTTTTTCCCTCACTGTATGACAGGGTGGGAGGTAGCCTAACAGAAACAGCGTTGGGCCAGTAACCCAAAAGGTCGCTGGTTCGAATAAACGAGCCAACAAAGTGAAAAATCTGTCAATGTGCCCTTGAGCAAGGGGGTGCCGTGTTACTATGGCTGATCCTGTATAATGCTTATACAAAGGTAGGACAGATATTTATTCAGTTCCAGTGTGTAGGTTGAAGCAACAATATTGGCAAAAATGTATTTTCAGTACTTGAATCAAGGAGGAACAAACACGAGACACAGTGGATATGGCTATAGGGAGAAAAGAACATCACAACTTCCTCTCCAAGGACAGTTCTGACTCATGCTTCGTCTCCTTCTGAAAAGGAAGGGTACATGACGTGGAGGATAGAGACACGGTGTAAGGCACGCAAACACTGGCAGGATAAAGGTTAAGACACACTTAAGAATCTCTTAAATCACTGAAAGCAAAGGACACAAGTGCAAGACAAAAGCATGTTAAACAATTCACTAGTGACCACATTCCAAAGTGACAAATAACAGCTTTCGCAATGGCAACATGTCACAATTTCTGTCAAGTTGAGGCTATGCAATGCCAATTGAGAAAAACCAACATGACGGTCCAAATTGGTGTATAGAAATGTTCACTTTCCTCCATTCCTTTCAGTTATGGGGCATAGGGCCAAGAGTTTTTCCTGACCAGGTCAGACCAATTAAGGTCTGGTTATGTAACAGCTGGTTAAGTGAACTACGCTCGCATGATGAGTAACCTTTCCTTGAGACCTGACAACTTGCTCTAGCTTCCCAAGCTAATGCCTAGGCCTTAGCTCAGCATGCTAACACAGTCTTGCATTGTGCAGATGACCCTGGTTTAATCACAGTTGGTCAGTCAGTTCAGTGGGTCCGCTGGCTTACACAAACGTGGACAAAGGGCACAGAGAATTTTATTGTGTTGGTGCATGCTGTTGAGTTACGAGGACACCTTCAAAGGGACATTGAAAAGCTTTGACCTTCATAGAACGAGTAAACATGATGATGGAGAACAGTTTGTCACCAAGTATCAAAAGACTCATCCAGAGATAATGATTGTGACCCTGCTCTCTATAAGAAACAGCTGACATTGTGAGAAAGTCTTGTCTATTGAGAAAACAATGAAACACTGTCACACTCGAACGACCTCATTCAGAGAGACATAAGTAAAATGTACAGCGATGCGCCGATGAAAGACTTCTGTAAGATTTGGCACAAACTATTTCTAGACTTAATAGCCTCTTTTTTAAAAGGGCCATTAGTGTTTTGTAAATTAACACATGAAATGAAGAATACGGCTACGACAAATGTGAAAGCATTCACGTTGATGGTAATTGTTCATTCCATGCCTTTTCTGATTTAAAACACTTTGTCAAAGAAAGGGATGTATAGTTGTTGATAGGTAGCGAATAGAAAATCTGCTATAAATAACACATGCTGTCCCATTTGATACTTCCTGCCTCAAGAACACACCTGGATAAATAAAGGTGAATCAATTCTGGTCATGAAGTTGCCCGACACCTCTGATTATCGTTTAGTGTTCTTAATTTGGTATGCTCGGCCTTTGATTACCCTCACCCACACGCAAACAAACTCACACACTAATAACTAAAATCTGGAGAACCAGGTGTATGAACAGTCAATCATTAATATTTTAATTTCCTTCATGTACAAAAGGGCACACAGGCTTTAGATTGAAGATGCTACTTTGAATTCCTGATTAACATTAATGAATGGTAATTTAAACCCTCCACAAATGTGCTTCCACTCAATAACATGAAAACCTCATACTTTTTCTTAATTAAATGAAACACATGAATGCACGTGCATAGCTTAGCAGAAATACATAGCTGGGAGAAAAAAAACTGCTGGATTTAGGGGTTGGCGAATTATAATAGAACATTTTAGGCCAAATCACATATGTGGTACACATGAATCAGATATCTATACTGGACTGGGAGCAAAATATCACAAAACGGTTATAAGCCGTTTAATATCACAATATTTAAAACCCATAAAATCGAGAGAAAAAAAATGCCTAATGATAGGCTACAGTGCCTTCGGAAAGTTATCAGACCCCTTGACTTTTTCCACATTTTGTTACGTTGCAGCCTTATTCTAAAATGGATTTAAAAAAAATCCTCAGCAATCTACACACAAAACCCCAAAGCAAAAACAGGTTCAGAAACATTTGCAAATTTATTTTAAAAAAAGTATTCAGACCCTTTGCTGAGACTCGAAACTGAGCTCAGGTGCATCCTGCTTCCATTGATCAATTTACCTGTGGCAAATTCAATTGATTGGACATGATTTGGAAAGGCACACACCTGTCTATATAAAAGGTCCCACAGTTGACAGTGCATGTCAGAGCAAAAACCAAGCAATGAGGTCGAAGGAATTGTCCGTAGAGCTCTGAGACAGTATTGTGTCGAGGCACAGATCTGGGGAAGGGTACCAAAAAATGTCTGCAGCATTGAAGGTCCCCAAGAACACAGTGGCATCCATCATTCTTAAATGGAAGAGATTTGGAACCACCAAGACTTTTCCTAGAGCTGGCCACCCAGGCCAAACTGAGCAATCGGGGGAGAAGGGCCTTGGTCAGGGAGGTGATGGTCACTGACAGAGCTCCTCTGTGGAGATGGGAGAACCTTCCAGAAGGACAACCATCTCTGCAGTGCTCCACAAATCAGGCCTTTATTGTAGAGTGGACAGACGGAAGCCACTCTTCAGTAAAATACACGACAGCCCGCTTGGGAGTTTACCAAAAGGCACCTAAAAAGGACTCTGACCATGAGAAAAGGTAATCTCTAGTCTGATGAAATCAAGATTGAACTCTTGGCCTGAATGCAAAGTGTTACGTCTGGAGGAAATCTGGCACCATCCCTACGGAGAAGCATGGTGGTGAGAGCATCATGCTGTGGGGATGTTTTTCAGCGGCAATGACTGGGAGACTAGTCAGGATCGAGGCAAAGATGAACGGAGGAAAGTACAGAGAGATCCTTGATGAACCTGCTCCAGAGTGCTCTGGACTTCAGACTGGGGCGAAGGTTCACCTTCCAACAGGACAGCGACCCTAAGCACACAGCCAAGACAACGCAGGGGTGGCTTCGGGAATGTCCTTGAGTGGCCCAGCCAGAACCCAGACTTTAACCCAATCAAACATCTCTGGAGAGTCCTGAAAATAGCCGTCCAACCTGACAGAGCTTGAGAGGATCTGCAGAGAAGAATGGGAGAAACTCCCCAAATACAGGTGTGCCAAGCTTGTAGCGTCATACCCAAGAAGACTTGATGCTGTAATCGCTGCCAAAGGTGCTTCAACAAAGTACTGAGTAAAGGGTCTGAATACTTCTGTAAATGTATATATATATATATATTTTTTTACTTTTAATAAAAAAACTGTTTTTAGAAATGGGCTATTGTTTGTAGATTGATGAGGGGGAAAAAACGATTTAATACATTTTAGAATAAAGCTGTAACGTAACAAAATGTGGAAAAAGTCAAGGGGTCTGAATACTTTCCCGAAGGTACTGTATATCACCTACCACCCCGAGTTATGACACAGAAAATACTAAAAGGAGTTCTCTGAAGCGGTTTTTAATGGACCATCAAACATTTAATGGAATACTGCAAACATGTCAACAGTGGGGAAGTGATATTTACTGTACATTCACAAAGTATTCACACATGTGAGTTACGATCGCTTAATAGATCCTCTTTTACCATTTAGCTTAGGCCTAGCAACAAAAAATGTCCCACCCCACACATGAAGAACATGCAGAAGTCATGTTCGGCTGCTGTTCAAAATCTTGCAGTCATAACATTTATTTTTGACACCTCTCACACTGTTCAGGGGTGGCAGGTAGCCTAGTGGTTAGAGTGTTGGGCCAGTAACCGAAAGGTTGCTGGATCGTATCCCCGAGCTAACAAGGTAAAAATCTGACACATAATATTCAACAGCCTCTCAACAAGGATTGCTCATAAGCTTACAAAAAAACACTGTCCTGGTAAGCCTTGGGCCTGGTTTCATTTCAGTTCCTAGCCTCTACCACTTCAGTGTTCAGAGATCTAAAAGCACTGGATAGGTGTTAGCTAAAATGTTAATCTCCACCTAGCCCTTCAACATGTGAACACGTCAGTCAAGGGTGCCGTAAACCTTGCAGTGCATATAGGCCAGTTTCTCAGCGTGGGTTCGCCTCAGCAGAGGGAACCACTCGCGGTGAGGCAGCTCCACCACTCTGTATCCAGTCAACTTCAGCTGCCTCCTTTTCATGGCGTGCAGCCCCAGCAGCTGTGGAGAGCGGTAGCAGTAGTGGTTCCTGTTCGTCACCTGGATGGCCAGTCTGATGGGGGCTATGGAGGCTTTGTGGGAGATCCTGGGGAGCGGGCCTGGGTTGTTACGTTTGGTCAGAGCCCCCACAAGCCCGTCCGTCAGGTCGACTCCCACACTGAACAGCCCCCCTCCCTCATCCGGCTCTGTCCTTCGGAGGAGGGGTAGCTGAGAAGCTTGGGTTGGGGGAAGGGGGGTCTTTCTGCCGTTGGTAAGTTGAGTCAAAAGGTCCTCGGTGAGAGTGACTCCTGTGTTGATCTTCTCCCAGCCCTGAGTAGAAGAGCCAGAAGAAGTGCTCCAATCCTGGGAGGAAATGGGGTATGTCTGCGCTGAGGTCACAGGTAGCGGCTGTCCAACAGGGTTCAAATGCACCTCCAGGTCGATGGAGCGGGTGTGAGGCAGGATCATTCGTTTGCTCACAAACTCCTCTCCGCCCAGAAGGTCCCGTAACACAGCCTCTGCCTCCAGGACCTCAACCTTCTGACACACGTCCTTCTGGGCAAAGCGCCACAGAATCTCTGTTGTTTCCTCCCGCAGCTCTCTACTCAGCCGCGGGCCAGTCCAGTGAGGCAGCTCCAACGCCACCGTCCCATCCAGAGTGAACAAGTCTTTCTTCAGCTCCAGCTGTTTGGACCTGGTGGCTAGGCTAACAAACTCGGGGCTTAAAGCTAACGCCACAAGGTCCTCAGGGAGCTGACAGATGAAAGCCAGGCCGAGGAGGCCGGTGAGGAGGTGCTCAGGATAGCGCTGGAACTCAGCCTCTCTCTGCCGGAGGGCCTCAATGAGGCTGGGGTAGAAGTTAGGGCACTGGCTGGGCAGGACACCTAGGGTCCCAAAGGCCCATATCAGCTTGCCTGAGTCTTTGCTCCGACAGTGTGGCGCTAACGACGGCAAGCGCTCAGCAACAGCCAGGAGGATGCGTTCGTTGCGGTAATGCAGGGCCGAGCAGGCCAGTGCCACATGCATCAGCCCCTGGACGCCCATGCTGGGGGCGCGGCGAGGCACCTCATGCGCCATGACCTCAAGCCATGCCCGATGGTCCAGGTAGCTAAAACGCAGCAGCTTCATCACGTTCACCATGGCAAAGTCACTCATCTCATACACAACTGAGTGGGCCCTGTCCACCAGCCGGTTCACCGCTCCTTCCGAGAGAGCTGTCTGGGACTTGAACAGGCCCAGGCACACGGCACCTACCTCCTCTGGCTCCAGCTGGTCCAGGTGACGCATTAGTATCTGCTCTAACGGGTGAACTAGCTCTTTTGGGCAGCGCCTGCCCTCCCCAATCACATACAGAAGCTGGACTATCTCAGGGACACCTACCTGGCCTAAGTGCAGGCTGGCGCAGTCATACAGGCACTGCAGGTACTGAGGCACAGACCTCCCCAGGCAGCGCCACAGGTCTGCGGCCAGCAGCAGCTGGTGGAGGCCCATCTCCCCAGCCCTGCGGCCCAGCTCAGCCTCATACAGTCCCAGCATGCTGTGAGTGGGGGGCAGGCCCAGCCAAACAAAAGACCTCAGCACCTTCAGTAGCTGGGAGAGGCTGAAGTGACGCAGGTTTTCCACTGAGTAGCGGAGCAGCATGATGAAACGCGTGTCACCCCTCACTAAAGGGGTCTGGTCAGGGTGCAGGTGGCTAAGCTTGGTGAGGAAACCGGTTACGTCCACAGGCTCCATGCTGCCTTTCAGGACGGTCACTTTGTGCAGCAGGAAAAAGGCCTGCTTGGAATGGACTGGAGCAGGCCGCTGAGACAAGTCAAGGGTCATGGCTGAGTACTCTGGGCGGCATGTCTGGAAGGCACGGGGGTTGCCTTTGACGTCTGGGGTTAGGGGTTCTGTGCTGTAGGGGGGTGCCCTTTCTGCCTTAGTCCCAGGGCCTCTGTTGAAGGCCAGGTCCAGCAGAGTGTTCTTGGTGCTGGAGAGGCGGCGTGAGGAGCTGACACTGTAGCGGTTACTCTGCTGTCTGAAGGCAGAGGTGATGGTGGACTGACACTGCTCCTCCATCTCCAACCTGCACAGGGAGGCTCCAGGATCATGCTGGGGCCGATAGTAAGAGGAGGGGTTGTACTGTAACCTGTAGCCCCCGGGAAGTACCCCTTCCCTCCCGTCCTCCTCATCGAGTCCCTCCGTTTCAGGTTCTCCATAAGCGTTGTGCAGATGCCGAGCCCTGAGGAACTGCCTGTGGAGGGCTAGGGAGAGATGGCGTAGCCTAGCCACATGGCATAATGATCCCCCAGACATCCACCTCAGAAGCTGAAAGGCAGAGAATATGCAGGAATGATTCGGTTGTTGGTTTAACTATAGATATGATATTGCTTCCTAAAATGTAATGTGCATGCTGCTTCAATTCTAGAGATTACATTTCTACTTCATCCATATTAATTAACAGAACAGCCTACACGAGGGCCATGTGGAATCTTATTCAGGATATAGCTAGCTAGCTGGGTTGACTATAGCTAACTAACGTTACGATATTAATATACATAATTGATAACGCAGGGCAAGCTATAACATTGGTGGCAAAGAAGAACATTGCACAGTACAGTAGACTGGCGAGCTCTCCACTGAAGTTCTCAGTAGCCAATGTTAGCTAACCAGGTAGTCACTTTGGAAAGAGTTGCTAGCTAACGTTAGCTAAGTATGCTAAATTGCATTATCTAGCTAATTTATTACACAATACTAGCCAGTTGCAGTTGGCCATATATACAAAACAAGGCAAACTCACCGATAGCAATATATTGCACAAGGAAAAATATCTATCATTTTTTTATGACATTTCAGAAACATCCTTGTCTGTAAGGTCGCTGATGAGCTGTCACCTACGGCGTTGTGCAGGTACAAACATTGTAGCGTCAGCGAAAGCGAACTCTTTGTCGAAGTAGCTGTGCACTAGACCGCTCTCCTACGATAAATTAAACGAATGCTGCACATGTGGAAGGCAGGGTTTTCCTACTCATGCAGTTGCTCAAATGAATGTGAATCATGCAATCAATCGATAATCAATATATTACATGATAATATCCTAATACTGAAATTGGCCAACTGTATCCAATTATCCTAACTTGACCACGATTGGCCAACTGTATTTCTAAGAGATTAGAATTGAAAGTCAGATATTGAGTATTGAGCTTTATTCATAGTGAGCATGTGTGAACACCCTGTGGGCAAAACAAAAGTTCTTATAGATGATTTAATCACGTCTTTATTCATTAAATTCATATTTGCTAAGATATGTTTTTTTCAAGCCATTTTTCAGTAACCCAAAATAAATAATACAAAAAGAAACTTGATATCATTTTGTCTTTTAAGACATTACAACAGTTGAAACACACAAAAAACTAACTCATTGGTTTTTGAACGTTTGCTTTAGTTGTACTGTACCATGTAGTAGATCAAAATTAAAAAGATTTAATATATGTATATATTTATATATTTATATTGATATAGTTTAAAAAATAAAAGCGGAAATGTCTGTCTCATTAATTCATAATAATCCTCTTAAATTATTCACATGTAATAAGCTTGATATATTTGAATATATATGTACACATAATAATAATAACAATAATAATATTTACATCCAAGTACACTGCCTTTCTGTTTCTACCAAGAACACAGCAGGACACAACAAAAGTACATAGCAGCAAATGTTGCCCCAAAACTGAGGGTGTGGGCCCTCCATCCCTCGCTCTACCTCTATCTTTTCCTCTATTCTTATGCCATCTTCATATCCTCTCTTTAACATTCATTCTTTTTTTAAGTCCTCACTTCTTTCACCCCTGACTTCAAAGTTATTCTCTAAATTTCCCAGACCCATGAAAAAATATATGTCAACATATACTGTACACACTAATGTTTAGAATAGTTTAATATATTGTAAAATGTCCCATATAGCCAAATATATTCTAGAGATCTATAAAGGTAGTATATATTGACATATACATAGTTTTTTCAAATAAGGGTGGGTCCTGTTCAAACAAGTACACCACACAAGTACACTCCATATCTCAAAGAATCATTCCAAAAATGCATTACACTTCCTATAAAGTCTGAATCTTACAATTAGTATCTAACACCAAGTCTGCTGGCTCAGCTACAACCTGCTGCTAGTGATCTTAAATATACCCTTTGCTCAGATAAGCAGCTTCATTGACCAACCTTTATGTTTAAGTAATCATTGATTAATCACTAACACACCCTTTTTTGTCACTTTAAGAAATATCAATGGAGACCAAAAGCATCTAGAACGTCAACAAATTACAAGCTGCTTGTAGCTGTCGCCTACATAGTTTCGAAATGAAGTAAAATGCTAAGAGGTTTGCAGCTGATTCGTCATCCTGGGATTGATCGAGCCATTTTGTGTCAGTTGCTGTCGCCACAAGGTGGCTGTCCTCAGTCACTGCAGCTACTGATAACACAGAGGAATCTACATGTACGGCATCACTGGAGATGGAGGAGACAAAGCCTTCTAAACCCAGCAAATACAATGTGCCGTCAATCATTCACAGCTGCAGACCCATCAAAGCTTTGGAGATCCCTGATTGGTTTATACAACTGATCTTGTCACGCAATCCCGCCCCTTAGCGTTCTGAAGCCAAATTTTCCCATCCCAACCAAGCACATTATTAAACGTCCCCCTTAACACAATACAATGCAACACACTCCTGAAAAACGCATCTCACATCCCTTAAGCTTCTGTATCCTAACCTTTTGGTTTGTTTCATTAGTGATTTGGTGTGGTGGTGTGTTCTTATAGCACCAATAAAGCCACAGGGGGAGGCTGCATGGATGGATCTCCCCCTGTTTACCTGAATCATATCTTGTTCCTAATGTTAACCATGTGAATTAAACAGAAGAACTGGCCAAGTTGTTAAGGGCATACAGTAACCACACATGCCCAACAGTCATGCCTCAAATCTGACACTTACACCAGTAGTATTCGATGTTGTCCTTCAAGACCCTTTATGTACAGAGGTTGATAAAGCTGTGTTTTACGCCATACAACACTCCTTCTGTGGCCTCCAACTGCTCTTAAATGCTAGTAAAATGAAATGCATGCTCTTCAACCGATCGCTGCCTGCATCCGCCCGCCCGACTTGCATCACTACTCTGGGCTGTTCGGACTTAGAATATGTGGACAACTATAAATACCTAGGTGTCTGGCTAGACTGTAAACTTTCCTTCCAGACTCACATTAAGCATCTCCATTCCAAAGTTAAATCTAGAATCGGCTTCCTATTTCGCAACAAAGCCTCCTTCACTCATGCTGCCAAACATACCCTCGTAAAACGGACTATCCTACCGATCCTTGACTTCGGTGATGTCATTTACAAAATAGCCTTCAACACTCTACTCAGCAAACTGGATGCAGTCTATCACAGTGCCATCCGTTTTGTCACCAAAGCCCCATATACTACCCATCACTGCGACCTGTATGCTCTTGTTGGCTGGTCCTCGCTACATATTCGTCGCCAAACCCACTGGCTCCAGGTCATCTATAAGTCTGCTAGGTAAAGCTCCGCCTTATCTCAGTTCACTGGTCACCATAGCAACAGCCACCCGTAGCACACGCTCCAACAGGTATATTTCACTGGTCATCCCCAAAGCCAACACCTCCTTTGGCCGCCTTTCCTTCCAATTCTCTGCTGCCAATGACTGGAACGAATTGCAAAAATCACTGAAGTTGGAGACTTATATATCTCCTAACTTTAAGAGTTAGCTGTCAGAGCAGCTTACTGATCGCTGCAGCTGTACACAGCCCATCTGCAAATAGCCCATCCAACCAACTACCTACCTCATCCCCATATTTGTTTTTCTGCTCTTTTGCATACCAGTATTTCTACTTGCACATCCTCATCTGCACATATATCACTCCAGTGTAAATTGCTAAATTGTAATTACTTCGCCACTATTGGCCTATTTATTGCCTTACCTCCTTACTTCAATTTGCACACACTGTGTATAGATTTTTTTATTGTGTTATTGACTGTACATTTGTTTATCCCATGTGTAACTCTGTGTTGTTGCTTTTGTCGCACTGCTTTGCTTTATCTTGGCCAGGTCGTAGTTGTAAATGAGAACTTGTTCTCAACTGGCTTACCTGTTTAAATAAAGGTGAAATTAAAAAAATAAAAATAAATTCTAACTCTATATCATACATTCTCGGTCTTTACACTGTCAGTTATTGTGACAATTTACAAATAGGCCCAGACAGAATCTGCAGGGTAGTTTCCTTGTCCCTACTTTTACAGTATTTGACAACTGTAGTAGTACATGTTTAGTAGTAGTATTTGGCTTGATTTAAATTGAGATTTATTTTATTTCAAATCATTTCTGGAGGCTGCCTTGAGGATAATTTTTCTCCCACAGACTGTCTTCGCTTTATAATATATTCATATCATGCTAATGACAATGCAACAATAGCTTTTCCAATCGTGTGTTACTCTTGACCCCAATATTCACCCCAACCTAAATGTTCAGTGGATTGCCGATCAATAGATCTCAAACCTGCAAACAGGGTGGCTTGAAGAGCGTCTTTGAAAACCACAGTCTAAACTGTTATTTTTCTCCCCCAATGGTCCTCCATGCCTCTCTCTGCCATCCATAGTGCAGTGCGTCCTAGGACCGCCCCGGGGTAGCAGTGAGTATAACCATTTAGGACTACCAAATGAATGCTATTGATATGTGATACTGTTTAATTATTGTAAAAGTGTGTATAAGCTGAATTTAACTGATCTGCAGTGTTCTGGAGGACTATAGATCTAGAGCACATAGAATCTAGATCTCTGTGGATTCTATCCTCTCCAGACGGGTGAGTACCGGCCAGGGAGGGGCCAGCTGGTGGAGGGCGGGGGGGAGCTTCTTGTCCTCGGCAAGGGGAGGTGGGGAGAGAGAGAGGGAGGGTAGGGGAGTGACGGGGGCAGGCAGGGGGATGGGGGACAATGGGAGTGGCGAGGTGGGCGAGGGGGTGGTGTTGGTGGAGGTGAGCTTGGAGCCCAGCTGGCCCACACGGAGCTCCAGGGCCTGGTTCTTCTGCAGGGTCTCCACATAGCTGAGCTGCAGCTGGGCCTGGTACTTGAGCACATGTTCCTTCTCGTCCATCCACACGTGGCGCTCCTTCTTGAAGGTGAGTGCCTGTCGCTCACGCTGCTGTCGCTCCAGACGCAGCTCGCCTTGGAGGTGCTCCAGCTGCCGGCGCAGGTCCCCTGCCTCCTCCCACTGCTGGTGGGCCTCCTGGCGCTGCTGGTGGATTTCCTGGCGCAGTTGGGCCTCTTGACGCTGATGAACTTCCTGATGCAAGTGAGCCTCCTGACGCTGGTGGGCTTCCTGACGCATGTGAGCCTCCTGGCGATGGTGGGTATCCTGGCACTGAACCTCATCGCTCTGAAAACTCAGTATGGCATCTGGGGGGGGTACGGGGGGTGGAGGCAGGGCCGGGTAGGAGAAGGCGGAGCCTTCAGGTGGGCTGTGTGGGGAGGGAAGCCCCACTCTGGTCCTGGATGCTTCCCTGCTCCCTCCACCACTAGCCTCGGCAGCCCTATCCCTCACACTAAGCTCACCCAGGGCCCGCTTCAGCCCTACCACCTCAGCCTCAAACATTCCCAGCTTGTCCCTCAGCTGAGAGACCTGGAGAGACACAGGGAAGAGAGTCCGGAGAGTCAATCAGGAGTTAAAGAGAGAGGAAGTGGGGGTTAATTCACTTAATGCGTGTTGTGTGTGTGAGAGAGTATTGTTTGTTTCTTTCAAAGTGTATTTGAATGCCTGTATCTGTACTGTATGTATGCGAGTGACTCAAGAGCGCAGAACGTGTGGTGTAGAGAGCAGAACAACCCTTCAAGTTGTAGTTAGTGTTTCAGGTCCGTATCTGACTCTCCAAACCTCAACCCTACCTCGGTCAGCGTCTTCTGCAGCTCCCCCTCGCAGCGCTCCAGCTCCAGGCTCTTGGTGCTGTAGGAGTCCTTGAGGCCCAACATGGCCTCTTCCCAGTCCCTCAATTGGGCATTAGCCTCCTTCAGCTGGCCCCGCAGGGCCACCATCTCCCCCGCCCGCTGGGTCACCTCCGCCTGGCTCTCCCTCAGCTGCTGCTTCAGCAGGGAGATCTCCCCTGCCTTCTGACACACCTGAGAGGGAGGGGGAGGAGGGGGATGAAAGATATGGACATGGTTGAAATAGAGATCAACAAGCACCCATGTAAAGGGCATGAGTCTGTCAAATGGATGTGCACTTACAGTATAGGACAGCTACTGATGCATTGTGTGCTAATGATCAAAAAGAATTTGCACAGAACAAATAGGACACATCTGATCATTGGTTTAGACATGGAGTGCGGGGAGTATTTATTTATTCTCAGCACTCCTTTTCGCATTCTCACTCTCACTTGTCATGCCCCCTAAAGTTGACCTTCCTCCCAGTTAACTTCTAAACCTCACCCATCTCTCTAGTATCCCACACCCAGCCATACACACCACTCTCTTAACCCCAGGTGCCCTCTCTCACCTCCCATTTGGTCTCCTCCAGGCGTGGCAGGATGTCAGCCTGCTCCTTCCTGTAGTCCAGGCACTTCCTCTCCAGCTCCTCTCTCTGGGCCAGCAGCGCAGCCATCTCCTCATGCAGGCGCCGCTTGTCCTGCGACAGACGGCTGATCTGGGCCTGCAAGGCACTCTGGGAGCGCTGGGCGCGACGTGTCACCTAGGTAGAAATACGTTTGGTAGAATGGACATTCCCAATTCAAATCAACATTCGGCAGTGGGTATACTGGAGGCGGCCATATTGAATGTACCATTTGAAATAAGGTGAGTGATGATTTTATCTCTTTGCACAGAATTTTACTAAACTACTCCTTAACGGTCATTCTTTGCCTTTCTCAGTGTTTGCCATGCAGAAAATGCTATTGGGTATAGCCTACAACCCCACAATGTGAACTGAGGAGCCATTACCTGCTGCAGGCGTGAGGCATAATTCTGCCGCAGCTCGTCCATCTGGCGCTCCCACACGCGCTGCTTCTCCTCAAACACCTGGACGATGGCCGCCTCACTCTGGTCCAGGTTACGGCGCATGTGGAGCACCTGGGAGAGGAGGAAAGGAAGTAACTCAGGTGTAATTCACATGTAGCTGCAGGAGGTGATGATGGGGAATTCACAAAATGGCTGCCATCCATCATCGAGGTTACTGCCCCACTAGTTTTTCATATTTCTTTGTACTTCTCATATGCAATGTCAACGAATGTTGAATATTAATTGATTGCTTTTTAGGTGTTCCACTATGTCTCACTGCATTGCATTGTATTGTATGTGGGTAACACACCTCATTCATCATCTACCACCAAGATGTACCACCCCACTATCACATATCGCTACCTCCAAGACCTCAGTACTTGAATACCTTGCGCTACTATTTCAGATCAAAGACCTAATGTGTCTTACCTGCTTGACCGCCAGCTAATAAAAATCCAGTTGTCCGCTCAGCGAGTTTAGGGCACACCCACCTGACCAGTTTATCAACTCACCCAACCAGTTTCCCTGCGGTTTTAGTTTCAAGTTTTATTTGTCACATGCACAAGTACTGTGAAATGCTTAGCTTTCAAGCCCTTCCCAACAGTGCAGTATTCAATATCAAAATAGTATAACAAATAAAAATTATAAGAAAAGAAGAATAAAACAGGAACGTGTAAGCTATGTACAGGTTATTCTTAAGCCATAGACAGTATTAGGTAAACAGTAAGATCACTAGTACAGTTATCTATGCCCTCTATGGGTCATGCAAATTCCTCAAATTTAAAATAACAACTTCTTGTGATTATATAAAATAACTGTTCTATAGTTGTGATAATTTGCACTACTGGTACTATTTGTTGTTGCTTTCTTCTACAATAAAATATATTAAATCTCCTCCTGCACCCCCCAGTAGTATCCATTCTTTCTTCTCCCTTTTCCTCTCTCCCTCTCTCGTCATCTACCTCCGTCTCTACTCACCTCTTGCTCTCTCTCCCATAGCCGATCCTCCAGGTCCTGGATGACGTCATCGGAGGAGGGCGAGGGGTGGAGGGGCGGGGGGGCGTCACTCAGGTGGCTGAGCCTCTGATAGGATGAAGAGCTCTTCCCAGAGGAGGAGCGACCACTATCCGAGGCGCTCAGTCCATTCTGGTATCCACTATTACCGCTAACGCCACCAGGCTTGTCCAACTTCTCCAGGGCCCCCGTGGTTCCCAGGTGGTTGATGTGGCTGGTGGAGGCGCTCAGGGGCCCTAGGACAGGCGGGGGCCCGTAGCCCGAGCTGGAACCAGCGTAGGTGGGCAGGCTGGTTAGAGAGTTCCTCCCCGAGTCGGAGAGGCTCCCCTGGCCTCCGCCCCTGCTGCCACCCCCTCCCCCGCCTCTGGTACCTCCACCCCGGCTGCAAGAGCTGTCTGTGTCTCTGAGGGCTCCTGGTACACAGGGACCCCCACCACCTCCAGCCCCACCTCCAGCCCCTCCTCCAGCGCTGCGGACCCCTCCTCCGGTCTGGGGGGGGCACACCAGATTCTGCATGGAATGGAAGCTCTTGGGCACTACAGGCTTGAAGGCAGAGGGGCGGACCAATCCATTGTTGCTCTGGATGGGGTAGGAAGGAAAAGGGCATTGGTGGTGAAATATAACGCAAGGATTGAGCAACATACATTATCTGAAAATTAGGTTGACAGAGATTATGAATATGCTGCTATATGTGTAATTAGTTAAGCAGCAACCATACTGAAGCTAAATGTGAATTTCAAATTAAGAGCATTTACTGTAGTTTTTTAATGTACCGGTACACAAATTACATGCAGATATACCAAAAAAAAAATTCAATATGAGAGACCTTTTCAGAAATCGAACATAAATAACAGTAACAGCTAAGGCTAATGCTATTAGGATGCATGGAGAAGTTGACGGGAGAGGAGAAATAACTTGGGAAGCTAGGTAACAAAGTACAGTATATCAATTAATGACTGCTTTTTATTGCTTGCACCGTAACTCATGTATACACATTCCTGTACAAATTCATAAACACACATGCACCCTCATACTCAACTTACAGCCTGTACTTGGACACACACACACCCACACACACACACACACACACCCACACACACACACACACACACACACAGACAACAAGACACAGAGAGAGAGAGGGACTCACTTGAACCTTCTCCAGCTTCCCAGAGATGGGGAGGATGTTGGGGGGGTTGTTATGGTTATCCAGTTTGGCTGCGCTGGCGCCCGCCTCCTTGTACTGAGCCAGCTGTTGGCTACTGTTTCGCTCATTGTTCAGCGAGACCTCGTTGTTCCCGCAAATGTCCAAACTCACTGCCCCTCTCGGCACTTCTCGCCCCCCATCACGCCCATCCCTCTGGTCCCGCCCATCACGCCGCCCTCCTCCATTCAAAAACACTGCATTGGACAACTGCCTCTCGCTGTTACCCACCGCTGCCGCTGCTCGGTTCCCATTGGAAACGCCCCTATTTCCATTGGAGACTTGTCTGTTTCCATTGTTATGGGAGGGGTGCCTCTCTCGCTCTGCTCTCTCGCAGAGTGGCTGAGGACGCTCGCTGCCGTAGTAAGAAGAAGAAGAGTGCTCTACTGTGGCAAAGCTGCGTTCGTCAGCCGTAGTCCCCTTAGCATGGGTCAGGGGAGGAGGTTGCTGAGAGGACCTCTCAATGCTGTAACTCCTATCTTCCAAGCCCCTGCCCCTGTGGGTGGAAGTGGAGGAGGAGGGGGGTGGTGGGGGGGCACGAGGCAGGCTGTTCTGCTGGGTGGTGCGGGTGCCCACGCTCCGCATGGCGATCTCCTGCTGCTATTGCTGCTGGCCAGAGGTGGTGGTCGAGGAGAATACCCCACTGGCCACAATTCCCATGCCCAGGGGGCGCCCCCCCTCACTCATCTCCCCGCACTCCACACGTGCCATGATGGAGGGCAGGGAGGCAGCACCAGCCGACACACACTGCAGGACACACAGAGACATCGAGAGGAGAGGGAGACACACAAACTGTAAGTACACACACACACAAGCACGCGCCCACACACAAACACACACTGTACGTAACAGAAGGAGGAGGATGAAGAAGTCCTCCAACTGCGAATCTGAGACCATCAGTGCTTGACTTGGGCAGGAGCTGAGTATCGGCAACTCAAATGTTTTACTGCTTGAGCTCCTGTTCCTCTTATAGAATATTAGCTCAAAAGTATTGTGGAGCTCCTACACCTAAAATGTAAACAGTACGGCACCAAATGAGTACCGGCACCTCCAGTGCCTTCAGAAAGTATGCCTTCAGAAGACTTATTCCACATTTTGTTGTGTTACAGTCTGAATTCAAAATTTATTAAATAAAAATAAAACATCTCACCCATCTACACACAATACCCCATAATGACAAAGTGAAAAAATGTGCTTAGAATTTTTCTTACATTTATTGAAAATTACATACATAAATATCTAATTTCATAAGTATACACACCCCTTTCTTGGGCATTACATGTTAGAATCACCTTTGGCAGCAATTACAGTTGTGAGACTTTCTGGGTAAGTCTCTAAGAGCTTTGCACACCTGGATGGTACAGTATTTGCCCATTATTATTTTCAGAATTCTTCTTGCTCTGTCAAATTGTTTGTTGATCATTGCTAGACAATCATTTTCATGTCGTCATAGATATTCAAGCAGATTTAAGTCAAAACTGTAACTCGGCCACTCAGGAACATTCACTGTCTTCTTGGTAAGCAACTCCAGTGTGTATTTGGCCTTGGGTTTTAGGTTATTGTGCTGCTGAAAGGTGAATACATCTCCCAGTGTCTGGTGGAAAGCAGACTGAACCAGGATTTTCTCTAGGATTTAGCCCCATTCTGTTTCTTTTTTATCCTGAAAACTTCCCAGTCCTTAACAAATACAAGCATACCCATAACATGATACAGCCACCACTATGCTTGAAAATATGGAGAGTGGTACTCAGTAATTGGATTTGCTCAAAACATAACGCTTTGTATTCAGGACATTGCAGTATTACTTTAGTGCCCTGTTGCAAACATGATGCATGTTTTTGGAATGCTTCCTTCTTTTCACTCTGTCAATTAGATTAGTATTGTGGAGTTTTCTCCTATCACAGCTATTAAACTCTAGAACGGTTTTAAAGTCCCCATTGGCCTTATGGTGAAACCCCTGAGCGGTTTCCTTCCTTTCTGTCAACTGAGTTAGAAAAGACACCTGTATCTTTGTAGTGACTGGGTGTATTGATAAACCATCCAATGTGTAATTAATAACTTCACTATGCTCAATTGGGATAATCAGTGTCTGTTTTTTTAAAATGTTTACCCATCTACCAATAGGTGCCCTTCTTTGCAAAGCATTGGAAAACCTTCCTGGTCTTTGCGGTTGAATCTGTTTGAAATTCACTGCTCGACTGAGGGACCTTACAATTGTATGTGTGGGGTACAAAGATGAGGTTGTCATTCAAAAATCATGTTAAACACTATTATTGCACACAGAGTGAGTCCATGCAACTGATGGTGACTTGTTAAGCACATTTTTACTCCTGAATGTATTTAGGCTTGCCATAACAAAGGGGTTGAATACCTATTGACTCATGACATTTCAGCTTTTTATTTTTAATAAATGTGTAAAAAAAATAAAAAACGAGGCACACAATGGTTTCAGACGGCACTCTATCCCCGCTCTTCCAAAGAGAAAGTGACATATTTTTTAGTTCGGTGTGGCGACAGAGCAGTGTTTGAACTAGGGCTAAGGTTACTATTGAGACCACAAACTGACACTAAAAAAAGAGTGGTTAATTATATACTACACACAAACACAAGAAAGAGAGTAAAGGGGTTGACATACTGTACAGTAGACACACACTTCACTAAATAAAATAAAAAATGTTTTACTCCACACATTTTCTCTGACACCCAAAAGTATTTGTTACATTTTGAATGCTTAGGAGGACAGGAAAATGATCCAATTCACTTATCAAGATAACATCCCTGGTCATCCTTACTGCCTCTGATATGGCAGACTTACTAAACACACATGCTCCGATTGTAAATTGTGTTTGAGTGTACCCCTGGCTATCCGTAAATAAAATAAACGAAGAAATGGTGCCGTCTGGTTTGCTTAATATAAGGAATTTGAAATGATGTATACTTTTAATGTTGATATTTAAGTATATTTTAGCAATTACATTTACTTTTGATACTTACAGTACATCCGGAAAGTATTCAAACCCATTGACTTTTCCCACATTTCGTTACATTACAGCCTAATTCTAAAATGCATTAAATTAAATGTTTTCTTCAATCTACACACAATACCCCATAATGAGAAAGCGAAAACAGGTTTTTAGAAATTTTAGCAAATTTATTAAAAATCTAAACAGAAATACCTTATTTATTCAGACCGTTTGCTATGAGACTCGAAATTGAGCTCAGGTGCATCCTGTTTCCATTGATCATCCTTGAGATGATCCTTCCACAGCTTGATTAAAGTCCACCTGTGCTAAATTCAATTGATTGGGCATGATTTGGAAAGGCACACATTTGTCTAAATAAGGTCCCACAGTTGACAGTGCATGTCAGAGCAAAAACCAAGCAATGAGGTTTAAGGAATTGTCCGTAGAGTTCCGAGACAGGATTGTGTCAAGGCACAGATCTGGAGAAGGGTACCAAAACATTTATGCAGCATTGAAGGTCCCCAAGAACACAGTGGCCTCCATCATTCTTAAATGGAAGAAGTTTGGGAGCACCAAGACTTCCTAGAACTGGACGCCCGGACAAACTGAGCAATCAGGGAAGATGGGCCTTGGTCAGAGAGGTACTCAAGAACCCGATGGTCACTCTGACAGAGCGCCAGAGTTCCTCTGTGGAGATGGGAGAACCTTCCAGAAGGACAACCATCCCTGAAGCACTCCACCAATCAGGCCTTTATGGTAGAGTGGCCAGACGGAAGCCACTCCTCAGTAAAAGGCACATGACAGTCACTTGGAGTTTGCCAAAAGGCACCTAAAGGACTCTAAGACCATAAGAAACAAGATTCTATAGTCTGATGAAACCAAGATTGAACTCTTTGGCCTGAATGCCAAGCATCACATCTGGAGGAAACCTGACACCATCCCTATGGTGAAACATGGTGGTGTCAGCATCATGCTGTGGGGATGATTTTCAGCAGCAGGGACTGGGAGACTAGTCAGGAGAGGGAACGATGAACAGACTAAAGTACAGAGAGATCCTTGATAAAAACCTGCTCCAGAGCGCTCAGGACCTCAGACTGGGGTGAAGGTTCACCTTCCAACAGGACAACAACCCGAAGCACACAGCCAAGACAACGTAGGAGTGGCTTCGGGACAAGTCTCTGAATGTCCTTGAGTGGCCCAGCCAGAGCCCGGACTTGAACCCGATCTAACATCTCTGGAGAGACCTGAAAATAGTTGTGCAGCAACGCTCCCCATCCAACCTGACAGAGCTTGAGAGGATTTGCAGAGAAGAATAGAAGAAACTCCCTAAATACAGGTGTGCCAAGCTTGTAGCGTCATACCAAAGAAAACTTGAGGATGTAATCGCTTCCAAAGGTGCTTCAACAAAGGTGCTTCAACAAAGTGGTCTGAATACTTATGTAAATGTGATATTTCAGTGTTTTTTTTTATACATTTGCAAAAATATATAAAAAACTGTTTTTGCTTTGTCATTATGGAGTATTGTGTGTAGATTGATGAGGGGGAAAAAAACAATTTAAATCAATTTTAGCACAAGGCTGTATCGTAACAAAATCTGGAAAAAGTCAAGGGGTCTGAATAGTTTCCGAATGCACTGTACCTGTATATGAAGTACATTGAATGTATGATTGAAGATCATCCCAAAAATTATGTAAAGGCTAACAATAAAGGACAATTTGCAGTATCAATTTCAGCAGGCATTCCCCATTATACAGTTGCACCTTATTCCAAATCATATGAAAACTAAATAAATACATTTGAAAATGAATTAAGAGAATTGTTTATGCAATACAAATGAAAGCACATCTCATATAACTGTAAAAACTGTTGATATTAAAGTGGAACTGACATCATTTTAGCAACATGAAATATTTAACAAATCTGTTCATATACACCTCTATGGAGAATATGACAACTTTTTTTAAATTTGCTGACAAGCGAGCACTTAGATATGGTCATTTTCACTCTTTCATAAGTTCATAGAATGTTTGGGAATTCAGTGTAGTAAGGCATTTGTGAAAATTCTATAGCAATATAGAGTGGGAAAGCAGCCGTGCATTTGGACAATTAATAGACACTGCAGGAAATAAAACCTAATAAAAACAACTGTCTTGTCCAGGACCAGCGTCTACGCAGAACGGTGTGCAATAGCCAATCAGAGCTACAGTAGGCCTATATGCAAATAAGACATTTGCCACACGGGATTGCCATCATTCTCTTTGAACTGGACGGTTTTTATAGGCAGCAGCATCAGCGCTACATTAGACAATTAGAACGCATTCACCAAAAGCCACAAAATACACCTGAATGGATTTCTGTAAATAGGTAAAACCCACGGGAGCTCTTACATTTGGGAATTTCACAGCCCTATTGATCAAACAACCATGAAAAGGTAGGCTCTCTCTCCCTCAGTTGCCTATGCACATCATCAACAATAACAAGATCAACAACTAATGCTAGTCAGAGCGAGATGAGCTAAAATATAACAACGGAACATTAGATAAACCTTCAAACTTGTTCAGCTAGTTGGCTACAAAATTGCACTGAGAAACAGAAAATTAACCTGCTCGTCCTTCTGCAGTTTGCCTGCCAATGCATGCTTGTCCCAACCTACGTTTTAACAACTGAATGGGAACCTGCCTGCCCGCCCATTTGATCAATGCCAAATGCATGTGATTGACGACTAAGAGATATGCTAACTGTGGATAACAGTCGTTCATGTTCAGCATAGCTAGCTAGCAAAGCTATATACATTTCTTGCTTGCTAACCATATGACACCTGGATCTCTAGCTGTAGCCACTGAAAAACAATATGAGGGGGGAAAAGTCGGTCACTCACCACCTCCTCCAATGACATGCCATTCTCCCAGCAGCTAGCTAGCTAAAGTTAGGCTCTGTGTTTTTAGCTCACTAAATAAATAGCTAGCTACATAAATAGATACGTTAGTTCAGGGGTGTCAAACTCAATCAGCGCACGGGCCATATTGAAAAAAACAATACATTTGCAGGCCAGACATAGCCTATTTGTTTTTCCAATGAAACGTGCAACTGTGACCCAAACTGGCTATTGTTTTATTTTGAAAAAATATGGCCCTTTACAATGTCCACTTATGTACATAGGAAGCTGTAGTGTATTTTAACATATTAAAAGAAAAGAAGAGATAAATAATGTTTGTCCAGCCTTTGCTGCTAAGTTTGCAGATGGGCATAATAGGCTGTGACCCTAACCAAAAAGTATTCATGGAATTTTCAGTCAAATATAACCTTTTTTTTAAAAAAAAAAAAAACTCTTATGAAGTTGGTTTTGAAGCATAAACTGGGAATTTTATATTTTGGACTGATATTACGATTGTCTGTTGTTTAATATCTGCAAAGTAGTTAATGCTGTCAGTTTAACTTTAAAGGGTTAACAAATAGCCTAGCTGATCAATAGGATTTGTTTGAGTTAATATGCGATTAATACTTGATTAGTGTTTCAATCAAAACATTAACATTTTAACTACATTCTACATTAATATATATATTTAGGATTTGCAATTGAGGTACAATCATAGAAGGAAAGCTTACTGTGCTCACAGCTCACACAATCTTCTTGTGTTGTTCTTTTCACACCCTTTCTCTCACTATCTCACACTCTATTTGTTGATGGTTAGCAGAGCAGGTTTTTTGCACACACACCTGGTACATTTGCATGTTAACCTATGCCTTCTGTCTTATACACACCCACACGCAAACCGATAAAACTCACACACAAATGCAAATGAATATTCTGTCCCTGAACCACACCCACAAGGAACACTTTATGATTACTCAACTATCACTGATTGAACATTGACCTAAAGGTAATATCTGGATTTATAGTGCAATGTACCAAGTGTAGCCTACTACTCCTATCTTAGCAAAGATGCAGCCAAACCATTGTGCGAATTCTCTCTCTCCATTGTCTCTTCATGCCTGGACACACACACACACACACCACACACACACACACACACACACAAATGAAAATACTCACACAGAGACAAGTTCTTCCCCCTGTGCCAATGATAATGACAAAAAAATGATTGACTGTCTGACTAATAGAAGGAAACAGGAGACAATGGTCAATACTTCATTGAAAATAAAATATTGCAAATTATTTGTGCATATAAAGAGAGTACATCATGTCTGTGTATGCATCACTAAGTGCAATAAGGAACACGCACTATATTATCATCATTTCGCTGACAGAGAACACTATCTGATTACTCAACTATCACTGATTGAACATTGACCTAAAGGTAATATCTGGATTTATAGTGCATTGTACCAAGTGTAGCATCTACTAGTCCTATCAGGGCAAAGATGCAGCCAACTGTTGTGTGAATTCTCTCTCTCCATTGTCTCTTCATGCCTGAATCCAAGACTGTGCACATGAAGCTACTATGCTACTTTGCTATAGTAAGGTAAGAATTAACATTCCATCTCAGGTAGGACATGGGAACAGATGCGGATGTGAAAGGGTGAGTACTGAATCCTTAGGATAAGGTGCTGTTCAAAACTAGATAGGGTGCGTTACTGCCTCAGGGCCAGTAGAGGGACCTGTTCTAGTGTTGGCTGAGCTGTGGCACGTGCCAACACTCTCCTCACTGCCACAGTTACACACTCCAGGCATTACATCATCGGCTCCATGCTTCATAGAGAGCACACACACACACACACACAGGCATGCACTCTTTCTTGTGCACCCTCATTCACACACTTACACACTCCTCGAATCTCTCAAAAAGGTGATTCTTCTCAATCGCTTGTCCTGTGCTGAAATGCAGTATGAGGTATTTAATAGATGTGTACACACACCCACACACCAGCAAAACATGTTCTCCCCATATTGTCACTGCATTGTCCATACATAGACCCCTATATACACCTCAAATGCAAACAAACTGCCCCCCAAACAAAGTGACCACTGTTCCCACTACACACACACACACTTCATTCAAGGCCTCATAAAAGCCAGGTCGAGAAGACCTCCAGAGCAGTAACACTGGGCACATAGGTAAACACTACACTGTAGAATATATTCAATAGGCCTATTTTATCAGAGCTCCCTTGCCATTATCATCAATATAACTTTTAGTTAATACACACATATATATATATATATATATACTTATAATATGCTTCATGACATGTCAATAACACAGTATTTGCTACATCTGTTTGGTAGTGATGTAGGCCTAATAAATCAGCCTATTGCATATGCCTGTGGAAGCTATTCAAGTGCATTCCTGTTAAGTGCCAAGGTAGGTATACATTCTACTGTAGGACATTTGCTCTTAGTCTGTCAATTTATGCTCTTAATATATTCAAATTCTCTAAATTATTTTTGCAGCAGCTAGAACAACATCCGTCAACCCTTTCACCGCACAGATGTGCACAGGCTGGGTGACTGTCAGCTGACGCGTCGATGCTAGAGCACAATGGAGAAACATCACTCGTTTTCTCCATACCAGCGAAAAAGCCCTAATCCAACAATGAAGGGCGAGAAGAACGAGATAATTAACATGATCTACCCATATACCCCTGCATTTCTTTCCGTTCACGAATTAGGCCTGCATAATGTGCGTGTGGGTCAGGGAAATAGCTCTCCCCCGTGGGGGAAGTGGAGGGTCGTGCTCGAGTGAGCGTCGTAAGCTACAACCCGCGCACACAACCGCTCGCTTTTGCCACATTCCCATCTCGCCGTCTTTACTTTCACTCCAATAAGCAATATGAACAAGAACGGTATCCCTCTCCCTCATCGCTCTGCCACAACAAGATTTGAATCACCAAAATCCTTCTCCTCGTCAGCGTGCAACATGTAAAGCGGCAGGATAATGGATTGGCAATGCAGTGAATGGCGATAAAAATAGAAAAACGCAGGTGTCGATGTGCGCCGCGCTGCGTCGCCTACTAGGTGCGCGTATTTCTCTGTGGAAATGATGGAGCGCTCGGCTCCAACAGCAGCTCCACACTTACTATTAGCGGCAGGCGCAGCACAGACAACGCCGAATTATGTCCCACTGCTCCTCGGCGAGCTGTCCGATTCGAGGTTCGCAAATAGCGACGGTGGAGCGGGAGTATAGCCTAGGCCTACTCGTGTGGCTCTGGTCGGGGTGGCTGCAGCCGCTAGTACCCGTAGCAAAGATCGGGTGATTGAGGATGCGTGCATCAGCTGTGTCACACACCCACCTCCGCCCCGCCCCTTCTGATGACCACGACACCGCCCCCTTCCCAGACCGGCACCGCGCCTGCGCCCACACTTCCAGCAACAAAGGTGTGAAATCTTCCTCCACCTCAGAATAGCACACAATGTATTGATTTTGTTCCATACGTGGATAACAAATACAGTGGCTATTGCTGGAAAATGGGGACCCTTGCCAATCTTGCAATTTGTCTTTCTGTGTCTATCACTATGTATATATTACTTTGAGTACTGTACAACATAATTACATATGACTGGGCAGGATGAGTATGTGTGTGTGCGTACTAGTATACATACTAGTATACGTGCATAATAAGTGTGTGTGTAGCTCAGAATGCAGTTCTTAGTACTGAGGGCAAGCGAGGCCTTGGGCAAACATGATGGCCAGTTCCCAGGGGCAGAGAGAGAGCAGAGCTGGCTGTGTTTGTGTAGGTGAGGAACTGGAGCCTGAAAATCAGCCTCACTCAGGACTAGTCAAGAGAGAGAGGAGGGGCAGGCAGGGAGAAATTGCAGAAATAGACAAAAGAGAGAGATTTTAAAAGATGAGCAGGGAGAGGGCAGAGAGAGAGAAACTAGCCTAAGTTGAAGCTGTAGCAGAACAGAACTGTTAACTTGTCTGTAGATGGATAAGAAGGACCATGTCCTCTCTTCTAAACCTCTGACTGGGTTTACCAAACACACATGCAGGCATTGAGTTCAAAATCAGAGATCACACACAAAAAATGCCTTTATAGGGATTCAAAAACATTACATCAT
This sequence comes from Hucho hucho, assembly GCA_003317085.1. Taxonomy (NCBI): domain Eukaryota; kingdom Metazoa; phylum Chordata; class Actinopteri; order Salmoniformes; family Salmonidae; genus Hucho; species Hucho hucho. Next base: position 2,085,278 of record QNTS01000002.1, read on the forward strand.
ACATTTCAAAACATAATGAAAGGGTCAATGAGTATGAGTTTCTGGTTTCATTTGGAGTAAATCACATTATTTTCACTAGGCTTTCCAATGTCAAGAAATGTGTGACTTATTTCCCAGTCATTATGCCTTCTTCGTACACACTCCACTGTTTGCACACAATCAGAACTACTACAAGCAGTCTTCAACACATAACCCTGTCAACATGATCAGAAAACAGCCATGGTCCTTCACACCAGAGGAGGCTGGTGGGAGGAAATATAGGAGGACACGTTCATTGTAATGGATGGAATGAAATGGTACCAGGCACATGCATAAGTACAATAGCTTTGGTCCAGTTTTTCTCAAGTACTCATTACAATTGTTGCTAGTGGTTGTACTAAATTATCCTCTAATTACACAAGTTGCTTTTGTTTACATTGTGAACCTAGCAAGTCAATGTAGCTAGCTAGCTAGTAGTAGTAGTAGCTTCTTGACTTCATAAATCTTAGTAAAACAACCAATGGTGTATAGTCGAGGCCATATGCAACCAAAATCAACATAATTTAGAATTATTTCAATTCACAAGATAGAATGAAAGTGCTCGTTAGTCATCAATTATTTAACCTCTGCAATTCTTGAGCTTGGACGCTGCCATTGGACACGATGCAACGCGAGGACCAACACGGGCAGTGAAGCAGCTTTCCTTCATTTCATAGGAAGCATTTTCTCAACGGCATTTTCTCAACGGCTTGACAAACAGGACTGTCACGAGTACAGTACACAAACACACAATCTCTGAGCCAGGTTAGCAGAATTTTTTTTAATACTTGCATAGTATACACACACAAAAGCAAACAAATTCTGTTGTCACCACGCATATGGTGACCCACACCCAATCTGGACATTAAAACACACAACGTGCATTCACATTTCATGCTGTACTGATCTACTACTACAGCTCACACACCTGTCAGTTCTCTCGGGGCTCCCGAGTGTTGTACGAGATCTTCAGTTTCTTGGCAATTTCTCGCATGGAATAGCCTTCATTTCTCAGAACAAGATTAGACTGACGAGTTTCAGAAGAAAGGGCTTTGTTGGCCAGAACACACAAATGCTGATGCTCCAGATACTCAACTAGTCTAAAGAAGGCCAGTTTTATTGCTAATATAAATCAGCACAACAGTGTTCGTTCGGCTGTGCTAACATAATTGCAAAAGGGTTTTCTAATGATGAATTAGCCTTTTAAAATGCTAAACTTGGATTAGCTAACACAACGTGCCATTGGAACACAGGAGTGATGATTGCTGATAATGGGCCTCTGTACGCCTATGTAGATATTCCATAAAAAATCTGCCGTTTCCAGCTACAATAGTCATTTCAAATGTTATTAGTCACATGCGCCGAATACAACAGGTGTAGACCTTACAGTGAAATGCTTACTTCCGAGCCCCTAACCAATACTTCAGTTTAAAAAAAAAAATACGGATAAGAGATAAAAGTAACAAGAAATAAAAGAGCAGCAGTAAAAAATAACAATATATACAGGGGGGTGCTGTGCTCCGGTACCGCTTGCCGTGCGGTAGCAGAGAGAACAGTCTATGACTAGGTTGGCTGGAGTCTGACAATTTTTAGGGCCTTCCTCTGACACCGCCTGGTATAGAGGTCCTGGATGGCAGGGAGCTTGGCCCCAGTGATGTACTGGGCCGTTCGCACTACCCTCTGTAGTGCCTTGCAGTCAGAGGCCAAGCAGTTGCCATACCAGGCAGTGATACAACCAGTCAGGGTGCTCTCGATGGTGCAACTGTAGAACCTTTTGAGGATCTGAGGACCTATGCTAAATCTTTTCAGTCTGCTGAGGGGGAATAGGTTTTGCCCGTGCCCGCTTCACGACTGTCTTGGTGTGCTTGGACCATGTTAGTTTGTTGGTGATGTGGACACCAAGGAACTTGAAGCTCTCAACCTGCTCCACTGCAGCCCCGTCGATGAGAATGGGGGAGTGCTTGGTCCTCTTTTCCTGTAGTCCACAATCATCTCTTTTGTCTTGATCACATTGAGGGAGAGGTTGTCCTGGCACCACATGGCCAGGTCTCTGACGACCTCCCAATAGGCTGTCTCGTTGTTGATCAGGCCTACCACTGTTGTGTCATCTGCAAATTTAATGATGGTGTTGGAGTCGTGCCTGGCCGTGCAGTCATGAGTGAACAGCGAGTACAGGAGGGGGCTGAGCACGCACCCCTGAGGGGCCCTTGTGTTGAGGATCAGCGTGGCGGATGTGTTGTTACCTACCCTTACCACCTGGGGGCGGCCCGTCAGGAAGTCCAGGATCCTGTTGCAGAGGGAGGTGTTTAGTCCCAGGGTCCTTAGCTTATTGATGAGCTTTGAGGGCACTATGGTGTTGAACGCTGAGCTGTAGTCAATGAATAGCATTCTCACATAGGTGTTCCTTTTTTCCAGGTGGGAAAGGGCAGTGTAGAGTGCAATAGAGATTGCATCATCTGTGGATCTGTTGGGGCGGTATGCAAATTGGAGTGGGTCTAGGATTTCTGGGATGATGGTGTTGATGTGAGCCATGACCAGACTTTCAAAGCACTTCATGGCTACAGATGTGAGTACTACGGGTCGGTAGTCATTTTTGCAGGTTACCTTAGTGTTCTTGGGCACAGGCATTATGGTGGTCTGCTTAAAACATGTTGGTATTACAGACTCGGACAGGGAGAGGTTGAAAATGTCAGTGAAGACACTTGCTAGTTGGTCAGTGTATGCTCGCAGTGCACGTCCTGGTAATCCAATCTGGCCCTGTGGCCTTTTGAATGTTGACCTGTTTAAAAGGTCCTACTCACATTGGCTGCGGAGAGCGTGATGACACAGTCTTCCTGTACAGCTGGTGCTCTCATGCATGTTTCAGTGTTATTTGCCTCGAAGCGAGCATAGAAGTAGTATAGAATCTTTGTATGCGTAGTTTAGCTAGTCTGGTAGGCTTGTGTCACTGGGCAGCTCTCGGCTGTGCCTCCCTTTGTAGTCTGTAATAGTTTGCAAGCCCTGCCACATCCGACAAGCGCCAGAGCCGGTGTAGGACGACTCGATCTTAGTCCTGTATTGACGCTTTGCCTGTTTGATGGTTCGTCGGAGGGTACAGCGGGATTTCTTATACAGTCGTGGCCAAAAGTTTTGAGAATGACACAAATATTAATTTTCACAAAGTCTGCTGCCTCAGTTTGTATGATGGCAATTTGCATATACTCCAGAATGTCATGAAGAGTGATCAGATGAATTGCAATTAATTGCCAAGTCCCTCTTTGCCATGCAAATTAACTAAATCCCCCCCAAAACATTTCCACTGCATTTCAGCCCTGCCACAAAAGGACCAGCTGACATCATGTCAGTGATTCTCTCGTTAACACAGGTGTGAGTGTTGACGAGGACAAGGCTGGAGATCACTCTGTCATGCTGATTGAGTTCGAATAACAGACTGGAAGCTTCAAAAGGAGGGTGGTGCTTGGAATCATTGTTCTTCCTCTGTCAAACATGGTTACCTGCAAGGAAACACGTGCCATCATCATTGCTTTGCATAAAAAGGGATTCACAGGCAAGGATATTGCTGCCAGTAAGATTGCAC
>QNTS01000002.1:2091834-2113529 GCA_003317085.1 Hucho hucho
TGATATTCTGCAAAAGGTACAGGGATTGGACTGCTGAGGACTGGGGTAAAGTCATTTTCTCTGATGAATCCCCTTTCCGATTGTTTGGGGCATCCGGAAAAAAGCTTGTCCAGAGAAGACAAGGTGAGCGCTACCATCAGTCCAGTGTCATGCCAACAGTAAAGCATCCTGAGACCATTCATGTGTGGGGTTGCTTCTCAGCCAAGGGAGTGGGCTCACTCACAATTTTGCCTAAGAACACAGCCATGAATAAAGAATGGTACCAACACATCCTCTGAGAGAAACTTCTCCCAACCATCCAGGAACAGTTTGGTGATGAACAATGCCTTTTCCAGCATGATGGAGCACCTTGCCATAAGGCAAAAGGGATAACTAAGTGGCTTGGGGAACAAAACATCGATGTTTTGGGTCCATGGCCAGAAAACTCCCCAGACATTAATCCCATTGAGAACTTGTGGTCAATCCTCAAGAGGCGGGTGGACAAACAAAAACCCACAAATTCTGACAAACTCCAAGCATTGATTATGCAAGAATGGGCTGCCATCAGTCAGGATGTGGCCCAGAAGTTAATTGACAGCATGCCAGGGCGGATTGCAGAGGTCTTGAAAAAGAAGGGTCAACACTGCAAATATTGACTCTTTGCATCAACTTCATTGATAAAAGCCTTTGACACTTAAGAAATGCTTGTAATTATACTTCAGTATTTCATAGTAACATCTGACAAAAATATCTAAAGACACTGAAGCAGCAAACATTCGTGGAAATGAATATTCTCAAAACTTTTGGCCACGACCGTAAGCTTCCGGTTCAGAGTCCCGCTCCTTGAAAGCGGCAGCTCTAGCCTTTAGCTCATTGCGGATGCTGCCTGTAATCCATGGCTTCTGGTTGGGGTATGTACTTACGGTCACTGTGGGGACAACATCATCGATGCACTTATTGATGAAGCCAATGACAGATGTGGTGTACTCCTCAATGCCATTGGAGGAATCTCGGAGCATATTCCAGTCTGTGCTAGCAAAACAGTCCTGTAGCTTAGCATCTGCTTCATCTGACCACTTTTTTTATTGATCTAGTCACTGGTGCTTTCTGCTTTAATTTTTGCTTGTAAGCAGGAGTCAGGAGGATGGAATTATGGTCAGATTTGCCAAATGGAGGGTGAGGGAGAGCTTTGTATGCATCTCTGTGTGTAGAGTATAGGTGGTCCAGAGTTATTTTCTCTCTGGTTGCACATTTAACATGCTGATAGAAATTTGGTAAAACTGATTTACATTTCCCTGCATTTAAGTCCCTGGCTTCTAGGAGCGCCTCCTTTGGGTGAGCGTTTTATTGTTTGCTTATGGCGGAATACAGCTCATTCAATGCTATTTTAGTGCCAACCTGACTGAGGTGGTATGTAAACAGCTACGAAGAATACAGATGAGAACTCTCTCGGTAGGTAGTGTGGTCTACAGCGTATCATGATATACTCAACCTGAGGCGAGCAATAGCTCGAGACTTCCTTAGATATAGTGCAAGAGCTGTTATTTACAGAAAAACAGAGTCCGCCGACCCTTCTCTTACCAGAAGCCGCTGTTCTATCCTGCCGGTACATCGTATAACCAGCCAGCTGTTGATATTGTCGTCATTCAGCCATGACTCCGTGAAGCATAAGATGTTGCAGTTTTTAATGTCCCGTTGGTAGTTTAATCTTCCTCGTAACTCGTCGATTTTATTGTCCAAAGATTGCACGTTTGCTAGCAGAATTGAGGGAAGTGGGGGTTTATTTGATCGCCTTCGAATTCTCAGAAGGCAGCCCGCTCTCCAGCCTCTCATTCTCCGCCTCCTCTTCACGCAGATCACGGGAGTTGGGGCCTGTTCCCAAGGGAGCTGTATATCCTCTGCTTCGGGCTCGTCAGTTGTGAAAGAAGAAAAAGGATTCTGCTAGTCTGTGGTGAGTAATCACAGTCCTGACGTCTAGAAGTTAACAACGTTAACAATGTGTACACTGTATATCTGATCAATTTGATGTTATTTTAAAAATTGACAAAAACAATTGCTTTTCCATCTTGAATAACACCACTGTTCTTTCTCTCTCCTCTTTTTTAATATCTGAGCAGCCATGGCTGAATGTCACTAAAGAGAAGAGGAGAGAGAGGAAAACTGAGGAAGAAGGGATACAAAGAGGAATCTCACAGCTCCACTAGTGAGTTCATCCCTGTCACTTCTCTCCTAATCCCTCTCTCCACTCCTCCATGTAGATGAACTCCACATGCACACTCACAGACATGTGTACACACACACGCGCATAACTCAAGAAGCTCTGTTGAAAGAATTGTCCACTTGCCTCACAGAAGACTGAATATTAGGGTTGTAAAAGAAATACATAATTGTAAAAGAGCACCATCAACTGGTGGTGGACTCAGATAGATGTGCCAGTTTAGATATACAGTTGAAGTCGGAAGTTTACATACACCTTAGCCAAATACATTTAAACTGTTTTTCACAATTCCTGACATTTAATCCTAGTAAAAATTCCCTGTCTTAGGTCAGTTAGGATCACCACTTTATTTTAAGAATGTGAAATGTCAGAATAATAGTAGAGAGAAGGATTTATTTCAGCTTTTATTTCTTTCATCACATTCCCAGTGGGTCAGAAGTTTACATACACTCAATTAGTATTTGGTAGCATTGCCTTTTAAATTGTTTAACTGAGGTCAAACATTTTGGGTAGCCTTCCACAAGCTTCCCACAATAAGTTGGGTGAATTTTGGCCCATTCCTCCTGACAGAGCTGGTTTAACTTAGTCAGGTTTGTAGGCCTCTTTGCTCGCACACGCTATTTCAGTTCTGCCCACAAATTTTCTATAGGATTGAGGTCAGGGCTTTGTGATGGCCAATAACTTGACTATGTTGTCCTTAACCCATTTTGCCACAACTTTGGATGTATGCTTGGGGTCATTGTCCATTTGGAAGACCCATTTGCGACCAAGCTTTAACTTCCTGACTGATGTCTTGAGATGTTGCTTCAAGATATCCACATAATTTTCCTCCCTCATGATGCCATCTATTTTGTGAAGTGCACCAGTCACTCCTGCAGCAAAGCACCCCCACAACATGATGCTGCCACCCCCGTGCTTCACGGTTGGGATGGTGTTCTTCGGCTTGCAAGCCTCCCCCTTCTTCCTCCAAACATAATGATGGTCATTATGGCCAAACAGTTCTATTTTTGTTTCATCAGACCAGAGGACATTTCTCCAAAAAGTACGATCTTTGTCCCCATGTGCAGTTGCAAACCGAAGTCTGGCTTTTTTATTGTGGTTTTGGAGCAGTGGCTTCTACCTTACTGGGCGGGCTTTCAGGTAATGTCGATATAGGACTTGTTTAACTGTGGATATAGATACTTTTGTACCTGTTTCCTCCAGCATCTGTTCTGGGATTGATTCGCACTTTTCGCACCAAAGTACGTTCATCGCTAGGAGACAGAACGTGTCTCCTTCCTGAGCGGTATGACGCCTGTGTGGTCCCATGGTGTTTATACTTGCGTACTATTGTTTGTACAGATGAACGTGATACCTTCAGGTGTTTGGAAATTGCTCCCAAGGATGAACCAGACTTGTGGAGGTCTACAATTAGTTTTTTGAGGTCTTGGCTGATTTCTTTTGATTTCCCCAGGATGTCAAGCAAAGAGGCACTGAGTTTGAAGGTAGGCCTTGAAATACATCCACAGGTGCACCTCCAATTGACTCAAATTATGTCAATTGGCCCATCAGCTTCTTCTCATCATTTTCTGGACTTTTCCAAGCTGTTGAAAGGCAGTCAACTTAGTGTATATAAACTTCTGACCCACTGGAATTGTGATACAGTGAATTATAAGTGAAATAATCTGTCTGTAAACAATTGTTGGAAAAATTACTTGTCATGCACAAAGTAGATGTCCTAACCGACTTGCTAAAACTATAGTTTGTTAACAAGATATTTGTGGAGTGGTTTTAATGACTCCAACCTAAGTGTATGTAAACTTCTGACTTCAACTGTACCTACATGTGTATGTATGTTGTGTACATGTACACAGGCTCAGACTCACACACACTCACTTACCCATCAGCGCAACACCACCACTAAAATAGGCTCTTTGACTCTCCCCCGCTTCTCTCCTTTCTTATCTCTCATTCACAAATTCACTGGTGACATCAACAATTTGTCAAGGTTACTATGGCAATGGTTTCTGTCCAATGGGAGAAGGGAGTCATGTGACAGTAGAGGGAGCGTTGGAGAGAGGGGGGGGGGTAAGCTTTGATTGGAACAGTGCAACCCAGGTGTAAACCAACCTTGTGCCAATCTACTAATAGGCTAGATATAGGCTACATTCAACCATATATTTAGATTATTTATATTTACCAAGGAGTGGCTTGTCTGCTGAAGTCCTTGCTTGCTGACAGAGGGGACATCATGTTCACAGCGAAGTCCTGCCTGGCTAACCCTAAAACCTGCCTATGCATTCAGAAAGACTTCAGGAAAGATGTGGGACAGCGCTGAAATGGAGAGGTACATTTAGAGACATCTGATTGTCAATGAAGAGAAGGTTAGCATTCCCTATAATGAGTCTGACATATACCCCAGGATACCTACTGTCAACAACAGATAGGATTCAAATGTCAACAATGTCTAGGGGCGTTAGACATTCCCATGACAAATAAGAACATCTCCACACAAACACATGCCAGTAACTATGGAAAATATTGACATTGGTCCAGACAACTTTTCATTGGATAGGATGGAACCCTGCATAGAGTAGTCAGATATACACTATGAAGATATACACATTCCATTACAACAAACATCATGGGGGGGTCTCATTGTTTTTGGATCATTTGCATCATTTGATAATAAGATGTTCCCCACAGGCTGAATTTGGGTAGCAATTGATTTTATGGTACTGTTTCGACTGGCATTTACTAGGAAAATAGTATGGCGTTAGGTACTTAAAACAATTAAAACACATTTTCATAACCTAGTACCAAATACTGTTGGTTTTTACTGGATAATTACCATGTGCATTCTAAGTTAATACCTGGCCATGTGTGGTCATCTTGTGGTTTTGGATGAAGACCATTTCCTGATGATGTTGGTTGGAAATTAACCTATAGAGGCAGAGATGACAGACACCAACACATACAGCAGATGAGTGGGAATGAGAGTAACTGGACTGAACACTTCTGTTCTGGAACAGAAAGAAAATGCATTTACACATGTTTTACAAATACGCAAAAATAGTTTAATGCATTATATAGCATTATAAACAACAACAATGAAAAGTCTGATTCATAGAGATGGGACTGTGACCCTGGAATAAGAGAAGGAATGTCTTCCTATGTACCTGAGGAAAAGATTGAGGGCCGGTTTCCCGGGCACATATTAAGCCTAGTCTTGAACTAAAAACATAATCTCCATTGAAAATGTTTCCTAGTCCAGGACTAAGCTTAATCTGTGTCCAGGAAATAGGCCTTGATGGTTTAAGCGGGTAAGGCAAACCTGATTCTAGGCAGCCATCTTAATTAATCAAGTCAATATCCATGGTCCTACCGTCACATGCAACCAAGCACCATCAAGGAGCTTGTCTTATTGGTTACCTTCAAGTAGGATAAGCATACATACAGTGGTTTGTGCTGTAATGTAGACATCTAAAGAAGCAAAACCGGGATATATTTTAACAGTGACCTGTAGTATCCAGTGACCAATAGCAGTTTTATTAAACAATAAATATTTAAGTACATCAAATATTTAATACATCATATTCAAATATGATTAGATATCAAATCATTTAAAGGCAAGAGCCATGTATTTACACTACCTACTGTGGAAAGGTAAGACTTCATATCCCCACTCAACCTTTCCTATAGTAGTAAACAACCATGCTAATAAATAGTGCCTCAATTAGTGATTAAAGCTATAGTGGCCATAATAGTCAAAAGCCAAATGGGCTTTTTAAATTACATTTCTCAAAGGAAACTCCAGTTTCAATACACTTCAGGTAAATCTTCCATAGAAATCTGTGATTTGTTTCCACCATTTGGGAAACTTAGTGTCACTATGGAAGACTGTGCAAAGGGTTTAAGAAGTTAAAATAATGCATATGTTAAAAAACAACCTGTTAAAAGAATCAGAAAACCCTTCCTCTAGGGATTTTTATGATAACTAGAAGAGGAGAATAGGTGATTGTACAAGCATGAGCTATGTTTAGGATCGCAATGTTGTGCAGAGTCTGAACTTCTGCTCATTGAACATATTTTCTGGTTCTGAACCGTTACAAACCATTCGCTGATTCTGAACATTCCCCAGTGGTTATTTTGCAGTAATGTGAACAGGGTCAAAGCTTGTTCCCATTGATGAGCAGGAAGGGCATATAATTTGTGTCACACATCGATTATTACATACAGACTCTCACTTGCCCTGGTCACACACAGACAGAAATAGCTTAACCATGTTACATTCTTGTCACACTTTTACAAATATCACAGCTAGCCAAAGAACGATTTATTTTGGTCGAGTCAAGTGTGAGACGCTGGGCATAAACTCCCACAAGGGGGAAAAATCATTTTTTTAACCCATAAATGGGTTATTGACTTGATGTTGTGCAACTGTACATACCCCGAGAAGGCATGTTTTAGGCAGACAAACATTAAAACAACATTAGGAAACGTATCTGGTCTCTTTTTTGGCTCCTGACTGGATTCCACCAGCTTGGTCCAGTGAAGCAATAGGGATCCAAAACATGACCAGGGAAGGCGCCAGCACTGCTGTCTAATTAAGTCTGTTACAGGCCATGTGTGGTGTGGTCCTGGTTTGCATTCTAGTCCGAAACTAAGCCATTTTGGGCCTTTTGGCCCACACATTCAAACCTCTACCTCTGTAGTGGTCAGAGAAACCCCTTTAGCAGTCTCCACTTCTACCCACCTCCCCCTGAGTCAGTTCAGGCAACACGTCTCCTACCCCCTCCTCTTTGTCAGACTGTCCCACTCCCTGCTCCCTGGGTGGAGGTGGAGTCCCCCAGGCTGCTCAGGCTGATCACACCGGCCAGGCAGGAGAAGAGCAGGCCCAGCATGGTGATGTAGAAGCTCTCCCCTGGGTATGGCTTTATCCGTGCCGCCCCTCCCTGGCTCCTGGAGCCAGACCCAGGCCAGGTCCAGCCCCCTACCCATTCCCACAGTGGCCCAAACCTGCCCTCCTGAAGGTTGCAGTGGATGATGTACAGGCAGGCCCCGCACACTCCCAGTACAGACAGGAGGAGAACCACTGGGGAGAGAGGAAGGAAGAAAAGAGAGACAGTGGGTAAGAGAGAGAGAGAGACATACAAATCACTCTCTGCAGTTCTCTCTGGGATTGATGTAAGCTAACATGGCTCAGCAAACATGGCTCGTCATTCTGAGAGTTCATATTTTAAGAGACGTGTGCGAGTGCATTCTTCTTCAAGTGATGACAGTATTGTGATAAGCCCTCAGTGAGAGAGACACAGAAAAACAGATAAAGACCACAAAAGAGAACAAAAGGAGGAAGAGAGAAATAAATAAAAATGAGAGAGGGAGAGAAGTTAGGTTACCAGTGGAGATGTGGAGTGACACCACCAGTCGAGGGTGGGACATCCCAGTCCCCAGGAAGTCCAATAGGAAGGAGGAGCTGGAGAGCAGGACAGTACTGTAGCACAGAGCCCCCAGGGCATAGAGCAGCCACACCCCCCAGCCATTTACGCCACCCAGGGGACCTGCAGGGAGGGAACGCACACATACAGTGCATTCGGAAAGTATTCAGACCCCTTGACTTTTTCCACATTTTGTTACGATACAGCCTTATTCTAAAATGTATTCAATTGATCAGGGGGAAAAAAACAATCTACACACAATACCCCATAATAACAAAGCAAAAACAGGTTTGTAGAAATTATAGCAAATTTATTAAAAACACAAAACTGAAATATGACATTTACATACAGTACCAGTCAAACGTTTGGAAACACCTACTCATTCAGGGGTTTTTCTTTATTTGTACTATTTTCTCCATTGTATAATAATGGTGAAGACATCAAAACTATAAAATAACACATGGAATCATGTAGTAACCAAAGAAATTGTTAAACAAATCTAAATATATTTTATATTCTTCAAAGTAGCCACCCTTTGCCTTGATGACAGCGTTGCACACTTGGCATTTTCTCAACCAGCTTCACCTGTAATGCTTTTCCAACAGTCTTGAAGGAGTTCCCACATATGCTGAGCACTTGTTGGCTGCTTTTCTTTCACTCTGCGGTCCAACTCATACCAAACCATCTCAATTGAGTTGAGGTCAGGTGATTGTGGAGGCCAGGTCATCTGATGCAGCATTCCATCCCTCTCCTTCTTGGTCAAATAGCCCTTACACGGCCTGGAGGTGTGTTGGGTCATTGTCCTGTTGAAAAACAAATGATAGTCCCACTAAGCGCAAACCAGATGGGATGGCGTATCGCTGCAGAATGCTGTGACCCAAGGACAGATTTCCAACGGTCTAATGTTCATTTCTCGTGTTACTTGGCCCAAGCAAGTCTCTTCTTCTTATTGGTGTCCTTTAGTAGTGATTTCTTTGCAGCAATTCGACCATGAAGGCCTGATTCACCCAGTCTCCTCTGAACAGTTGATGTTGAGATGTGTCTGTTAAATGAACTCTGTGAAGCATTTATTTGGGCTGCAATTTCTGAGGTGCAGTTAACTCTAATGAACTTATCCTATGCAGCAGAGGTAACTCTGGGTCTTCCTTTCCTGTGGCGGTCCTCATGAGAGCCAGTTTCGTCATAGCGCTTGATGGTTTTTGTGACTCCACTTGAAGAAACGTTCAACGTTCTTGAAATTTTCTGGATTGACTGACCTTCATGTCTTAAAGTAATGATAAACTGTTGCCATAATATGGACTTAGTCTTTTACCAAATAGGGCTCTCTTCTGTATACCACCCCTACCTTCTCACAACACAACTGATTGGCTCAAACACATTAAGAAGGAAAGAAATTCCACAAATTAAAATGTTTACCAAGGCACACCTGTTAATTGAAATGCATTCCAGGTGACTACCTCACGAAGCTGGTTGAGAGAATGCCAAGTGTGTGCAAAGCTGTCATCAAGGCAAGGGGTGGCTACTTTTAACAATCTCAAATATAAAATATATTTTAATTTGTTTAACACCTTTTTGTTTACTACATGATTCCATATGTTATTTCATAGTTTGTTTTCACTATTATTCTACAATGTAGAAAATAGTAAAAATAAAGAAAAACCCTGGAATGAGTAGGTGTGTCCAAACTTTTGACTGGTACTGTAAGTATTCAGACCCTTTACTCAGTACTTTGTTGAAGGACCTTTGGGAGCGATTGCAGCTTTGAGTCTTCCTGGGTATGACGCTACAAGCAAGGATCTCTCTGTAAATTGCTCCATTCATCTTTGCCTCGATTCTGACTAGTCTCCCAGTCCCTGCCGCTGAAAATCATCCCCACAGCATGATGCTGCCACCACCATGCTTCACCATAGGGATGGTGCCAGGTTTCCTCCAGACATGACGCTTGGCATTCAGACCAAAGAGTTTCATCTTGGTTTCATCAGACCAGAGAATCTTGTTTCTCATGGTCTGAGAGTCTTTAGGTGCCTTTTGGCAAACTCCATGCGGGCTGTCGTGTGTATTTTACTGAGGAGTGGCTTCCGTCTTGTCACTCTACCATAAAGGTCTGATTGGTGGAGTGCTGCAGAGATGGCTGTCCTTCTGGAAGGTTCTCTCATCTCCACAGAATAACTAGAGCTCTGTCAGAGTGACCATTGGGTTCTTGGGCACCTCTCTGATAAAGGCCCTTCTCCCCCGATTGCTCAGTTTGGCCGGGCGGACAGCTCTTGGAAGAGTCTTGGTGGTGCCAAACTTCTTCCATTTATAGAATGATGGAGGCCACTGTGTTCTTGGGGACCTTCAATGCTGCATAAATGTTTTGGTACCCTTCCCCAGATCTGTGCCTCAACACAATCCTGTCTTGGAGCTCTACCGACAATTCCTTCGACCTCATGGCTTGGTTTTTGCCCTGACATGCACTTCTGGACCTGATATAGACAGTTGTGTGCCTTTCCAAATCATGTCTAATCAATTGAATTTACCACAGGTGGACTCCAAACAAGTTGTAAAAACATCAAGGATGATCAATGGAAACAGGATGCACCTGCACTCAATTTCGAGTCTCATAGCAAAGGGTCTGAATACTTATATAATTAAGGTATTTCTGTTTTATACATTTGCAAAACATTTCTAAAAATCTGTTTTCGCTTTGTCATTATGGGGTATTGTGTGTAAATTTTTTATTTCATAAATTTTAGAATAAGGCTGTAACGTAACAAAATGTGGAAAAAGTAAAGGGTTCTGAATACTTTCCGAAGGCATTGTATAGACATTTACAGTACACCCACAGCTGCTCACAGACTAGTGCGCTCAAGCAAGGAAAACACACAATTGCATACGGACAATGCAAACAGAATACAGACACACTTTATCAGACATAGTGTGAGCACATTTTAACACGTGTCCCCTAATCCATCCCTTCCCCAAAATACGTGTAAATATTGGACTATATATTGTGTTCCTGTATTATACTTATGCTAAAATGTTTATTATATTCTACTTATTTACTTTGTTTATATTATTTTATTTCTTATTGAGGTTGCATTGTCGAGAAGGAACCTGCAAGCAAGCATTTCGTTGGACGGTGTATACCATGTGTATCCCATACGTACGACCAATAAAACTTGATAAGAGTGAAAAGACAATCCTCAGTACAACACTTCTTCCACCTCCAGTCTTGCCCCTACCAGTGTCAGTGAGGTTCTGGGGAGCGTGCAGTATAAAAGCCACACCATAGATGAGCTGTTTGCCTCCGGGGTCAGTGCTGTTCATGACTTGGATCCAGTTTGGGTCAGCGATGGATGTGCACAGTGACACCAGCGTAAAGCACTGGCACACAGCAGCCGGAGACATGCTCAGAGTCATGGCTGGAGGGGAGACACAATGGACTTATCAAGGCAGCCCCACCAATAACAATTTTTACAAATGATGCTGCTTTACAACAGAGAAAGGTTTTTCAACCTCAGAGACTTTGCAACAGTTGCCAAATGCATAGATGTGATGTCAGCATTTAGGCTGGGTGTTGTACTAGTCTGGACATGTAAAGTGTTTGTCCCATGTTTCATGAGTTGAAATATATTTTCACAGAAATGTTCCATATGCACAAAAAGCATATTTCTCTCCAATTTTGTGGACATGTTTGTTTACATCCCTGTTAGTGAGCATTTCTCCTTTGACAAAATAATCCATCCACTTGACAGGTGTGGCATATTAACCTTGAGCTGGGGAGAATAAAAATCCACTAAAATGTGCAATGTCACAGATGTCTCAAGTTGAGGGAGCGTGCAGTTGGCATGCTGACTGCAGGTATGTCCACCAGAGCTGTTGCTAGAGAATTTAACATTAATTTCTCTACCATAAGCCACCTCCATCATCGTTTTGGAGAATTTGGCAGTACGTTCAACCGGCATCACAACCGCAGACCACGTGTAACCACACCAGCCCAGGACCTCCAGCTTCTACAACTGCAGGAACATCTGAGACCAGCCACCAGGGCTGCTGATGAAATTGAGGAGCATTTGTGTCTGTTATAAAGCCCTTTTGTGGGGAAAACCTGATTCTGATTGGCTGGGCCTGGCTCCCCAGTGGGAGCCAATCCATAGGTTAGGGCCTAATGCATTTATTTAAATTGACTGATTTCCTTATATGAACTGTAACTCAGTAAAATCATTGAAATTGTTGCATTTATATTTTTGTTCAGTATAATAATGATTCCAATGTAAGTACAGTTCACACCTACAAAGTAAAGATGGATTATGCACACAAGAAATAGCCTAACTAAACAGCCCAGTGTTCTGGTGCAGGTTGTAGGAACATTAACACTGTAAACCTAATGTTGGGAAACTTAAAATGAGAGAGCTGTTGAATGAACAGTAATATTTCCTCAGAATCAAATTAGCTAACATTGTTAAGTAATGCATCTAGCACTCAACCCTTCACTAACCAGCACCAAACCTAGCCCAATACACCACAAAGTCTGTTGGAGACTAAAATGTAGACTCTAACGTTACGTGCTATTCAGGGATAACCAAATAATACAAATAAAAACGTAATGCGACACAAATTAATTGTCTATTGCTCAGCATATTGTCTGAAAAGCTAGCTATACATGATGGCTGTGTAAAATTAGTCATTGCGAAATGTCACATTTCCAACCCCTGACTGCCCTGAATTAACACAGATATTAAATTATCAATCAAGTAACTTGTTAGCTATTTTGAATGCACGCGCACAATAACAACAACCCTGCCCAGGCTACTTCTATGGCTAACGTTACTTACCGAGCTAAGAAAACAATGAAATCCACGGACATATAATTATTCATATATTTCTCTCAATGCCTGATAGGTGTGGCTAAAAATATATTATTTCTTAGTTGACGTAATCTCAATCCATTTCAACACGGGCGTTTGTATTTAGCCAAAAATAATGGATATACTGACAAGATACATGTCTCTCCGCCCTAAAAATGTAACTTGTTGTCCACAAAGGGGATGTCTAGTTCCCGCTTATCCTTTCTATGCTATGCTACTGCCTCATCGCATGAATATGCATTGTCATCTCGAGGCAACTCCAATAAAAAGTGTTTTTTTCTCAAAGTTTCCGGGATGTTACGTGTCCTACTTATATCAGTACACTCATAACAATTTAAGCATTATGAAATTTATATTCGATCAAATAAACCTCACGTAGCATATAAGGCATTCATCTTTAAGTTGACCAAATTCGACATTGCCATTGACCTACATAAAAAAACGACTTTCTTGGTGGACGAAACAACGAAACAAAACGGAGAGACAGATTTCCCGCCGAGTTGATTCTCTCGCTTCCTCTTCCTTCTTCTTCGATGAGGTTTAACGGCAGTTGGCATCCAATAAATGTTGCATTACCGCCACTTACTAGAGTGGAGTACAACTCCTTTATACTTTGCTTGAAAAAAAGTAATAAATAAACAAATGCCCTACCGTCTAACTTTAACACTACAATTTCTTCAAAATAACCCCACCCTACTCCACTATCTATTTACATCTATTTAGTCCTACCTCAGGCAAACACCATGAAAGGATGGGACACCACCACTTATCACACCATGTAACTCTTCTGGTGTCAAGTCTCGCACACCCAAATACCTCTCTGCAGCTGCCACCACAACCTAAATTTAATGTGACTCCCTCCATTCCTCCTCCGTATTCCAAGTATACGTCTCCTTATGATAATACTGCACTTCTCCTGACATACATCTTGTTCTTGCCTTCTCAAGGGACACCATTTAACCGGCTGTCACAATCTCCGTACAATCAGCATGAACCTCTCGGGATGCAGCGCTCAACAGTGCATCCCACGTATAAAGCAGTTGCTTCGTCTTGATGTTCTTATTTATCAAAAGCTACCGCTTTTCCATTTCAAACAAGCGTGCTCTTCCAACCCCCATCCACAGTCTCGCTTCCTTCTCTCTCTTCCTCTTCCTCTAGATTACCAGAAATTATAAAGGCCATTGCTATCCGGGGTCCTTGGGACGTCAATCTGAAGTCTGCATTGGCCGTGCAGCATTTATGGTGATACGGCCTCTCCAGAAGTCAGGGCATTCATACTTATTGCCTCCACGGAGCAACTTTAAAAGCTAATTTATGCTTGATCCAAAAATGTGGTTGGAGGATTCGTATGGAGGGTGTGACACAAATGTGGAGACCAGGAGTCACGCAGAGGCCAAATCGAGCTCCATACCACATCGCAGTCCCCAGTGGCGATTTTAGCATGTATATCTTGGTGGGGCAAACTCCCCCCCAAAATTGGGATGCATGCCAGCAAAGCCTCTACACAACACAATACATTAATTGCACTATAACGGTGACAAACGGTGCCCACAAACTGTTAGGGCCTACATAAAGCTGTACCAACAGCAGAGCTTTCTTTTCAGCACCATGGAGTGAATCCTTACCACTGCTACACCTGGCTGTCAGCGGAGCCTTGTCTGGCAGCGATACAGTTCATTCAGCCTCATTTATTGCCTTTAAAAAAACATAGCTGATATGGCTGACTTGCTTAAACAAATGGTTTCTACTGACAATTGAGATGTACAAACTATGGCATAAGGTGACAACGAGCGGATAAGAGGAAATCCGTAATTTTGTGTGGAAGGACCACCAGGGGGCAGGCTGGTCCCACGGATAGTAGCCCAGCCCAGCATGTGAGTCAAGGTGTTCAGAGGCAGTTAAAGTAAACCAAAGTTCTGAAAATACATAAACGTCAAATAAGCAGGTATCAAATAATGTTACCGGAATATGCAGTTATATGCAGCACTAAATAAACTTCAGTTAGTGCTAAACACGGCTGCTAGAATCTTGACTAGATTGAAAAAAATTGGATCATATTACACCAGTGCTAGCCTCTCTACACTGGCTTCCTGTTAAGGCAAGGGCTGATTTCAAGGTTTTACTGCTAACCTACAAAGCATTACATGGGCTTGCTCCTACCTATCTTTCCGATTTGGTCCAGCCGTACATACCTACACGTACGCTACGGTCACAAGACGCAGGCCTCCTTACTGTCCATAGAATTTCTAAGCAAACAGCTGGAGGCAGGGTTTTCTCCTATAGAGTTAAATTTTTATGGAATGATCTGTCTATCCATGTGAAAGAAGCAGACTCGGTCTCAACCTTTAAGTCTTTATTGAAGACTCATCTCTTCAGTAGGTCCTATGATTGACTGTAGTCTGGCCCAGGAGTGTGAAGGTGAACGGAAAGGCACTGGAGCAACGAACCACCCTTGCTGTCTCTGCCTGGCCGGTTCCCCTCTCTCCACTGGGATTCTCTGCCTCTAACCCTATTACAGGGGCTGAGTCACTGGCTTACTGGTGCTCTTCCATACCATCCCTAGGAGGGGTGCGTCGCTTGAGTGGGTTGAGTCACTGACGTGATCTTCCTGTCCGAGTTGGCTCCCCCCCTTGGGTTGTGCCGTGGCGGAGATCTTTGTGGGCTGTACTCTGCCTTGTCTCAGGATGGTAAGTTGGTGGTTGAAGATATCCCTCTAGTGGTGTGGGGGCTGTGCTTTGGCAAAGTGGGTGGGGTTATATCCTGCCTGTTTGGCCCTGTCCGGGGGTATTGTCGGACGGGGCCAGTGTCTCCCGACCCCTCCTGTCTCAGCCTCCAGTATTTATGCTGCAGTAGTTTATGTGTCGGGGGGCTATGGTTGGTCTGTTATATCTGGAGTATTTATCCGGTGTCCTGTGTGAATTTAAGTATGCTCTCTCTAATTCTCTCTAATTCTCTTTCTTTCTCTCTCTCTCTCTTCCTCTCTCTCTCTCTCTCTCTCTCGGAGGACCTTGCTGTTCCCAGTCCACCTGGCCGTGCTGCTGCTCCAACTTTTCTGCCTGCGGCTATGGAACCCAGACCTGTTCACCGGACCTGCTACCTGTCCCAGACCTGCTGTTTTCAACTCTCTAGAGACAGCAGGAGCGGTAGAGATACTCTGAATGATCGGCTATGAAAAGCCAACGGACATTTACTCTTGACCTGCTGACCTGTTGCACCCTAGACAACCACTGTGATTATTATTATTTGACCCTGCTGGTCATCTATGAACATTTGAACATCTTGGCCATGTTCTGTTATAATCTCCACCCGGCACAGCCAGAAGAGGACTGGCCACCCCTCATAGCCTGGTTCTTCTCTAGGTTTCTTCCTAGGTTCTGGCCTTTCTAGGGCGATTTTCCTAGCCACCGTGCTTCTGCACCTGCATTGCTTGCTGTTTGGGGTTTAAGGCTGGGTTTCTGTACAGCACTTTGTGACATCAGCTGATGTAAGAAGGTCTTTATAAATAAATTTGATTGATCTTAGCCAGCAGTCAGCTAACCCAATAGTGCAGATGGAAATGATCACAACAGCAGTCAGTCAGCAACTGTAGCGTGCTAGTACTAAGCCAAGGTTGAAAAACTGGTAGCCTACTTCACGGAGAACAGAGTAAGTACTGGGTTTGAGGAGCTAGAGAGGTAACTTTGTTCAACTCTGAGTTCATCTCGGGATAACCGGTCATACGAAAGTTAGGCAGGTACATTTCTATGCCAAACTAACCTGCTCTGGGGCAGGCTAACTCCATTTATCCAAAATATCCTAAAAAGTGTGAAATCAGATACCCTCCATCTCGCAAAGATTGTCATTATCCCCTTCATTTGAGGAAGACAATTGAATAAATACTGTATTAAAATGTTTGTGTGTAAAAAAAAACATTTAGTAACGACAGCATTTGCTTTCCAAACGGTATGTTTTCCACGCGATTGTATTTAGAATTTTGCATAAGGCAGATGACAGCCGCAACCAACCATATAGTTCCCATTCAAGTCAAGACTGGCAGCTATTGCTAGGGTACCCATGAGTTTAACAGTAAAATTGCCAGGTTTAGAGGTTCCAAATCCCTTCTATGGATGATATGCCTGTGGCCACAACACAACAAGATGTTCTACAGATAGAAGGAACGATAGGAGTGGGGAAAAGTTGCTTGTGCATTGATAAGCACACCTATTTCACACCATAGCCTGCTGAATTTGCAAGATAACTTTTCTTTCATTTTGATTTAGGCTCAAACGAAAATGTGGCACTGACTCGCACATGGATTGATGTTTCAGCATTGTCTCATTGAAGAGTTCACTGTTTGACTTACCATGTGCTACCTGCACTAGCAGTTAAACCCTGCTGGAGTTCATCTTCTTCTGTGGATTTTTAATGGCGGTTGGCAACCAACTTTAAGATGCATTACCGGCACCAACTGGATTGGATTGTGGACCAGAGACAGGGAAGGACTAAAATACCCCAAGGAAAATAAATACATAATTAAATACTATATCCCCTGAAGATATCACCAGTAGTTCACTTAATCTTGGCTTTTCAAACCAGTTACTCTACAGATCCAATAATAAATCACTCCCTTTCCCTCCCATATTTCTGGCACTGAAATAGAATGTGTTCCACTGTCACCAGCGCCTCCTGACAATGAATCCTCACCAATTTGTACTATTGAGCCTTGTGTCCCAGTCTCAGCATTGTGATTACACTTTCCTCCCTTCTCTCTCAGCCTGATGACCTCTCTGCCCCCACCTTTTCCTGAATCTTATACAGGTGTCTTCCCGTTCCCTCCCTTTTCCACAGCTCTTGCCATTTGTTTTTAACCACTGTTTTTATGGTTAAAAACTTCTTTACTGATTGACAATTCCATCTCAACATTAGGATGTTTAAGAGCCTGCTTGGCGATTACATACACATCCTCATTCCCCTCTACTCCCACATGAGCTGGTACCCAGAGGAACATCCCAAATAACCCGATCTGTCTCACCATATACAAGCACTGCAAAACCTCATTCAATACATCCTGTCTGCTCCGAGACACAAATTAATTTAAGCTCATCAGTGCTGCACAGGTGTCAGAGCCGATGACTACCCTGTCTGGCCTCACCTCCTCCACCCACTCTGCAGCCAAGAGTATGGCCATCAACTCCATTCTCTACATTGAAGAAAGTGGCTACCACCACCTCATTTTCCTGTGCCTTTCGTATGACTGACTCAAGGCACAGTACAGGATCCATCGCTCCCCTGCCTTTTCTGAACCCACTTTGATCTTGTGACATTTGTCCTCTATTCTCTGTAAAGTAAGTCAGCCTTTCATCCTTTCCATAACTTTACATACATGAGATGTCTACGCTATCGGCCAATCGCTTGAAGGAGTAGTAGGGCCTTCCCCTGGTTTCTGTATCGGCAACCACTACACCCTACTTCCAGGCAGTTTCCCTTCCTGCCATACCTTATTGTAAAGGCACAATACTTTCTCCAGTGCAGTGTCTCTGAGATGAGACTTCATGATGTAACACATCTAATCCTTCCCAGGAGATGCTACCCCAGCTTTAGCTAAGGCTCTCTTATCAACCAACGTAAAAGGGGCATTCAATGTCCGATTATTAGAGCTGAGCACCTTCACAAATGCCTGGGCTAACATCTCTGCCTTCTCCATATCTCTCACTGCAACAATCTCCCCACGTTCCTCACAGGGATATCCCAAACTCATCTGACACAACCTTTCCTACTTTACTCTCCAAATCCCTAGTCAACATGATCGGACTCACCGCCCTGACTCCACCCTCGTCTTTAAATTTCACCAACACCTTGAACTTGCAGTACAATATTGCGAACCGAACCTCCCTCATCACTACTCTCCTCCGACAAGACCTGCAAAGTCTCCTCAGACTTCCTCTTCTTCTTAACCTTGCCTCTCACTACTCTACCTCCACAGTTTTCCTTTCCACCACTACACTCCAACCAGTCCTCCTCATCTCTTAACCCCCCTACCTATCCAGCCATCTCTGCTCCAGTCACAGCCCAGTGGTGCTCAACCACCTCCTGCGGCAGGCAGACGTGCAATATCCCTGTCGTAGTAAGGATGAAGTCTGAGTAGATCTCGCTTGCTTCATAGGACACCCCTCAGGTTGAAAGGTTGACCAAACAAATTGGAGGACGAAAAACAAATAAAGAACAGACAAGGTACTAAACAATTAGAGCAGGCAGGAATGATTTTCCAATTTCCTTTTGAGCCAGAGGTAAGCCTGCCAGTGCAGGAGAAATCAGAGTTGCCTGGAATTTAGGCTTACTAGTGTTTTAATCCCCAAAAATGTAACATGTGTTTCTCGAAACACCAAGTGCGATTAGGATTGAAAGAAAGGGAGCGCTGCTCTCGGATTAACCTTCTCCATTCAAGTCTAACCTTAACATCATTATTTCACAATACTGACTAGGGCTGGGCGATAAATCAATATCAATAAATAGAGATAATTACTTCCCTCAATAACCATATAAAAACGTTTAGATTCATTGTCGACATATAATAATTAGGTACAGCAGTCCATTTTACCTCTGTGACGCAGCAGGAACGTGCGGAGAAGTGACAATATACACGTGGAGAGGTATACACCCACTAAAAACCACTTAGCAGCTCAAGTGATTGAGTAGCCACTATTAACCACGAAAAATGAGTGATGTAGGCGAAAACAGTGGCAGTGATAGTCATGGAGAAGGAGCAGCTTCCAACAAAGAAATTATTGATAAAAAGGGTTAAACTGTTTCAGTAATTTGGAAGTGGTTTGGCTTTTTGAAGTCTGACAAAGAGCAGAGCAATGTTCGGTGCAAATTGTGCCGTAGACAGGTGGCTACGAAGTCTGGTAATACGACACACCTTTTTCAACATCTGAAATAAAATTACTCTTTGGAACATGCAGGAAGTTTGAGTTTGCGCCACGGTATTGATAAACGCCCTTCAAGCACCAGCCAATCTAGGGATGTTTGCCCGAAGCAGTCAACACTGACAGAGTTTATGCACCAACAAGCAAACATCGAAAAGACAAAGACATTACAAATGCTATTATGCATTGCATTGCTAGGACATGCTACCAATTAGCACAGTCAAAGGTTTCAAGAGGCTTATCAATTTAATTGACCCCAGGTACGTGCTCCCTGTCCGGAAACATGGAACAAAACATGGAACAATTCAAGTATAATTTTATGTGTAGCTCACATAATTAAACAAAAATGTAACCTTTATTTAACTAGGCAAGTCAGTTAAGAACAACTTATTTACAATGACGGCCTATCGGGGAACAGTGGGTTAACTGCCTTGTTCAGGGGTAGAACGACATATTTTTACCTTGTCAGCTCGGGATTCGATCTAGCAAACTTTCGGTTACTGGCCCAACGCTCTAACCACAGTTTGTTCAGGCATTCTTGAGTTTGAAGCAGATATGCACCTTTTAAACATTATTTGATTAATATCGTGATAATTATTGTTATCGAGTGAATAAATATATACAGTTGAAGTCGGAAGTTCACATACACCTTAGCCAAATACATTTCAACTCAGTTTTTCACAATTCCTGACATTTAATCATAGGAAAAATTCCCTGTCTTAGGTCAGTTAGGATCACCACCACTTTATTTTAAGAAATGTCAGAACAATAGTTAAGATAATTATTTATTTCAGCTTTTTTTTTCACATTCCCAGTGGGTCAGAAGTTTACATACACTCAATCAGTATTTGGTAGCATTGCCTTAAAATTGTTTAACTTGGGTACAATGTTTTGGGTAGCCTTCCACATGCTTCCCACAATAAGTCGGGTGAATTTTGGCCCATTCCTCCTGACAAGAGCTGGTGTAACTGAGTCAGGTTTGTAGGCCTCCTTGCTCGCACACGCCTTTTCAATTCTGCCCACAAAGTTTATATAGGATTGAGGTCAGGGCTTTGTGATGGCCACTCCAATACCTTGACTTTGTTGTCCTTTAGCCATTTTGCCACAACTTTAGAAGTATGCTTGGGGTCATTGCCCATTTGGAAAACCCATTTGCGACCAAGCTTTAACTTCCTGATGTCTTGAGATGTTGCTTCAATATATCCACATAATTTTTCTGCCTCATGATGCCATCTATTTTGTGAAGTGCACCAGTCCCTCCTGCAGCAAAGCACCCCCACAACATGATGCTGCCACCCCCGTGCTTCACGGTTGGGATGGTGTTCTTCGGCTTGCAAGCATCCCCCTTTTTCCTCCAAACATAACGATGGTAATTATGGCCAAATAGTTATATTTTTGTTTCATCAGGCCAGAGGACATTTCTCCAAAAAGTATGATCTTTGTCCACATTGCAGTTGCAAACCGTAGTCTGGCTATTTTATGGCGGTTTTGGAGCAGTGGCTTCTTCCCTGTTGAGCGGCCTTTCAGGTTATGTCGATATAGGACTTGTTTTACTGTGGATATAGATACTTTTGTACCTGTTTCCTACAGCATCTTCACAAGGTCCTTTGCTGTTGTTCTGGGATTGATTTGCACTTTTCGCACCTAAGTACATTCATCTCTAGGAGACAGAATGCTTCTCCTTCCTGAGCGGTATGACGGCTGCGTGGTCCCATGGTGTTTATACTTGCGAACTATTGTTTGTACAGATGAACATGGTACCTTCAGGCATTTGGAAATTGCTCCCAAGGATGAACCAGACTTGTGAAAGTCTACCATTTTTTTCTGAGGTCTTGGCTGATTTCTTTTGATTTTCCTATAATGTCAAGCAAAGAGGAACTGAGTTTGAAGGTAGGCCTTGAAATACATCCACAGGTACACCTCCAATTGACTCAAATTATGTCAATTAGCCTATCAGAAGCTTCTAAGCCATGACATCATTTTCTGGAATTTTCCAAGCTGTTTAAAGGCACAGTCAACTTAGTGTATGTAAACTTCTGACCCACATTGTGATACAATGAATTATAAGTGAAATAATCTGTCTGTAAACAATTGTTTGAAAAATTACTTGTGTCATGCACAAAGTACAGTGGGGCAAAAAAGTATTTAGTCAGCCACCAATTGTGCAAGTTCTCCAACTTAAAAAGATGAGAGAGGCCTGTAATTTTCATCATAGGTACACTTCAACTATGACAGACGAAATTAGAAAAAGAAATCCAGAAAATCACATTGTAGGATTTTTAATGAATTTATTTGCAAATTATGGTGGAAAATAAGTATTTGGTCA
>QNTS01000002.1:2114231-2164696 GCA_003317085.1 Hucho hucho
TGACCAAATACTTATTTTCCACCATAATTTGCAAATAAATTCATTAAAAATACTACAATGTGATTTTCTGGATTTTTTTTCCTCATTTTGTCTGTCATAGTTGAAGTGTACCTATGATGAAAATTACAGGCCTCTCTCATCTTTTTAAGTGAGAGAACTTGCACAATTGGTGGCTGACTAAATACTTTTTTGCCCCACTGTAGATGTCCTAACCGACTTTGCCAAAACTATAGTTTGTTAACAAGAAATGTGTGGAGTGGTTGAAAAATGAGTTTTAATGACTCCAACCTAAGTGTATGTAAACTTCCGACTTCAACTGTATATCTGAATTGAGATCAACCCGAGACAGCTCCTGTTCACTGAACTCCTGAAACTGACCCCACTCCGCTTTCCCAAATATCCATCTCCTCAATCCATTTCCTACTGAATCTTGCACCCTCAATGGTACAGTACACATGATAGGATAGTGATCACTTTCCCCTGTAGATTCCTCCAAAACCTCCCAACTACATCGAAAAAATTAACCAATATATGATTCCTGTCTGGAGAAATGGCGGCGAAGGAGCCGAAAGAGATGGCTGCCGTTTTACGATCCCGTAACCAATTGTGCTATTGTGTATGCGGTATTTGTAACTTATTTTGTACATAATGTTTCTGCCACCGTGTCTTATGAACGAAAATAGCTTCTAGATATCAGGACAGCGATTACTCACCCTGTACTGGAGGAATACTTTTTCTTCAACGAGACAGACTGGAAGGATTTACTTCAGACACCCGACAAGGCCCTCATCCCCGTAATTCGCAGGAGAAAGAGATGGAGGTATTGTGGATGAAGGTCCAGGTGCCTTGTAAGGCCTGTTTTGCTAGCACAGACTGGAATATGTTCCGGGATTCTTCTGATGGCATTGAGGAGTACACCACATCAGTCACTAGCTTCATCAGTACGTACATACCCCAACCAGAAGCCATGGATTACAAGCAACATCCGCACCCCGCTAAAGGGTAGAGCTGCAGCTTTCAAGGAGCGGGACTCTAACCCGGAAGCTTATAAGAAATCTCGCTATGCCCTCTGACGAACCATCAAACAGGCAAAGCGTCAATACAGGACTAAGGTTGAATCATACTACACTGGCTCTGACGCTCGTCGGATGTGGCAGGGCTTGCAAACTATTATAGACTACAAAGGGAAGCACAGCTGCGAGCTGCCCAGTGACACGAACCTACCAGACAAGCTAAATTACTTCTATGCTCGCTTCGAGGCTGTGTTGAAACAATGACTGGTCAATCATCCAAGACCACCTCAGTTAATCCCTACCATTGTGACAATGAGTCGTCATAATACTGCATCAAATGTACATGATCCTAGGGGCATTGGCAAACACATTGTATGTAATTTAATTTATGTACCACTAATTCCACCGAGTACTTCTGTTTATCCCACAGCTATTGTATGCAGTATTCATGAGCCTTTGAACCAGAGTTACACTGTTAGCACTGAGGCGGTGTGCCCTAGTAGGAAGACCACTTTGTGCAGCTTATCAGCTCCAATGTAAATAACATGAGTAAGTCTACTTCTGATAAGCTTCCCAGTAAAGCCTTAAAAACAATCAAGAAATCCAGAAAAGTGCTAAAAATAGCCCAGATTAACATAACACAACTAAGAAACAAGGTCCATGAAGTTTCTTCTTCAGGCTAGGGTCCTTTTTTCTCAATTTCCGCCTGAGTGACGTGCCCAAAGTAAACTGCCTGTTGGTCAGGCCCTGAAGCCAGGATATGCATATAATTGGTACCATTGGAAATAAAACACTTTGAAGTTTGTAGAAATGCTAAAATAATGTAGGAGACTATAACACCATTTTTTTCTTTTGAGAGCCCACGCTCTTACAATGGAAAGTATAGGGAAATAATTAAATATAGCTCCCAGTATGCAATTCTTATGGCTTCCACAGAGTGTCAGCGCTCTATGTTTAAGGTTTCAGGCTTCTTTCTTCCAAAACGAGTAAGAATAATGAGTTTTAGTACTGGGACACACCATTGGAAATTTGTGTATGCGAGCGCGATGAAGACAAGACGGACCTGCTAATATTGGTTTCCTATCGAACATACTTCTTTCCGTATAATTTGATTACATTTTAGGGTATCTGAGGAGTCAATAGAAACTTATTTTGACTTGTTTTAACAAAGTTTAAGGGTAGATTTTTGGATTCCTTTCTCTGCATGTTGAACGAGTGGATTACTCAAATCGATGGCGCCAACTAAACTGACTTTTTGGGATAAAAAGAAGGATTTTATCTAACAAAACGACACTACATGTTATAGCTGGGACCCTTTGGATGACAAATCAGAGGAATATTTTGAAAAAGTAAGTGAATATTTAATCGCTATTTGTGAATTTATGAAACCTGTGCCGGTGGAAAAATATTTTGATGTGGGGCGCCGTCCTCAAACAATCGCATGGCATGCTTTTGCTGTAATGGCTACTGTAAATCAGACAGTGCAGTTAGATTAACAATAATTTATGCTTTCAACTGATATAAGACACTTGTATGTACATAAATGTTTAATATCCATATCCATATTTGAATTGCGCGCCCTCCAGTTTCACCGGAAGTTGGACACCTAGCCCTAAGAAGTTAAAAACAATCAAGCAACCCAGAAAAGTGCTAAGAATAGCCCAAATTAACATAACACAACTAAGAAACAAGGCCCATGAAGTTAATAACTTGCTTGTAACAGATGACATTCATATTCTGTAACTCTGTAACTCATTTAGATAATATGTTTGATGATACAGTGGTGGCAATACATGGTTATAACATCTACCGAAAAGAGAGAAATTCCAATGGGGGCGGTGTTGCGGTTTATATTCAGAACCACATTCCTGTAAAGCTTAAAGAGGATCTCATGTTAAATATTGTTGAAGTAACATGGCAACAGGTTTATCTGCCTCACCTGAAGCCCATTCTGGTGGGAAGCTGCTATAGACCACCAAGTGCTGGTCACGTGGGTATAAGGGATCGGAAGACAGGCACAGGAAATACTTATTTCCCTAATTAAAATGCAAATCAATTTATAACATTTTTCACATGCGTTTTTCAGGATTTTTTTGTTGTTATTCTGTCTCTCACTGTTCAAATAAACCTACCATTAAAATTATAGACTGATCATTTCTTTGTCAGTGGGCAAACGTACAAAATCAGCAGGGGATCAAATACTTTTTTCCCTCACTGTATACTGTACTCTATACCATCTACTGTATCTTGCCAATGCCGTTCGGCTATCGCTCATCCATATATTTATATGTACATATTCTTATTCATTCCTTTACACTTGTGTGTATAAGGTAGTTGTTGTGAAATTGTTAGATGACTTGTTAGATACTACTGCACGGTTGGAACTAGAAGCACAAGCATTTCGCTACACTCGCATTAACATCTGTTAACCATGTGTATGTGACCAATAAAATTTGATTTGATTTGTAGGCATCTCGGGCTGGATGGTCGGTCTGGCTGAAATTTGATATAGGGAATGTCTTAATAAAAACAATCAAAAGTCTGTATTTTTTCAAGAGTTGTTAATTTGTTAGGCTATTGGTTAAAGGTGCAACACAATATTTATTATTGAATTACCTTTGATCTAGTTCAGTCTTATTAATCACTTAAACACATTTAATAATGATCTCTTACCTAGCTTGATGACTGTGGCCATTTTTGCTTACTTTATGTTCTAAATAGAGATGGCATATTGGATTGTGTAAAAATGCAGGAAATTAGCTTTAGATGCCCAAAGAAATTCTGGGGGAGGACACCCCACCAGGTTACATTTTCCCATGTCAGTCCTGTAATTCCAAGATAATTTACTGCCTGCTCCTCTATAATCTGTATCTTCTTAGTCTTAGATTGTAATTTTTCTGTGCAATTGATTGCTGCTATCACAAATGTAACAACCTTCCTCATGTCTACTACCAGTCTTGTGTTCTCCCCCGTTCTGCTACCTACATCATTCTCAACCTGCATCCCGTTTTTTTTCATTTTTATTTAACCTTTATTTATCTAGGCAAGTCAGTTAAGAACAAATTCTTATTTACAATGACGGCCTACTCTGGAATACCTGCTCTTCTAGGTCCCCCGCTTGTGTCTGCGTGAACTACTTTCCCTGCTTCTACATAGGAGATTTTACGCTCACTCCTCACAATCCATTAGAGACACGTGTGTTATGTTCTGCTAAGACCTCTGTTACGTGATCAACTATGGTCTTCCATTTTTAAAAGTGAAAGATCAACACTGCCACTGTGTGGCTAGACGATAACATCAATCAAATCCTCATTGGCCTAATCATGGGAGCTTGGAGCTTGATAGAATGTGATTGTGAGAATAACATTTTATTTTACTAGGCAAGTCAGTTAAGAACAAATTCTTATTTTCAATGACAACCTAGGAACAGTGCTGCCTTGTTCAGGGGCAGAACAACATATTTTTACCTTGTCAGCTCGGGGATTCAATCTTGCAACCTTCCAGTTACTAGTCCAACACTCTAACCACTAGGCTACCTGCCGCCCCAACATACAAGATTTAATGTTAAAACATAGATTAGAAACACCTGAATATATCATATAGTAAGGGTTTTACTCCCCATTTTAGTACTATGCTCTGTCATCGAACAACATTTACTGTAGGCCTAATATTTTGTTGGTATGAAAACAACATTACTCATCTGCTACAAGACTTGCACTATTAAACCATGGTGTTCCACTGTCAGTCCTGTCCTCAACTCACACCAAAACATAATCTAAAGCTAATGTATTATTAACTCCCCATCCCCTACTTGTCTGAAGCTATATGCATGAGGTAGGCATTATCCATACTGTTAGCTTCATTCACAACAGTTCCAAGTTTACACTTAATGTTTATTTCAATGAGAGATCCACAGTGTTACCATGGTACTATGTGGTTCAGAAATTACCATATAAGGGCTTAAAACTGGGTTTAAATGATGTCCCTAGTTCCTAAATGTCCCTAGTGTGGCTTGAATAAAGCAAGACAACAATGGCCTGACTTTACTCTCAATGTACAGTACCAGTCAAACGTTTGGACACACCTACTCATTCAAGGGTTTTTCTAAAATGTTTACTATTTTTGACATTGTAGAATAATAGAGAACACATCAAAACTATGAAATAACAAATATGGAATCATGTAGGAACTAAAAAACATATATATTTTAGATTGTGGTAACCATGCTGGTTAAGTGTGCCTTGAATTCGAAATAAATTACAGACAGTGTCACCAGCAAAGCACTCCCACACCATCACACCTCCTCCTCCATGCTTCACGGTGGGAACCACACAAGCAGAAATCATCCGTTCACCTACCGTTCACAAAGACACGAATGTTGGAACCAATAATCTCAAATTTGGACTCATCAGACCAAGGTCTAATGTCCATTGTGTGTGTTTCTTGGCGCAAGCAAGCCTCTTCTTCTTATTGGTGTCCTTTACTAGTGGTTTCTTTGCAGCATGAAGGCCTGATTCACGCAGTCTCCTCTGATCAGTTCATGTTGAGATGTGTCTGTTACTTGAACTCTGTGAAGCATTTATTTGGGCTGCAATTTCTGAGGTGCAGTTAACTCTAATGAACTTATCCTATGCAGCAGAGGTAACTCTGGGTCTTCCTTTCCTGTGGCGGTCCTCATGAGAGCCAGTTTCATCATAGCACTTGATGGTTTTTGTGACTCCACTTGAAGAAACTTTCAACGTTCTTGAAATTTATCCCGGCTTGACTGACCTTCATGTCTTAAAGTAATGATAGCATGTCGTTTCTCTTTGCTTCTTTGAGCTGATCTTGCCATAATATGGACTTGGTCTTTTACCAAATAGGGCTATGTTCTGTATACCACCCCTATCTTGTCACAACACAACTGATTGGCTCAAATGCATTAAGAAATTCCACAAATTAACTTTTAACAAGGCACACCTGTTATTTGAAATGCATTCCAGGTGACTACCTCATGAAGCTGGTTGAGAGAATGTCAAGAGTGTGCAAAGCTGTCATCAAGGCAAATGGTGGCTGCTTTGAAGAATCTCAAATATAAACATTTATTTTGCTTACTACATGATTCCATTTGTGTTATTTCATAGTTTTGATGTCTTCACTATTATTCTACAATGTCGAAAATAGTAAAAACAAAGAAAAACCCTGGAATGAGTAGGTGTGTCCAAACTTTTGACTGGTACTGTGGGTGGATATCTTTTAAAAATTATTGTCCCTTTTCCCACAGAAAAGAAAGACATGGATTCATATCATGCTAACGTGTAACCAGTGCTTGACTTGGACTGAAATAGGTGTTTATATTTAGTTGCAGGAACTCCACAATACTTTTGAGGTAATATTCTATAAGATGTGCAGGAACTCAAGCTGTAGAAATTGCTCAAGTGTAACATTTTAGTTTTTTTTTTAAACGTCCACAATCCTCTTCATTCTGATCCATATCATCATACATTATAATCTACAACATGACATTATGTGGCAATATTCCTCAGCTCCCGTGCATCATGTACTGTAGATACAGTACTTGCCACGTCCTGTGTGAACCATAATGTTGCATGCTGTGACCAAGTCTTGTCCCCTTTCTCTGTATACGTTTCATGCATTGCTTGGTCATGGATGATAATTGTATCAGATAAAAAAGACAGGTGTGTGTGGCAAGGTAACTTATAGGTAATAAGTTGGTAATTATGAATGATTTGTAATTAATAGATATGAACATGATTCAAAGAGGTTGTAATAAAAGCTGATCTTGGGTGAGGGCCAATACAGTGAATTGAGTCATGTGGTCAAGTCATGTAGTGAGATTTGCTACACATTCCTCTGTAAGTATGTATGAAACAAATCATGTGGCATGTTGAATTCCATATCCGTTTTCCATCTGGTTGTAAAGAAAAATGTGTATGGTGTGACATTCAGGTGTTTATTATTATTATTTAACTAGGCAAGTCAGTTAAGAACAAATTCTTATTTTCAATGACGGCCTATGAACAGTGGGTTAACTGCCTTGTTCAGGGGCAGAACGACAGATTTTTACCTTGTTAGCTCGAGGATTCGATCTTGCAACATTTTGGTTACAAGTCCAACACTCTAACCACTAGAATACCTGCCGCCCCAAGGTATACACACAATTGATGCAAATAAGTACATGTACACAACAGTTTAGACAGGCAATGTATGCATTATTAAAATTGGAGACAGACTGGAAAATCTAATTATTTACTTAATGGATAATCTCTTGTGTACAGACCATGTAAACATTAATTACCAATTTACTCAAGATTACTTCATTGATAAAGAATATATCTCATCTGAGGATGGATCTCTCATCTTACTCAGACAATTAACGCATAAGGGACAACGTTGAAGTGCACAAAAAGTAAATTAATAAAAAAATTGGTGTGATAGTTTAGTGTAGTGAAAATGCATACATTATTGTATACTCTAGAAGTTGAGCATCACTAGATTGGTTTGTTTTGACAAAACAGATTAAGTGAGACTGGAAAACATTCCTCAACACAGTTCTATTATATATGGCTACGTTTACACAGGCAGCCTAATTCTGGTATTTTTTCCCCCACAAATTATTAGTTTGACCAATCGGATCAGCTCTGAAAAACATCTTATGTGAAAAGATCTGCTGTGATTGATCAAAAGACCAATTAGTGGAACACAGGTCAGGATTAGGTTCAGAATTGGGCTGTCTAAACGCTGCCTATGACATGTCAGTAATGCTCTGTGTGATAATTGTCTTTTATGAAAAGCATTTGACATTTATGCCCCCTGTGTTACATAGCCAGTGTAATGTAGCCTAAATCTTTGTTCACAATGTTACACCATTCAAAACCATATCTTGATCTCCCTCATTACTGCCACAATTTTGATAACTATTCAATCATACCAGACAATTAAAACAAGAGCATACGTTGCACTGAGTTATGTTATTGTTATTAGTAAATAATGTGTTATCTTATATTTTCATTTTTCATTTGCTTAAATAATGTACCGAGCCTAGTTTATAAGCCCTGATATCGCTACAATAGAATACATCATTGATAAGAACACATTTTGGCCGCCATATCCCACATCTAGGCATATAATACAACATTTGCCTATTCATTTTCCAAACTAAATCGCGAATTTGCTTGAACACCATAAAGTGGGCGGGATAAGAGGCGTGCTCATTCTTCGTATTTATTTTTGGCATCCATATCCGTTACTCAATCTAATCGATTTGAACATTTTATGTAAAACGGTTCTTTACAAAGATCTGCCAGCCTTTATAAGTAGAAGCTTTACATCTCCTCTCCCATTTCACCAAAATGCAGGCCAATGGTATCTCCAACGTAATTTTACCAGACGCGAAGGACCTAGGGAAAGCGCTGTGCATCATCACCGGGGCGTCCAAAGGATTTGGCCGAACCATAGCGAAAGAGATTTCCCTGTTGCTCAAACCGAGGTCGGTGCTTGTTTTGGCGGCTCGCTCCGAAGAGAAGTTGCTGGAACTCCAGGCAAATTTGGCTTCGTCGGATGCGGGCAGGGCAGGGTTGGTTACTCGTTGTGTTGTCGTAGACCTGGGAATGAAAGAAGGGGTGGAAAGTGTCATCAGGGCGGCAAAAGAGGTTTCCTCCGAGGATATTGACCATCTCATACTGATAAACAATGCTGGTAAATTATTCATCCACCTGTAACCGGTTACTGCCTTTCTGCTTGCTTGACTTCCATACGTCTACTAACTATGACAAGTATCCAACAAAAAAAGTGCTCAGTTTACAAATTAGTTCTCATGATTTTAACATCTTTAGATACTCATATTTATTTATTAATCAGATCTAATATTGTTTTTGATTGTGCTCATCAAATATCCCCAAAGATACAATATAGTCAGACTATATACCCTAGTAGGCCTAGTCCACACACTGCAATTATGTAAGTGATATAATTCAACCATTGTATAATCTGACATCTCCCCATTCCTCCCCCCTCCTCTCTCCCCATTCCTCCCCTCCCCTCTCTCCCCAACCCCCTCCCCTCTCTCTCCCCAACCCCCTCCTCCACTCTCGCCTCCAGCCTCTCTGGGAGACGTGTCGCGCTATGCCCAGAGCTTCACCAACATGGCCGAGGTGGACTCCTACCTGTCACTCAACGTCAGCTCCGCCCTCAGCCTGACAGCCGGCCTGCTGCAGGTGTTCCCACGGCGACAGGGGCTGCGACGCTGTGTAGTCAACGTGAGCTCGCTGTGTGCCCTGCAGCCCCTCCCCTCCTGGGTGTTGTACTGCACAGGCAAGGCGGCCCGAGACATGATGTTCCGTGTGCTGGCAGAGGAGGAGCCGGACCTCCGCATACTCAACTATGCCCCAGGTAGCTTTAGGCTTTAAACCCCTGATAAATAAAACAGTACACCTCAGGTACACACCCCTGAACTGACCTTTATTCCAGTTATAAAAAAAAAAAGCATGTGAAATTGACTTGGTCGTCGTTCATGTGTCTGTCGAGCCATTCAACCTTAGCCTAGCTGACACGACCCACGTGACTTACAGCGCAGGGTGAGCTGTGACCACACTGGTCTGGAAAGGAGGCTGTTTGTTAATGCAATATGCTCTCAGAAATTGTGCGACATGTTTGATTGGTTTCCTGAAATGTTTTTTTTTCCCCCTCTAGTTTTTGGGATTTTAAAATTCAACCGTTGTAATGGAAGGGGCGGTGCTCTGGGGCTGTGTGTGGCTGCTTGTGGGTGTTTGAGTGAGAAAGACAGAGGATAGTCAACCAGTAAAAGCACAGCCCCCTTCATTTTTGATGCTTTGTGCCGAGAACATCAGAGCCATTTCAGACCGAGATCCTGTCCCTCTGTGTTTCTCTAGGTCCCCTGGACACAGACATGCAGGTGGAGGCCAGGGACAGCACGGCAGACCCTGGTGTGAGGAAGTCCTTCTCAGTCATGCTCTCCCAGGGTCAGTTGCTCACCTGTGAAGACTCCTGTGCTAAGCTGATGAAGGTGCTGCTGGAGGATGACTACCCCTCCGGAGCACACCTTGATTTCTATGACCTGTAGGGAGAGAGGGGGGAACTAGAAGACACAGTAGGGCTCAGACTGGAGATGAATATTTCTGGTGTAGGTACAATTTTATAACCAGAACAACTGGTACTGGTTCAGATTAGTTAGTTCTCTTCGAGGATGGTTTTGGGTTAATAAGATCTGATTCTAACCCTGTTTTCGTGGGGGTAAGGATTGAGTGGACCTTTTACCGAATCAGAAGGAAACATGGAGAGAAGAAAGGATAAAGATGTTTCCGTCATCCAAAGCCATAGGCCTACTGTAGTTACTGAGTTCGGCAAACTATCCTGTGTCCATGTTAGCGCCTAACATTCCATCCCATGACAGTACTGTTCTCATTTGCCTTGTAACTGGAATTGCCTTGTAACTTTTGGTACCAAAATAGCATATATTAAAGTTCTTTATCTCAAACAAAGTTTACTGAACTCTAAACTGTGTATCTTCTGATCTGACATTTCCTAGTTGTTAGTGGTGCTGATATGCTCGTGTTTGTACAAATGGTCACTAAGCCTAACAAAACCAATGAAATCAAGTAAAGGTCGCAACTTATTGGTGATTTAACGTTGATTATTTCTTGTTCCTTATATGATCATACGCGTATACGTGAATGGTGCCTTCATGCATTACCTCTGCTTATATGTAGATCTGTTTTTGTACTATTGATGTACCATTCAAAACCATTCCTATTTATTGAGACCAAATTTACTGCTGTTAAACAGCATAAGAGAAAATAATTGCTTTATCTTCCTGTCTGCATTTTTATTAATGCCTTTTGCTTTTTAAGAGTTGTAGCACTCTACTTGTGGCATTTCATGGAGGTATTCCATATGTTTATCAGTGTTGTGGTGAAATCCTGCACGGAGCCTTCACCGTGCGCTACTACTTTAAACTTCTTCAGGATTGGTGGTTCCCCTGCGGGACGGTTGAGCTAACGTAGGCTAATGTGATTAGCTTGAGGTTGTAAGTAACAATTTCATTTCCCAGGACATAGACATATCTTATATTGGCAGAAAGCTTAAATTCTTGTTGGTTCATTAGATCAGTCTAAAATGTTGCACATACACTGTCATCTAGTGGCCAAAATCTAAATTGCACCTGGGCTGGAATAATACATTATGGCCTTTCTCTTGCATTTCAAAGATGTAAAAAAACAAGACAAAACATTTATTTTTATTTTTCTATTATCTTTTACCAGATCTATTGTGTTATATTCTCCTACATTCCTTTCACATTTCCACAAACTTCAAAGTGTTTCATTTGAAATGGTACCAAGAAAATGCATATCCTTGCTACAGGCAGTTAGATTTGGGTATGTCATTTTAGGCGAAAATTTTAAAAAAGAGGCCGATCCTTAAGGGGTTTTAAGAGCGCACCGGCTATCAAGGAGGAAGTAAATATGTTTCTTCTGTGTGTGAGAGCTCTCGGTTGGTGCGACAGACAAACCAACGGTGTATCGGGCAGACGAGTGCAACTGCAACCGGAAGTTAACGGCCAAGTCTCTCTCTCTCTCTCTCTCTGTCTGTGTCTGTCTGTTCAGTGCGGTTGGGAACTGTAAATGCACTGTTATTGACATTTTCGTTAAATGGAGTGTGCGCTTGAGTACTGTATATTGCTTATAATTGTTGTATTCTCATGGATCTGTATGGATTGATTTGTGTATTGGCTTAAAGGCCTTTTTTGTATTTAACCACACGCACCCATTAATGTAACCCACTCCCTTTTCACTCTGTCAGGAATACAGATACTTTTGGACATGTAGTGTGTGGACACCCCTTCAAATGAGTGGATTTGGCTATTTCAGTCATACCTGTTGCTGACAGGTGTATAAAATCGAACATTGGCAGTCGAATGCCACGTACTGAAGAGCTCAGTGACTTTCAACGTGGAACCAACAAGTCAGTTTTTAAAATTTTGGCCCTGCTAGAGCTGCCTCGGTCAACTGTAAGTGCTGTTATTGTGAAGTGCAAACATCTAAGAGCAGCAACGGCTCAGCCGCGAAGTAGTAGGCCACACAAGCACACAGAACATGACCGCTGAACCACGTAAAAATCGTCTGTCCTCAGTTGCAACACCGAATTCCAAACTGCGTCTGGAAGCAACGTCACCACAAGGACTGTGCGTCTGGAGCATCAAAAAATGGGTTTCCATTGCCGAGCAGCCACACACAAGCTTAAGATCACCATGTGCAATGCCAAGTGTCGGCTGGAGTGGTGTAAAGCTCGCCGCCATTGGACTCTGGAGGAGTGGAAACGTGTTCTCTGGAGTGATGAATCACACTTCAACATCTGGCAGTCCGACAGACTAATCTGGGTTTGGCGGAGGCCAGGAGAAACGCTACCTACCTAGTGCCAACTGTCAAGTTTGGTGGAGGAGGAATAATGGTCTGGGGCGGTTTGTCATGTTTCTGGCTTGGCCCCTTAGTTCCAGTGAGGAGAAATCTAAACGCTACAGCATACAATGACATTCTAGATGATTCTGTGCTTCCAACTTTGTGGCAACAGTTTGGGGAAGGCCCTTTCCAGCCCTGGCCTCAACCCCATCAAACACCTAAGGGATGAATTGGAACGCTGAATGCGAGCTAGGCCTAGTCACCCAACATCAGTGCCCGACCTCACTAATGCTCTTGTGGCTGAATGGAAACAAGTCCCCGCAGCAATGTTCCAACATCTAGTGGAAAGCCTTCCCAGACGAGTGGAGGCTGTTATAACAGCAAAGGGGTGACCAACTCCATATTAATACCCGTGATTTTGAAATTAGAATTTCGACGAGCAGGTGTCCACATACTGGGTTCTTAGTCTGGTGCCTCAGACGCGATTTCATAGTTGTTCTAATCATTATTATTCTATGAGGTATTATTGGTTGGGTTTCCCCTGTGCTGTGACTTGTGGTTATATGGTGTGTCATCCTTTCTCTCCACTGGCTATCTGGCAACCAGGCTACACAAGCCAGTTTTTTCTGCTGGTGTGTGTCTGGTAGCGGTACCCTCTCTCTCTCCTACTCTAACAATAACGCTACAGTGTTATATTTGCTAATAAAGGTTAAATAAAAAATACCTACAGAACTCTTTGTACTCGCTTTGATGATATTTTACGCATTTCTTCAGAAAGTGTATGACTTTTGTGTACTAGATTTATCTCAAATAATTTTACAAATTAAATACTTTTGATTGCACTATCAATGCACTATACTGTAAATGTATAGTTGAAAATCATATAAAATAAAAATAAACTGCAGGAATGATGTTATGTGGAATATAACTTGTTTGACTGCTTACATTACAGTATTCACAGTTATTCTGCTGTTATGAACTCAAATGCTTTGTGGTAGGATCGTAGATTAACAGATGGTGTTGCATAGTTTCCTACTCAGCTGATCAGTGTTTCGTTTCTGCAGCACCAGACCAGTCAGACCTTTGAGTACAACAGGACAAATAGGGTAAATGCTCTGAGCCACTGTCTCAAGTCTCTCCCATCTTCACCTTCCAAAGAACATTTGCTAAGAGCTACATGTGACACGCACACATATCTTATACTCCTCTCTTCCCCTCCCACCGCTGCTTTTCTTCTCTTCCCCCTCACCTCTCTCCCACTGTAAACAGTTGGTCTTGACAAGGCTGTGTAATCCCAGAAGCATCCTCGCTTCGTTTAGGTGGTGTTCCTTCATAGTATTAATCACCCTGTGAAGTGAAAGGGAAAATATGACCCATGCAGCATATATTCAAAATCTGTCATTGTCAAGTCCTGGTTTGTTGAGACAGGATATTATAGCATTCTATAAATAATGACTTCCAATTAGGGTTTATTGTTTGCTATTAAATAGGGCTATCCTATATAACTACAAATTACAACAATGTATTTAATTGCACTTGACCATTCTTCATATATGACAGTCTTGCTGTCCTTGAGATGTATATTTTTACAAAAGGGAGGAAGGGACACTGGATGAGAGGAAAGTGTGAACAGCCAATGTGAATGAGCCAGAGAGAGAAAGCAGAGAAGAGAAAAATAACTGCATGGTGACTGGTGCAGACTGTGGTACTGACAGATACGGTAGCTAGAGTGAGAACAAAAGCAACAGAGAGAAGTGTTTGATCATTCTTCTTCCAAGTCAGTTGCCTCCTACCTCCCCAGACAGAGACAGACAGACGCAGCTGCCAGACCAAAATACCACTGGGGCCTGGCCTGAACCAACCCCAAAGAAAGGGAGGACATCCAGGCAGACCTGTACAACTCTTCCCCCTATGGAGTAAGCCTTCCCAGCCCTTCCACTCTCAAGGCCCTAGACTCCCACAGCCTCCCCCCACCCACTTCCCCCCACCCTGAGATGGTACAGGCCAGTCTATTTTTGGAGGGCGGGGTCAGGCTGAGGAGAAGGGCAGGTACTGAACGTTTTTGAAGCACACTCCAGCCAGCACTACTCCTTCTCCCTCTCTTTTTTACCTCTATCTGTGAGGTGTTCCAGTCTTTTGTCCACTTGGTAATGACCCTGGATATGGACAATGTAGAGGTGTTTGATGCTGGGGAGAAGGGCAGGGGTCTTAGGACCACCAAAGACCTTTGGGCTGGGGAGGTAGTGTTCGCTGAGCCCAGCTTCGCTGCAGTGGTCTTCGACAGGTAGGGCCCAATGCATGGAGATTTGGGTCATGATGGCAAAATCTCTCAGTGGCATGCACACATCCATTATTTCTCAGTAAGAAAGCCAAATTGAATGCACAAAGGATACCTACATGGTTCCTGTATCAATGCATATCTTTAACAATTTGAGATTGTGGTTCTATTTATAAAAAGATACATCCATTCTGCTATG
Organism: Hucho hucho; assembly: GCA_003317085.1. Lineage (NCBI taxonomy): Eukaryota > Metazoa > Chordata > Actinopteri > Salmoniformes > Salmonidae > Hucho > Hucho hucho. The sequence continues at coordinate 2,129,136 of QNTS01000002.1, forward strand.
TCTTTGACAGGTAGGGCCTGATTCATGGTTTGCATCATGGTGGCCATGTATAGTATTGGTATCTCATAGTGGCATGAACATATGGGTTACTCCTCAGGTGCAGGATTAAAAAGGTAACCTGCTGTTCAAGTATTAATGTAATCAATTTAATATCTGTTTAATATTACAACCAAAGAAAAGATTCTTGAAATAAATGGTAGTTCAGTTTGTTCAAAACTCCACATCCTGTTGTTTAAATGCTTGCAAATGCGTTTGTCTTGCAGATACAGTCACGTTGACACACTTTCAGTAATGTGCTACTCATATACAGTAGAGTGATGTCACACTGTGTGTCCTTTGCCACCAAAAGTGCAAAATTTAAGATAATAATGCTGAATCATGAACTCTTCCCAAATGGTAATTCCCAAAATTGTGGCGTTTTACACAGAAAAACATCAGCATTAGAGCGGATTGTTCAGCTCATCGTGTTGACTTGTATGATTTGAGAGGTCCTCAGCATTGGGTTCAATGTTGGGTAAAGTGTAGTAGGTGCCCAAGCTTTGTAAATCAACATGGAGCTAGTGTAAAGGACGTCACACTGCTTGTTTAGCGAGTACCACTTCATCCCGATTCAGCCCACACCTGATGCAAACTCGGGACCTCTGCCTTGCTAGCACACGTGACCGCCCTCCTGAAGCGTCTTTCCAGTCAGCGCCACGCGAAACGCTAGATATTCGCAGGTGCAGGTCGAGGAGTAAGTTTCACACATCCCCATATGTTACACTAGACCAGATCATAAAAATAATCCAATGTTTTTACCAGGCAGGATTCACTCACTGTCAAGGTTCTGTGTGGCTTTGGCATCATTAGGTGAGGGCTTCTGGGGCTGAAGCCCCAAATGTTTTTGGTCCAGCCCTGAACCTTTTGATGGTCGAATAGCAGGCTGTAAAAAAGGATCATGTGGTCACCGCGAAACCAGCGGGCGGGCTGTTTGACTTTGCACCCAGCGGTTTCTATAGCCAGTGGGCCATGTTGAATTTGTTTTCGCGCAAGACTCGTTAGAAGGGGCTTTGACAAAGCCGCACAGAATGACTGGCGGAAATGAATTGAATGCATTTGTGATATTCTTCCTATTCATTTGTCTCCAGCCTTGCAAAGGTTTGGGATTTTTATTTATTTAACCAGGTAGGCCAGTTGAGAACAAGTTCTTATTTACAACTGCGACCTGGCAAATATGAGCAATTATGACCAAATTCCTGAACGCTAAGAGCTGCATTCTTGCTGTCCTACCAACGCTAGTTCTTATATGGCCCCACACTGGTCCTGCAGCATAAGCAGGGATATCTGTGACCAGCATTCCAGCAGATATGGAGACCTTGACCTCTCACTGCACACACACGCTTACACCCATACACATATAAAAACAGAGTGCACTGAACTGAAAGTGTGGTCTTATTCATGGACCATCCAACTGTACAGTAGTAGATGGAGGTTTAACAAGATTGATACACTGTATATTGTAATACATGTGTGTGTGTTGCTTATCTACAACATGTCACCACCAAAGTGACATATACTTTCCCTCCTGCCCAAACACCAGCAGATGTACAGGGGTGTTGCTAGGATTTGAAAAAGAAATGATTTTAAACAGTTAAATGCATCAACCTGGTGCACTTTGAGATGAACATTGAGCGATTAGATCTACTAAGAAGGAAAAGCCAATACCATAAATACAATACAAGACATTCAGGCAACTCAGTAGCTACTGTGGGTCTCTACTCTGGAACACATACATCTACAGCGTATTACGAAAAACCTCCATACCACTCAACTTTAAACATTGGCTCATTGGACAGGTCAGAGTCTAACTGCCGAAAGAAAATTATATCATAATAATCCAATGACTCAGTTCACTTTCAAAGGAGAGATGTGGCAGACCTTCACAATGTCGAAGTACAGTGCATTCCACTGAATACATGCATTTCGGTACTATATTTACTCCAATATTAACACATTTGTTTTAAAATAGGGATATCATTGACCATCACAATATTTTGTTTTCTATTTTAGGACCCTAGGCGTATCTGAAACATATCTGTCAAAATTATTTTATGATGCTTTTGAATCTGGCCTTATAAATAACACAAATATATGTAAAATCAGGTAACGCCAAATTTAAATCTGAATTAAATATGCTTTCAAGTGATTGAAATGTATCAGACAGGTATTGGAAAATTCAGGAAAGCAGAAGGAAGATCAGGCAGTCATTGTATATTTCATATTTCTTAGAAAAGAAGATCACGTGTTCCTGAAGCTTTACAGCATGCCAACAATCAGTGAAGGCATTAACAAACTAGTTCCATTTCTTTTTAGACACACTCCCAGACACCCATGGGATAAACTGTTTACACACACAAGCCCATAGCTTGTCTTCAAGGTGTGGCAGTTTATTTTAAGCAACAGCTGTTTAGTATTATGTTTTTGGCATTGCTGTGTCACTTACACACCTTTCTAGACCTATGCTAAAGCTTTGTTCTAGAGGGTTTAGCCTACACAGTACACAGTAATGTCCAGAGCAGTAGGACATGTTTATCCAGGAATATTGAATGTGTGCCACAAATGTTCTATTTTTATATACAAAAACATACTGTACTCTCCGGCCTTCACCTTAAGACAAAGTTCAGAGATCGAGGACGTGTACAACATGCATGTTCAGAAAGTAGGTTTGAATGCAGCTAGATTATTAATTTTTTTTAGAAAGTCTGGCCTCCTGTATTGTGTGATTTTTTTACTTTAGAAATGGGATCTCGGGTACCTGTTTATTGGCACATCAAAGGGAGTGAAAGCTAGGACCAGTCAGGTGCCTGTCTACATGGGTGTTTTAAGAATGTTGTTGTTGACCCCCCCCCCCAAAGGGCACATTTTTCCTCAGACATTACTTGCTATGATTATGTTTATCCAACAATTGAAAGTATGTATTTCTTATACGTTTTTAATTTTAGGAATTTATTCAATATATAGGCTGTATAAAGTGGGGGCCCCCTAGGCAGCTGGGGCCCATTTCAATTGAAAACTATGAAACACATCAATTGAAAACTATGGAACTACAGGCACAATCACAAAGAGAATTACAGTACGCATTGTTTTAAGGTAACGTTGTTGTCCACATTGTTGAAATGGTTTAGATGTGTGCTTGATGTTCAACTGTCATAGGTAGAGTAAATCATGTACTCAGTTTGTTTACTGAACAACTAAGGGCCTTACTTTATAATAAGCCAACAGAAATATAGGCTAATTCTCATATGACTAGTAGACCAAGACCTTTCACCATAAATAGCTAAAGTCCTCCCAGCTATGGATGAGGCTAGTAGCTTAGCCACTGAACCCCACATAAATAATATATATTAAACCAGAAGAGATGGTGGAGCTCGACAAGTACATGGAATGACAATAGAAACATTCTCAGATGAAGCGCACACAGAGCGAGAGAGAGACGTGTGGAAGGTGTGTGGAGAATGTCATCATGTTTCTGTAATGTCATCCCAGAATAGCCCATTACGTAAATATATCACACAAGTAATACAAGCCAATATTTTTGGGATATGTATGATGCCACTGAAAAAGGGTGAGGGGAAACAAGAGTATAGCCAGGAAAGATCTATAGAGAAAGAGGAAATATGATGAGGTAAGGAGTAACGGACTTAGATATTTAAATGCTGACACAGAACAGGTCCTACTCTTTACTGATAAGGTACAGAAATGGCTCCCCACTCAGTTTGATGAGAGCTCATCATTCATCCCTAAAAGCCTACTCTTCAGCACACCAACATATCCCTGGTATTTGTCTCTCCAACCTTCTGGCTTCTCAAAACTACCATGGTCATCTAATCAACCCCAGTTTCAAATGGGCACAATCACTGGCTTTGAGACCCACCACAGTGAAAATAGCTAGCTAAATAAATCCACTCCATTATCAGTCCATGATATCATCCACTGGTTGTTGCCTTGCTTTGTTCATATCTAGCCCATATGAATCTGATAGTTAAAGTACCAAGTATAGGAGGGAGCATGAGACTGCAATAGCGTTTGACTACAAGAGTGCCAGGGGGCTAGGCAAACCCATAAGAAATTATGACCTCTAACCCTTGACCTCCCTCCCCCTCCACCCAGTCTGTCTCAGCAGGTGTGCCATAGCTGCTTCCGTCGCCAGGCCAACCTGCACCGCTGCGCCCAATGTAAGTTCGCCCACTACTGCGACCGAACCTGCCAGACTGCATGCTGGGATGAGCACAAGCAGGAGTGTGCCGCCATCAAGAAGTACGAAAAGGCCCCTAATGAGAATGTACGGTAAGGAGGCAAGGAGGGAGAGGGTGAAGGGAGGAGAGGAGAATGAGAGTTACAGAAGAGAGGAGGTGGAGGAGGAAAAGGGGAGTAGGAGGAGAATGGAGGGAAAGAGGAAGTGGAAGAAATACTGGGGTGGGTTGTTGTCAATGCCTTGGCAAGTTGATATAACCCTACAATGCTAATTAATGGTAACTCTCCCTGTTCCTCTCCAGTCTTACTGCCCGTGTGCTGTGGCGCATACAGAAGGACACAGGCATCGTGTCGGACGGCCAGCTGACTTCTGTGGACCAGCTGGAGGACCACGTGGCCGACATGCTCGCTGACGACCTCAAAGAGCTCAAGATCGACGTGCAAAACTTCCTGGGCTACTGTCCCAAAACCAGGCATGGCACGGAGTACATCTCACACATCTTTGGCATAGTACGTATCACTGAGTTAGTCATCTTACCATCCAGTTCTCAAACTTTGGCACAGTACATACAAGATCACTGTTTAATCTATTATGACTATAGTATGTATTATTTTACTCTATGTACTGTGAGGTATTGGCATCATTAACCTTGGTCTCTCCCTCTATCATTCACTCGCTCTCCACTTTGTTTCTGGCATTCTCATTCCATCTGTCTCTCCCTCACTCCATCCATCCATAGATCAAGTGTAATGGCTTTACTCTGAGTGACCAGAGGGGTCTGCAGGCAGTGGGAGTGGGTCTGTTCCCTAACCTGTGTCTGGTTAACCATGACTGCTGGCCCAACTGTACTGTCATCCTGAACCATGGCAAGTACGTATCCCAAGAGAGAAAGATAAAGAGAGTGAGATTTATGTGTGATTTGTAAACTTTATGACTGCCATCTTCTCTTCCAGTCAGTCAGCTCTGAACGCAGCCTACCACTCTAAAAGGAGGTGGGTCTGCCTGCTTGAGCTAACGTCTAACCTTTGAACCTTGAACATCCGATCTCTTTTACACCTGTTATAAACCATCACTTGATGATAGTGAGGAAGTAAAAAGAACAACTGTACCAAATTACACTCAGTCATTCTAACCTTGACTGTAACATTGATAATGTGATTTTCCCTATATTTCTAAATTGTTTCTTATTTAGCAGTAGCCTATAGGACTATTTTGGTCAGTGAACAAGATCAAAAGAGAACTTCTCATAAAAGTATCAAATTTAACCCCTAGGAGGGAAAAACGGAATATTATGAAACTCAACAAATTGAGTCTGTATAACTAAAACGTATAGCATGGTTTGTTTAGCTCCCAGTAGGACTGAGTTGCTGTCCTGCTTGGGGCTTTGTTGAGTGGAGTGTGTCTGTTGTGAGAGATGGTGTTCAATTTCAGTCATCTACCTTCTAATATTACTTCAAACATCCCATCATAACAATGCATTTTTTTTACTTTTAGACTGCCTGCATTGTGTTGGTGATGACCTGGGATGGGTTTTTGGTCGTCTGTCAGTGCAAAATCCCCAACTGCTTTGTTAGAATGTTGCTTCAAGTTGAGGGAAATGGAAACCCCCACTGTCTCTGAGCTTGCAGCTGAAAGTTTCGCTAAAGCTTCATTTATTGCTCATCAGGGGCCAACAGTCCAAGAAGATATTGAACTCTGAACGATCAATATAACCTTCTCTGAACTTTGAGCAGCCAGGATTATCCAATCAGTGATGTTTATGTTTGCTGACTGGTAAATGAAGGTTTCACAGTTTCCTATCTCCAAAAGACCCAAAATGCTGCCAGGTACCTGGCAAACTATGTCAATGCAATAGCTTTCCTGCGCTTTTGCTATCATAGCAATTGAGAGGGAACATCTGTAGGAGGGCTTGAACTTAGTCATAGCCCTACGCTAACAGGGAAAGCACACTACAACCGGTGCCATAAAAGGTCCAGAGACCTCCTAGGGGCTACACTACCCCTTTACCCTCCCCTATGGTTACTCCCATGACATCACACTACAGCATCCCACTTATCAACTTCTCTAGGGCCTGTTCTATGACCCAGCATTTAACATTTAGAGCGGATCTTAGAGCAGCCGGTACACTAAGGCCCAGGGCTAACCATGCCGCCCTTCTCCCCCAGGATCGAGCTGCGTGCGCTGAGTAAGATTGCTGAGAACGAGGAGCTGACAGTGGGCTACGTGGACTTCCTGAACGTGTCAACAGACCGCCAGCGCACCCTGAAGCATCAGTACCATTTCGACTGTACCTGTAAAAGCTGCAGCGAGCACCTCAAGGATGATCTAAAGATGGCTGCCAAGGAGACCGACGGAAACAAGGTGGGGAAAGTAGTGGCGGGTTAAGGGCAGGGTTGGTGTCAATTCCTTCCATTCCAAACAGTGGGGTTCTGGGTCCCTGGACCCTGCTATACCCAGACTCATGTTGGGCACATAACTCTAGCACCCAGATGGACACCTCTCAACTGATGCATCAGAAGCACGTTTTAAAATGATCAAACCTCTGAGGACCCAGGGGCCTAAAACACTTCAGCCTAGTTACTATTCAGTTGGAACTTTACTCATGCTTCCCTTCTCCCTTAAGAACTCAACTTAATCGTGCCTCACATGATCCTCACCCTAAATAACAGCTGAGACCATAGAACAAAATATATGTAGCAGTTAAGAAATCAAGTTATTCTGGTATCATCTGTGACATGGTCACCTGATGCTGAATTCCAATTCATTGAGAAATTGCTAAATCCTATGACTGTCTATAGACACGGGTCAATGCCATGGACCTGGATATACACATCTATGTATAGGCATTGACTTTGAGAAAATTGACAATTATGTCACCTGGTGTGTGACTACTTAAGGGACCAACACATTATGCAAGATGTCCTTCAATGAAACACTGAGTTGTGGATGTCACTTGTGGTTGTCTGCAGTAGTGCATTTGTCATGAGCTTTTTTTATTTTTTTAACTGTCAATGATGGTGGGGTGTGCATGTTCCCTAAATAGTACAACACTAACACTTGTTTAATCTATTCTCTCAGCCCTCTGATGAGCTGGTGAAGGAGGTACAGGAGTTTAGTTTGGAGTGCTTGGCAAAGGTTGAGGCAGCTCGCACTGCTGGCGACTTCCATGAGGTAACAAACCCATCCTTTACCATTAGGAAAGGCATTGGAGCTTGATAAATACCCACCTTTCTCTGGCCCATATAACTTAACCTATATTATTCCCTCCAAATTCACCCTCCATAGGTGGTGAAGCTCTGTCGTGAGTGTCTAGAGAAACAGGAGCCCGTGTTGGGTAATACACACCTGTACCATCTGCGTATGCTGAGTGCAGCCAGTGAGGTGCTGGCCTACCTGCAGTTCTTCTCAGAGGCTGCGGAATACGCAGGCAGACTGGTGGAGGGCTACATGTGAGTGATGGGGAAAGGGGGGGGGGAGACCAATGTGCCCATAAGATTAGCATTTCTATCATTGAACTCACATTCCTTTACCCCCCCCCGAGCAGGAAGTTGTACCACCCCATTAACGCCCATTTGGGCATGGCCACCATGCGGGCTGGCGTGACCTACTGGCACGCAGGGCTCATCGAGGTTGGCCATGAAATGATCTGCAAGGCTTACGCCATCCTCATGGTCACCCACGGACCCAACCACGCCATTACCAAGGACCTTGAGGTACAATAGGTTACAGAAGACCTTAATGTCAATTAACTTTTGGAATTAAACAAAGGTAGCCCTGTTCAGTAGAGAATGTTATTTTAAATAGAAGTGTAGAAGGAAGGTCAGGTAGTGTTTGCTCAATTGCTACTAGACTCTTAAACCCTTGCTTTGTTTCCTAGTCAATGCGTATGCAGACTGAGATGGAGCTGAGGATGTTCAAGCAGAACGAGAATGTCTACCACAGCATGAGAGAGGCTGCCCTGCAGAACAAGCCCATGGGCATGGCTGAGGCAGTCAGTGTTGAGGACAAGGCTCTCAGCCACAAGCTTCTGTAGACACTGCATTTCAAGGGTGACAGTGGTCAGCAAATCTACCCAAAAGTATCACGTTGTTCTCACATTGAAAGTGGGTTACAAGTTTTGCAACAGCTAGATATTCTGTTGGAATGTAAGTAGTGATGTTCCTGCTTTTATTAACATTGAGACTTCCATCTGTTTGAACCACAAAATACAAGGAGGCCTCATCTACATCTGTAAGGCTCAAAGTACCTGTGAAATCATGATTGCTTCCACCTTTATGCTAGTAAACATTGAATCAGTGTACCAACCATGTGCCCAAGTACCATGTGAAATATAGAATGTAAGAGGTAATAAAAGTGAAAACTGAGTGTCATTAACAAACAACAAAGTCAAAATATATATTTTTTCATTTATTCAGAGAGGGTTGAGAGATCCCTAGATGCGCTTGCTTATCCTCTTGTAGACGATGGGGCCCAGCGTCATCGTCTGGAAAAGTGCACACAGATTAGAGTCTACAGCAGTTACATTTGTTAACAGTTCCAACCCATGCTAGTCCAACAACCACATACTTACAGCGATAATGGTGTCCCCATTGAATTCAGTGACCGACTCAATTCCATTCAGTGAGGCCATTAGCTTGTTCCCAACCAGATTCACCATAGACTGGGGAAGGTAAGAAGAGTCAGTGCATGACATATCATGTAGGAGTAACAAACTACACCATACCAAGTCACTGCACTACAGCTTGTCATAAGTAGGTTTATCATCAATCATAAAATTACACAGCTGATGTTGGGAGAGAAACTTCATTGAGGACAAAACAGTTTATCATGTGTAAAAGCTGAACTGGAAAAAGTAGCTGCATACTTTGGCCCTCAAGTACCATAATAGCCCACCCATGTTATTTATAACTCAAATACAAGTTAACCAATGTTCAGGTGTGCCCACAAGGCCAAGTAATTGCAGGCATGTCTGGTTGATAAACTCACCTTTATCTTCTCTCCAGTCATCGTCTCAAGCTCAGCCTCCTGGCCAACCGTGAACGAGTTAACCAGAACCTTGGTGCCGGTGGTCACGGTCACTTTGAAGTGGTCTCCATTCTGCTCAATCTCCGACACGCTCTTGATGTCCTTGCCCTTCTGGATGAGATCATCTGGCAAACCTAAGGGTTGAGGAGGAACATGTTAAATAGGGTTGGCAGTACACATTGAACTACATATACAAACTATAACTACTTATTTAAAAGTTAGTAAAATGTAACTTTTCAGCCTATAGCCTTTCGCAATGGTGTGCAGGTTCCCTTTGGATTACACATCCATGCTTTTCAATTTGGGGATTTGTAGTCAAGACAACATCTTTAGATTTAACAATAACCATAACTGAGGAGCACCATAGTTGACATGAGAAACCCAACTGACCTATTAGTATTTTTGGGTGCAGGGGTTAGGCTATTGGTTACAAATAACCATTGAGCTAAAGTGCAAAGACTAGTTATCAGTCAGATAAGGTAATCTTACAGCTGCATTTTTATTTATTTAACCAGGTAGGCAAGTTGAGAACAAGTTCTCATTTACAACGGCGACCTGGCCAAGAAAGCAAAGCAGTTCAACACATACAACAGTTACACATTGGAGTAAACAAACTCAGTCAATAATACAGTAGGAAAAAACAAATCTATATACACAATGTGTGCAAATGAGGTAGGATAAGGAACATAAGGCAATAAATAGGCCATGGTGGCAAAGTAACTACAGTATAGCAATTTAACACTGGAATGGTAAATGCAGTAGATGAATGTGCGTGTGTGGGTCATGGACATCCAGTACCATGAAGTAAGGCACTTTAAGTGCATTAGCCTAGGGCCATCAAACTATTAAGGTAGAGTTAAGTTATAGCAGAATTTGCTATAAATAAAATTCTGAATTCTCAAATTGAGCTGTAATAAGACTAACACAGAAAAACATAACTTGATTTTGTGAAAATCAGGTAAACACTTAATGGCAACGGTATTGGGATGTTCAGGGAGAAGAGTTTGGTAAGTTTAAAACACCAAGATAACAAAACGTTAACTGACCAACTATGACATAATGCTCTAAATATTGTTTGGCCAATTGAGTTGATGTTCTGTTGAAAGTCAGAAATTAGCTTATCCTTAAAAAAAAAATTGTTTTTAAGTCAGTGAAAACTGAGAAGACAACAAAATACTGACTGTTTGCACCGCCATAAGAGGCTGTTTTATACGGTCTATGATAAGCGCATAGCCCTATCAATAGTTTGTTACTTACCAATTGCCTTCATGAAAGGCTCAAAATTCTCCTGAGACTCAAGCTGATATTTCCCAGTGAATGACATCATGAACTGAAGAGCGGGTGGAATGTGGAGAGACCCTTCTACCTTTATATACCAAAGACTGCGGTAACTATTAACCAACAGATAGATACATCAGGTGACTTAATTACTACGTGGCCATCAGGTGAGCTCATCCATTGTGAAACGCGTGAGCGACAATTAGCTGGTTTTCCCACAGCTGCAATCGGGGGACTTCAATCAAGCAACTTCAATCTGTGCCGACGATAGTTTCAAGCCAATTTGGAAACCGTTTATTGGTAAAGGCGAATTAGGCCTATCACTTGGCCTATGACTGATTCACCGAGTCATTGTCCTTGACTGTTTGTGTGCGTATCAGATCTACCTTTGAAACGTCCACTGCATATAATTTTAATAAAGGCAAAAAAACATCTAGTGAAAAACATCAGCTGGGGCACACCCAGAACAGTAGAGGTGCTGGCGAGTAAACTGTAGTAGGTTATAAAAAAAAAATAGTCACACGCTCCCAGTAATTTACTGGGTAAACCCAGTGCTTGACTTTGGCAGGAGCTCACCGGACCTGAGTACTGGCACCTCAAAAGTTTTACTACTTGAGCTCCTGTTACCCTTATAAAATATTGGCTAAAAAGTATTGTGGAGCTCGTGCACCTAAATGTAAACATTACCGGCATTTCATTCCAAGTCAAGCACTGACTCTTAAATGTAAAGCCCCCATATATTTTTTTTATTCTATTCAGTCTGGTATGAGAGCGGTAGCCCCTTTCTGCAAAAGCAGGGTGTTTGCGGAAAGCTGAGTATATTGGCTATTGATCAGTGCCTTCAAATCTTACCACCATATATGGGCATACACATTTATCTTTGCGCATCAAAAATATGATGTTGCCTACTTACACTCTGTCTGCATCCATGTCCCCCGACACCACCACAATGTTTGAGAGAGGTTTGTGTTGTAGACATTTTTGGCACATCCAGTGTGCAGAAATAGTGCAATTACTATATTCGAACACTTAGGAGAGGTTGAAAGGACACTTGAATGTAGCCTGGATACACCATAACACCACCACAATGTTTGAGTGAGGTGTATATGGTAGAAATTAGTGATTCACCGATATTACATTTTTGGCCAATACCGATATTTTCCTTGCCCCCCAAAATACGATACTGATATGATTTTTTTTAGCGACCTTTTAACTATTTAACTATACTAGAATGCTTAACACACACACGGGCGCAGCGGTCTAACGCACTGCATCTCAGTGCAAGAGGCGTCACTACAGACCCTGGTTCGATTCCAGGCAGTATAACATCTGGCCGTGATTGGGAGTCCCATAGGGAGGTGCACAATTGGCCCAGAGTCGTCCGGGTTTGGCAGGGGTAGGCCGTCATTGTAAATAAGAATTTGTTCTTAACTGACTTGCCTAGTTAAATAAAGGTTACACACACACCACACTGACCAAAAAGTTATTTTGTTGGCATTTACGTATGGCCCCAGTCGTTTCATTCTCAACCAGGATTTCTCATACTATGGAACGCCGTTTGGGTCTTTGCGTGTCAAATAACACTAACTCACGTGTCAAATAAGCTTGTTGACCAATCAAGACCTGACTATGACTACACGTCACATAATCATTTAACGCGTTCATACATCTTTTACGTAGTTATAACACATTGATTACACTATCACTCGTATTACATATGTCACAACGATTCATTGATACGTATGCTATTGTAACAGTATAGCTTCCGTCCCTCTCCTCGACCCCTATCTGGGCTCGAACCAGGGACCCTCTGCACACATCAACAACTGCCTCCCACGAAGCATCGTTACCCATTGCGCCACAAAAGACGAAGTGACGTCACCGTTTGAAACGCTATTAGCATGCACCCCGCTAACTAGCTCATCGATGCAAACCATGTTCTTCCCCAAAAACATAGCAAAACGACAATCTGTTTCAGTAGCTATACGTAGCTAGCTTACTATAGCTAGGTGTCATCATCTAAAATAACAATAATTTATAAGATGGTTCTTATTTGATTAATGGTCGTCGGACCCATCTGTGAAGCTAGCCACAATAAGGATTAGTCACAATAGTGGACTTTGCGGTTAGCCTTCAAAATAAAAGTATGTCATTGACAGTGATGCAAATGAATACAAATTGTAGAATTATGCCATAATTGAGTAGATCATGCTAAACGAGGTTGGAATGTTATATAAAATCAACAAAAATATGTTGAAATCACACTAGATGTATTATACTTTAGAATTGCATTGGGGGCATACTTATTTCACTGTACAGCCTTACCTATGGAGTATATCAAATCAAATCAAATTTTATTTGTCACATACACAGATGTTAGCAGATGTTAATGCGAGTGTAGCGAAATGCTTGTGCTTCTAGTTCCGACCATGCAGTAGTATCTAACAAGTAATCTAACAATTTCACAACAACTACCTTATACACACAAGTGTAAAGGATTGAATATGAGTATGTACATATAAATATATGGATGAGCGATGGCTGACCGGCATAGGCAAGATGCAGTAGATGGTATATAGTACAGTATATACATGTGAGATGAGTAGTGTAGGATATGTAAACATTATATAAATGGCATCCTTTAAAGTGGCTAGTGATACATTTATTACATCCACTTTTTAATTATTAAAGTGGCTAGAGATNCGGTTGTGGGCGGAGCAGTTGCCGTACCAGGCGGTGATACAGCCCGACAGGATGCTCTCGATTGTGCATCTGTAGAAGTTTGTGAGTGATTTTGGTGACAAGACAAATTTCTTCAGCCTCCTGAGGTTGAAGAAGCGCTGTTGTGCCTTCTTCACCACATAGTCTGTGTGGGTGGACCATTTCAGTTTGTCTGTGATGTGTACGCCGAGGAACTTAAAACTTTCCACCTTCTCCACTACTGTCCCGTCGATGTGGATAGGGGGGTGCTCCCTCTGCTGTTTCCTGAAGTCCGCGATCATCTCCTTAGTTTTGTTGACGTTGAGTGAGAGGTTATTTTCCTGACACCACACTCCGAGGGCCCTCACCTCCTCCCTGTAGGCCGTCTCGTCGTTGTTGGTAATCAAGCCTACCACTGTAGTGTCGTCAGCAAACTTGATGATTGAGTTGGAGGCGTGCTTGGCCACGCGTCATGGGTGAACAGGGAGTACAGGAGAGGGCTGAGAACGCACCCTTGTGGGGCCCCAGTGTTGAGGATCAGCGGGGTGGAGATGTTGTTTCCTACCCTCACCATCTGGGGCCGTCCCGTCAGGAAGTCCAGGACCCAGTTGCACAGGGCTGGGTCGAGACCTAGGGTCTTGAGCTTAATGACGAGTTTGGAGGGTACTATGGTGTTAAATGCTGAGCTGTAGTCAATGAACAGCATTCTTACATAGGTATTCCTCTTGTCCAGATTACAAGGCTATACACAGGGGGTACCGGTACCGAGTCAATGTGCGGGGGTACAGGTTAGTCGAGGTAATTTGTACATGTAGGTAGGGGTAAAGTGACTATGCATAGATAAACAGAGAGTAGCAGCAGTGTAAAAACAAGGGGGGTGGGGGTGTCAATGTAAATAGTCCGGGTGGTCATTTGACTAATTGTTCTGCAGTCTTATGGCTTGGAGGTAGAAGCTTTTAAGGAGCCTTTTGGATCTAGAATTGGTGCTCCGGTACCGCTTGCCGTGCAGTAGCAGAGAAAACAGTCTAACTTGGGTGACTGGAATCTGACAATTTTATGGGCTTTCCTCTGACACCGCCTACTATATGGATGGCAGGAAACTTGACCCCAGTGATGGACTGGGCCGTACGCACTACCCTCGGTAGCACCTTACGGGCGGATGCCGAGCAGTTGCCATACCAGGCGGTGATGTAACCGGTCAGGATGCTCTAGATGGTGCCGCTGTAGAACTTTTTGAGGATCTGGGGACCCATGCCAAATCTTTTCAGTCTCCTGATGGGGAAAATGTTTTGTCGTGCCCTCTTCACGACTGTCTTGGTATGTTTGGACCATGATAGTTGGTTGATGTGGACACTAAGGAACTTGAAACTCTCAACCCGCTCCACTACAGCCCCGTCGATGTGAATGGGCGCATGTTCGACACTCCTTTTCCTGTAGTCCATGATCAGCTCCTTTGTCTTACTCATGTTGAGGGAGAAGTTCTTGTCCTGGCACCACACTGCCAGGTCTCTGACGACCTCCCTATAGGCTGTCTCATCGTTGTTGGTGATCAGGCCTACCACTGTTGTGTCGTCAGCAAACTTAATGATGGTGTTGGAGTCGTTCTTGTCCACGCAGTCATGGGTGATCAGGGAGTACAGTAGGGGACTAAGCACGCACCACTGACGGACCCCCGTGTTGAGGATCAGTGTGGAAGATGTTGTTGCCTACCCTTACCACCTGGGGGCGGCCTGTCAGGAAGTCCAGGATCCAGTTGCAGAGGGAGGTGTTTAATCCCAGGGTCCTTAGTTTAGTGATGAGGTTTGTGGACACTATGATGTTGAACGCTGAGCTGTATTTAATGAACAGCATACTCCCATAGGTGTTCCTTTTGTCCAGGTGGGAAAGGGCAGTGTGGAGTGCAATAGAGATTGCCTCATATGTGGATCTGTTGGGGCGGTATGAGAATTGGAGGGGGTCCAGTGTTTTCAGGAGGATTGTGTTGATGCAAGGCATGACCTGCCTTTCAAAGCACTTCATGGCTACTGACGTGAGTGCTACGGGGCGGTAGTCATTTAAGCAGGTTACCTTCGCTTTCTTGGGCACAGGAAATATGGTGGTCTGCTTGAAACATGTAGGTATTACAGACTCGGTCCGGGAGAGGTTGAAAATGTCAGTGAAGACACTTGCCTGTTGGTATGCGCATGCTCTGAGTACACGTCCTGGTAATCTGTCTGGCCCTGCGGCCTTGTGAATTTTTACCTGTTTAAAGGTCTTTCTCACATCGGCTATGGACAGCATGATCACACAGTCGTCCGGAACAGCTGGTGTTCTCATGCATGCTTCGGTGTTGCTTGCCTAGAAGCGAGCATAAAAGGCATTTAGCTCATCTAATAGGCTTGTGCCACTGGGCAGCTTGTGGCTGGGTTTCCCTTTGTAGTCCGTAATAGTTTGCAAGCCCTGTCGCATCCGAGCCGGTGTAGTAGGATTCAATATTAGTCCTGTATTGACGATTTGCCTGTTTGATGGTTCGTCTGAGGGCATAGCGGGATTTCTTATACGTGTCCGAATTAGTGTCCCGCTCCTTGAAAGCAGCGGCTCTAGCCTTTAGCTCGGTGCGGATGTTTCCTGTAATCCATGGCTTCTGGTTGGGATATGTAAGTACGATCACTGTTGATGCACTTATTGATGAAGCCGGTGACTGAGGTGGTATACTCCTCAATGCCATTGGATGAATCCTGGAACATATTCCAGTCTGTGCTAGCAAAACAGTCCTGTAGCGTAGCATCCACGTCATCTGACAACTTCCGTATAGAGCAAGTCACTGGTGCTTCCTGCTTTAGCTTTTGCTTGTCAGATTTGCAAAATGTAGGGCCAGGAGAGCATTGTATACGAAAAATATAAATGAATACTCTTGGTAGCTAGTGTGGTTTACAGCTTATCATGAGGTACTCTACCTCAGGCGACTTCCTTGATATTGGAAATTGCACACCAGCTGTTATTGACAAATAGACACACACCCCCACCCCTTGTCTTACCTGACGTAGCTGTTCTGTCCTGCCGATGCACGGAAAACCCAGCCACCTGTATATTATCCGTGTCGTTGTGAAACATAAGATATTACAGTTTTTAATGTCCTGTTGGTAGGATAGCCTCGAACGGAGATCATCCAGTTTATTCTCCAGTGATTGCACGTTGGACACTGGAACGGATGGTAGAGATGGGTTACCCACTCGCCGACTGATTCTCTCCAGGCACCCCGATCTCCGCCCCCTTTATTTCCGTCTTTTCTTCACTCGAATGACGGGGATTTGAGCCTGTCTCTGAGAAGCAGTATATCCTTTGCGTCGGACTCATTAAAGAAAATGTTTTAGTTCAGTTCGTGGTGAGTCATCACTGTTTTGATATCCAAAAGCTGTTTTCGGTCATGAGAGACTGTAGCAGCAACATTATGTACAAAATAAGTTACAAACAATGCGAAAAAACACAAGATAGCACAGTTGGGTAGAAGCCCGTAAAACGTCAGCCATCCCCTCTGCCGCCATTGGTGGATAAATCTCATTATTGTAATCCTTTTGTGAACATTCGATGAGGATTATTGACTTCATCTGCCTGTATTCAATGGAGAGAGATGCTATGTTACTAGCCTCATGCCATGAATATGCATAGCCATCTCGAGACAACTTCGATAGTGTTTCTTATCAAAGTTGTCCGACTTACAGGATATCAATACACTCGTAACTACTTAAGCATTTTGAAACTGAAACCCTTCGATCAAACAAACTTCACATTGCAAATATGCCATTAATTTTTTTGTTGACCAAATTCGACACGCTCTCATTGACCATACAAAAACTCCTTGCTTGGTGGGCAACGCAACACACAAACGCCACCTGCTGGAGGGAGACCGAGTTGGGCCTCTGTCTTCCTCAACCTCGCTGATATTTCTCAATGATGGAAAACAAGTGTTGAGGTACGATCGACCAAACACGAGGTGGTGTGATGTAAACAACCATTCAGATTCCCCGCACACATGGGGACGGCATGATCCTGCTCAGCTGCTATGAACCTAGCCATAAAAGCATTTTATGGCTAGGTTCATTGTTAAAATCTTCGTAGGAGCTTTGTTAAATTGCCAAGCTGTTTCCCAAAACCATCGCTATTAATCTAACGCCTGCCGCAGACCGCTCGTACAGCTAAGTCAGTCGTTAGATGCTATTTTTGCCCTCCCACGTCACTTTATACACAGAAGATCTCCGCTAAACATATTCACATGGTGTTTCTGTGACCACAGATAACATCAAAACAAAGTTGACTACAAACACAAAGTTGCCAATGTCTTTGCAATTGATACAAAGCGATGGATAAAAAGATGCTTCAAATGAAAACTGAGATGACTGCATTAAAATTTAAAGAGTAAACTATAGGCCTATTTAAATAAATGTCATGTTCCATCAATTGAGTTATATTTTGCTACTAGTAGGCTACTGTCTGTAATTTGTCTCAGCTCATTTCATGATGTGTAGCCTAACATGTGCTCAATGGTGTGACAAATAGGTGATTTAAGTGCATTTCTATTTGGTAAGCATTAGAACAAGCCGCTTCAATATTTGAAGACGTAGGTGGTAGGTAACTCTCTGAGCTGATCTGTCGTCAGTATTAGGGCTGGGCGATATGGCAAATAAATTATCACGATATCTACATTCGAAGTCGGAAGTTTACATACACTTAGGTTGGAGTCATTAAAACTCGTTTTTCAACCACTCCACAAATGTCTTGTTAACAAACTATAGTTTTGGCAAGTCGGTTAGGACATCTACTTTGTGCTTGATAAAAGTAATTTTTCCAACAATTGTTTACAGACAGATTATTTCACTTATAATTCACTGTATCACAATTCCAATGTCATGGCTTTAGAAGCTTCTGATAGGCTAATTGACATAATTTGAGTCAATTGGAGGTGTACCTGTGGATGTATTTCAAGGCCTACCTTCAAACTCAGTGCCTCTTTGCTTGACATCATGGGCAAATCAAAATAAATCAGCCAAGACCTTATCAAATAAATTGTAGACCTCCACAAGTCTGGTTCATCCTTGGGAGCAATTTCCAAACGCCTGAAGGTACCACGTTCATCTGTACAAACAATAGTACGCAAGTATAAACACCATGGGACCACACATCCATCATACCGCTCAGGAAGGAGATGCGTTCTGTCTCCTAGAGATGAACGTACTTTGATGCGAAATGTGCAAACCAATCCCAGAACAACATGCTGAAGATGCTGGAGGAAACAGGTACAAGAAAATCTATATCCACAGTAAAACGAGTCCTATATCGACATAACCTGAAAGGCCACTCAGCAAGGAAGAAGCCACTGCTCCAAAACCGCCATAAAAAAGCCAGACTAATTATTTGCCTTCTTTTGAAATGTTATCATGTTTCCAAGCCAAATCCGAGTTGTATTGAGGTAGCAGCTAGCTAATGGTAGCCTAACTTCAGCGATGATGGTGATAATAGTTATCAAAATATACATAACCAGAAACATAACCAGCAGTCTATGGACTAGCTACCGGTATACTCACCACCACTGGGGACCAACGAACTCAAACCTCGTACGGTCCTTCGGCAGGGCATGCAAACCAGTTGGCTGTGCATCCTGCTGGAAGCATATATTGTATGGTCAGTCAGTATAGGGCTTTTTTTTTGGCAGTGATCCATTGAACACGTTGGGGGTGATGAAACAATGGACCTTGAGGTACAGTAGGAGTATCTTTAGGTCAATTAACCTTTTGGAATTAGAAAAATGGCCTTGTTCAGTAGGGAGCAATGTTACAGAACATTTAATATAAGTGTAAAACTTAGATATGATTGCGAGGAACTGTTAGCTCCATTTACAGCAGACCACTTTTGACCCCTTACCTTTTGTAGACAGATGGAGCTGAGGATGTTCAAGCAAAATGAGCACATCTACCACAGCATGAGGCTGCCCTGCAGAACATGGGCATGATGGCTGAGGCAGTCAGTGTTATGATGTCAATGCCCTCTTCCACAAGTAATGAGCTTCTGCAGACACCACTGCATTTCAATGGTATGAAAGTGGTAACTAAATCTACCTAAGTGTTTCCTCAGCTGTTCTCAAAGATTGTGCAAAACTTGTGCTTTTTCGTGTAACCTGTCTACATCTGTAAGGCTCAAAGTACCTGTGAACTCATGATTCCTCCCACCTTTGTGCTAGTAAACATTGAATCAGTATATCAACCATGTGTCCAAGTACAAAGTGAAATATTGAATGTAGAAGCTAATAAAAGTGAACACTGGATATTGTATTTTGTACGATACACTGCAGCGCAATCAAGCAAAGCTAAAGATAAACTTTAAAGACAAACCACGAACTCAAAATACATTTTATTGATTTATTCAAAAAGGGTTGACGTCACTAGAGGCGCTTTCTTATCCTCTTGTAGATGTTAGGGCCAAGCGTCATGGTCTGGAAAGAGAGCACAGATTAGGTTCTACATCCCAGTTACATTTGAAGACAATTCAAACCATGCTAGTCCCCAACCACATTCTTACACCGATAATGGTGTCCCCGTTGAAATCCGTGACCGACTCAATGCCTTTTCAGTGAGATGATTAGTTCCCAACCAGATTCACTATAGACTGGGGAAGGGTAGAGGAGTCAATGCATGACATTTACATTTAACCTTTTTAACTCGGTAAGTCAGCTAAGAACAAATTCTTATTTACAATGACGGCCTACCCCGGCCAAATCCGGACAACGCTGGGACAATTGTGCGCCGCCCTATGGGACTCCCAATCACTGCCGGATGTGACACTGTAGTGACGCCTCTTGCACTGAGATGCAGTGCCTTAGACCGCTGCGCCACTCGACATACCATGCAAGAGTAACAAACTAGACTATACCAAGTTGCTGCACTACAGCTTGTCATAAGTTTAGTACCATTCATAGAATGGATCATGGAAACATCACATCAGATGTGTTCTTTTTTGGGGAACTGGAAGAAATGCCTCCATACTTTGGCCCTCAAGGACCAGAATTGTTATGAGAAATGAAGGCTATTGCCAAAAAACTGAAGATCTTGTACAACGCTGTGTACTACTCCCTTCACAGAACAGCATAAACTGTCTCTAACCAGAATAGAAAGAGAAGTGGGAGGCCCCGGTCCACAACTGAGCAAGAGGACAAGTACAGTCATGGCCAAAGGTTTTGAGCATGACACAAATATTAATTTCCACAAAGTTTGCTGCTTCAGTGTCTTTAGATATTTTTGTCAGATGTTACTATGGAATACTGAAGTATAATTACAAGCATTTCATAACTGTCAAAGGCTTTTATTGACAATTACATGAAGTTCATGCAAAGAGTCAATATTTTCAGTGTTGACCCTTCTTTTTCAAGACCTCTGCAATCTGCCCTGGCATGCTGTCAATTAACTTCTGGGCCACATCCTGACTGATGGCAGCCCATTCTTGCATAATCAATGCTTGGAGTTTGTCAGAATTTGTGGGTTTTTGTTTGTCCACCCGCCTCTTGAGGATTGGCCACAAGTTCTCAATGGGATTAAGGTCTGGGGAGTTTTCTGGCCATGGATTTGTGGGTTTTTGTTTGTCTGGGATTAAGTGGGATTAAGTTTTCTGGCCCAAAATATTGATGTTTTGTTCCCAGAGCCACTTAGTTATCACGTTTGCCTTATGGCAAGGTGCTCCATCATGCTGGAAAAGGTATTGTTCGTCACCAAACTGTTCCTGGATGGTTGGGAGAAGTTGCTCTCGGAGGATGTGTTGGTACCATTCTTTATTCATGGCTGTGTTCTTAGGCAAAATTGTGAGTGAGCCCACTCCCTTGGCTGAGAAGCAACCCCACACATGAATGGTCTCAGGATGCTTTACTGTTGGCATGACACAGGACTGATGGTAGCGCTCACCTTGTCTTCTCCGGACAAGCTTTTTTCCGGATCAGAGAAAATGACTTTACCCCATTCCTCAGCAGTCCAATCCCTTTACCTTTTGCAGAATATCAGTCTGTCCCTGATGTTTTTCCCTGGAGAGAAGTGGCTTCTTTGCTGCCCTTCTTGACACCAGGCCATCCTCCAAAAGTCTTTGCCTCACTGTGCGTGCAGATGCACTCACACCTGCCTGCTGCCATTCCTGAGCATTCTTACACCGATAATGGTGTCCTGAGCAAGCTCTGTACTGGTGGTGCCCCGATCCCGCAGCTGAATCAGCTTTAGGAGACGGTTCTGGCGCTTGCTGGACTTTCTTGGGCGCCCTGAAGCCTTCTTCACAACAATTGAACCGCTCTCCTTGAAGTTCTTGATGATCCGATAAATGGTTGATTTAGGTGAAATCTTACTGGCAGCAATATCCTTGCCTGTGAAGCCCTTTTTGTGCAAAGCAATGATGACGGCACGTGTTTTCTTGCAGGTAACCATGTTTGACAGAGGAAAAACAATGATTCCAAGCACCACCCTCCTTTTGAAGCTTCCAGTCTGTTATTCGAACTCATTCAGCATGACAGAGTGATCTCCAGCCTTGTCCTCGTCAACACTCACACCTGTGTTAATGAGAAATCACTGACATGATGTCAGCTGGTCCTTTTGTGGCAGGGCTGAAATGCAGTGGAAATGTTTTTTGGGGGATTCAGTTCATTTTCATGGCAAAGAGGGACTTTGCAATTAATTGCAATTCATCTGATCACTCTTTATGACATTCTGGATTATATGCAAATTGCCATCATACAAACTGAGGCAGCAGACTTTGAAAATGAATATTTGTGTCATTCTCAAAACCTTTGGCCACGACTGTACATTAGAGTGTCTAGTTTGAGAAACAGATGCCTCACAAGTCCTCAACTAGCAGCTTCATTAAATAGTACCCGCAAAACACCATCTCAACGTCAACAGTGAAGTGGCGACTCCGGGATGGTGGCCTTCTAGGCAGTTCCTCTGTCCAGTGTCTGTGTTCTTTTGCCCATCTTAATATTTTCTTTTTGTTGGCCAATCTGAGATATGGCTTTTTCTTTGCAACTCTGCCTAGAAGGCCAGCATCCCAGAGTCACCTCTTCACTGTTGACGTTGAGACTGGTGTTTGGGCCACAAGCTCACAAAACGGGACCACAGAGTGCTGAAGCGCGTCACGCGTAAAAATCATCTGTTCTCAGTAACACTCACTACCGAGTTCCAAACTGCCTCTGGAAGCAACATCAGCAGAAGAACTGTTCGTCTGGAGCGTCATGAAATGGGACTCTGGAGCAGTGGAAATGCGTTCTCTGGAGTGATGACTCACTCTTCACCATCTTGCAGTCCAACGTACGAATCTGGGTTTGGCAGATGCCAAGAGAACGCTACCTGCCCTAATGCATAGTGCCAACTGTAAAGTTAGGTGGAGGAGGAATAATGGTCTGGGGCTGTTTTTCCTGGTTCGGGCTATGCCTCTTAATTCCAGTGAAGGAAAATCTTAACCTCTTATGGATCCAAACCCGTGAACGGGATCGATTTTGCCAACATCCGGTGAAATGCAGAGTGCCAAATTCAAAATACAAATATACTCATTTTAAACATTCCAGAAAATACAAGTGTTGCACACCATTCAAAAGCTTAGAATCTTGTTAATCTAACAGCGTTGTCAGATTTCAAAAAGGCTTTACGCGCGAAAGCAGAACATTTGATTGTCTGAGAACAGCGCCCCGCTCAAATATTCAATTAGCATAATAACATAACCAGCAGAGGTGTCACAAATCTCAAAAATAGCATAAAATAAATCGCTTACCTTTGAAGAGCTTCATCTGATGGCATACCCAAGCGTCCCGGTTACACAATAAAAGGTCATTTTGTTCGATAAAGTCCCTCTTTATATCCATAAAGCTCTGTTTGGTTGGCGCGTTTTGTTCAGTAATCCACCTGCCCAAAGGCGTTCATCCATGCAGACAGACAATATCCCAAAAGTACCGGTAAAGTTAGTCGAAAAAAAGTCCAACAGCATTTGTAATCAATACTCAGATACCCTAAAATGAATATAAACTATAATATTTCAGACGAAATATAACCTGCTGAATAGAAGAGAAAAAGAGCTAATTGCATGCCAACTTAAAACAGGGTGACATGACAGATTCAGATTTTCTGGATGGATTTTGCTCGGGTTTTCTCCTGCCATATCAGTTCTGTTATACTCACAGACATTATTTTAACAGTTCTAGAAACTTCAGAGTGTTTTCTATCCAAAGCTACTAATTATATGCATATCCTAGCTTCTGGGCCTGAGTAACAGGCAGTTTACTTTGGGCACGTTTTTCATCCGAACTTCAAAATACTGCCCCCCTAGCCCAAACAGGTTAACGCTACTGCATACAATGACATTCTAGACAATTCTGTGCTCCCAACTTTGTGGCAACAGTTTGGGGAAAGCCCTTTCCTGTTTCAGCATGACAATGCCCTTGTGCACAAAGCGAGGTCCATACAGAAATGGTTTGTCGATCGGTGTGGAAGAACTTGACTGACCTGCACAGAGCCCTGACCTCAACCCAATCAACACCTTTTGGGATGAATTGGAACGCCGACTGCGAGCCAGGCCTAATAGCCCGACCTCACTTAATGCTCGTGGCTGAATGGAAGCAATGGTGTGCAGGTTCCCTTTAGATTTCACATCCATGCTTTTCAATTTGGGGATTTGTAGTCAAGACAACATCTTTAGATTTAAGAATAACCATAACTGAGGAGCACCATAGTTAACATGAGAAACCCAACTGACCTATTAGTATTTTTGGGTGCAGGGGTTAGGCTATTGGTTACAAATAACCATTGAGCTAAAGTGCAAAGATTAGTTATCAGTCAGATAAGGTAATCTTACAGCTGCATGTGTGGGTCATGGACATCCAGTACCATAAAGTATGGCGCATTAGCCTAGGGCCATCAAACTATTAAGGTAGAGTTAAGTTATAGCAGAATTTGCTATAAATAATCACACATTCAGAATTGGCTCAAATTGAGCTGTAATATGACTAATACAGAAAAACATTGCATCTTGATTTTGTCCAAAGTAACTTAGCAAAAGTGCACTTTTAATGGCAACTGTTGTTGACATGCCATTTTTGTTTTTAGCTGTATAGATAATATTTGGGATGTGTTCAGTGTGAACAGCTGTAGACAATGTAATACTAGAACAATTGTTCACTAAAATTACAATAAGTTAGCTGACCAACTATCACCACCCTAATACAAATACCCACACTATATACAGTGCATTCGAAAAGTATTCAGACCCCTTGACTTTTTCCACATTTTGTTACGTTACAGCCTTATTCCAAAATGGATTAACCATTCTTCAATCTACACACAATACCCCATAATGACAAACCAAAAACAGGTTTTTAGAAATGTTTGCAAATGTGTGTGCTTATACATACATACATACCGTTGAAGTTTTCATATACCTTAACCAAATACATTTAAACTCAGTTTTTCACAATTTCTGACATTTAATCCTAGTAAAAATTCCATGTCTTAGGTCAGTTAGGATCACCACTTTATTTTAAGAATGTGAAATGTCAGAATAATAGTAGAGAATGATTTATTTCAGCTTTTATTTCTTTCATCACATTCCCAGTGGGTCAGAAGTTTACATACACTCAATTAGTATTTGGTAGCATTGCTTTTAAATTGTTTAACTTGGGTCAAACGTTTCGGGTAGCATTCCACAAGCTTCCCACAATAGGTTTCCCCACTCCAATACCTTGACTTTGTTGTCTTTAGTCCATTTTCCACACAAGTATGCTTGGCGTCATTGTCCATTTGGAAGATTCATTTGCTTTAACTTCCTGACTGAAGCTTTAACTTCCTGACTGTCTTGAGATGTTGCTTCAATATATCCACATAATTTTCCTGCCTCATGATGCCATCTATTTTGTGAAGTGCACCAGTCCCTCCAGCAGCAAAGCACCCCCACAATATGATGCTGCACCCCAGTGCTTCACGGTTGGGATGGTGTTCTTCGGCTTGTAAGCCTCCCACTTTTTCCTCCAAACATAACGATGGTCAGTATGGCCAAACAGTTCTATTTTTGATTCATCAGACAAGAGGACATTTCTCCAAAAAATACAATCTTTGTCCCCATGTGCAGTAGCAAACCGTAGTCTGGCTTTTTTATGGCGGTCTTGGAGCAGTGGCTTCTTCCTTGCTGAGCGGCCTTACAGGTTATGTCAATATAGGGCTCGTTTTACTGTGGATATAGATACTTTTGTACTTGTTTCCTCCAGCATCTTCACAAGGTCCTTTGCTGTTGTTCTGGGATTGATTTGCACTTTTCGCACAGAAGTACGTTCATCTCTAGGAGACAGAACGCGTCTCCTTCCTGAGTGGTATGATGGCTGCGTGGTCCCATGGTGTTTATACTTGCATACTATTGTTTGTACAGATGAACGTGGTACCTTCAGGCGTTTGGAAATTGCTCCCAAGGATGAGACTTTTTTTTCTTCCTGAGGTCTAGGCTGATTTCTTTTAATTTACCAATGATGTCAAGCAAAGAGGCACTGAGTTTGAAGGTAGGCCTTGAAATACATCCACAGATACACCTCCAATTGACTCAAATTATGTAAATTAGCCAATCAGAAGCTTCTAAAGCCATGACATAACTTTCCAAGCTGTTTAAAGGCACAGTCATCTTAGTGTATGTACACTTCTGACCCACTGGAATTGTGATACAGTGAATTATAAGTGAAATAATCTGTCTCTTACCAATTGTTGGAAAACTTACTTGTGTCATGCACAAGGTAGATGTCCTAACCGACTTGCCAAAACTATAGTTTGTTAACAAGACATTTGTAGAGATTACAGCCTTCTTGGGTATGACGCTACAGGCTTGGCACACCTGTATTTGGGGAGTTTCTCACAATCTTCTCTGCAGATGCTCTCAAGCTCTGTCAGGTTGGAAGGGGAGCATCGCTGCACAGCTATTTTCAGGTCTCTCCAGAGATGTTGGATCGGGCTCTGGTAACAGACAAATCCGGGCTCTGGCTGGGCCACTCAAGGACATTCAGAGATTTGTCCTGAAGCCACTCCTGTGTTGTCTTGGCTGTGTGCTTAGGCTCGTTTTCCTGTTAGAAGGTGAACCTTCTCCCTAGTGTGAGGTCCTGAGCACTCTGGAGCAGGTTTTCATCAAGGATCTCGCCCTGTACTTTGCTCCATTCATTTTTTTCCCTCGATCCTGACTAGTCTCCCAGTCCCTGCTGCTGAAAAACATTACCACAGCATGATGCTGACACACCCAAGCTTCACCGTCGGGTTGGTCCCAGGATTCCTCCAGACGTGACACTTGGCATTCAGGCCAAAGAATTCAATCTTGGTTTCATCAGACCAGAGAATCTTGTTTCTCTTTGTCTGAGAGTCCTTTTAGGTGCCTTTTTGGCAAACTCCAAGTGAGCGGTCATGTGCCTTTTTACTGAGGCGTGGCTTTCCGTCTGGCCACTCTACCATAAAGGCCTGATTGGTGGAGTGCTGCAGAGATGGGAGAATCTTCCAGAAGGACAACCATTTCTACAGAGGAACTCTGGTGCTCTGTCAGAGTGACCATCTGGTTCTTGGTCACCTCCCTGACCAAGGCCCTTCTCCCCCGATTGCTCAGTTTGGCCGGGCGGCCAACTCTAGGAAGAGTCTTGGTGGTTCCAAACTTCTTCCATTTAAGAATGATGGAGGCTACTGGGTTCTTGGGGACCTTCAATGCTGCAGAAATGTTTTGGTACAATCCTGTCTCATAGCTCTACGGACAATTCCTTCTACCTCATTGCCTGCTTTTTGCTCTGACATGCACTGTCAATTGTGGGACCTTAAATGGACAGGTGTGTGCCTTTCCAAATCACTGTTGTTTGCTGTTTACACTTGGCTTAAACCTAGCCTACTATTAAATACATTATCTTTTTCCTCCAGTTCCCATTTCATGACAAGCCCAGGCTGCAGCAGTGGGTAGCATATTTCAGGCGGATGAATTGCAAACAGAGACAACTCTCTCGTCCATCACTTTGAACATGAGTGTTTTCGGCATGACAAGGGAAAGGTCCGCCTCATCCCGATTGCTGTGCCCACCATTTTCTCCTTCCCGGATCGTCTTCAAAAGGGTCACAATGCCCCATTGAAAGACAAAGGAATATGGTTGGTACAGAGGTAAGTGCGAACGTTGATCATGCGAAAGCGTCTGCTGTACATGATCACACTGTGTAAGTAACGTCGTTGAGGATGCAGATGCTGGTCACAGCAATATCACTGTGATGCTGGATCTGCATGATGACACCAGTTGTGTGTCAGATGTAGGCCTACACTACAATGATATAACTGATAGTCAATGTAAGTGAGGAAAGTGTGGTGTCAGAGGTCCATGATACTGGGGTTAATGATCATGTGGACATCTTGGACACCCCTTGTTCCTTAAAACAACTACTGCAGGCTATTGACGTCACCAGGCGACGTTCCCACACCTCAGCTGAGCAATGAGGATCCAAATCCAATACCGACAAACCCACGCTCTCTCTCCCAGTTTTCCTGCATTTTTTCCCCCATGTCTTTATTGGCGTGAGTGTCATTTACTGTTTGTTTTCACATGCTACATACCGGAGGTCCTCCTGTGTGTTCCACCTCCAGCTAACGTTAATCGCATGCCATTTATCAAATTTCAATTGTGTTCCAGGCTGGCCGCTGCTGATTCCTTGCCTCTACCAGAGAGCTACCTGGCTGACTAGAGTGGAGCTGCAGGCTGCTGACATCACTAGGCAATGTTCCAATACGACAAACCATGCAGCAGATCCTCAATGGTGTCGTAGTGTCTTGGTTAAATACAAAGACTCCTTTACATTTGAATTGACAATGGTGCTTGTGTGCATCTAAGAGGTTTTATAAGCGGCATGATTAGCGGCATAACCATATGGCTTTTGAAGTATAAGAGAAACTATTGTTAATGCTATCTATCAATCTTACGTACTGTTTTCTGAAAGTTATTTCAAAACATTTTACTGCAGTGGCCTAAATCAGGTTCACACAGAGTTTCTTGATAGTCGTAAACGAATATACTTTGAAACAAAAGTACACACCTCACACACATGGTTATGGGCTTTAAAAAAATAAGACACCTCTAACATGTCAGTTATAGAGTTGAAATGCGTTCAATTTTGAGTTTGTATCCCAATGTTACACCTATTACATCAGAAGACTGAAATATAACAAAATTGTTTGACATAGAAACAACAGATATTTGCATTACATTTGATTAATTATGAAATTGTGAAAAATATTAATAGCATTCCACCCATTAGGCCACTAGAGGGCGATTTCGTAATTTGCCTGCAGGAAACTTTTGTTGGTCCCTTTCCTACAGATAATAATCCAATCTTCTAACACTGATTACGACTACCGGTTTCTTTCAAAACACCCACACTGATAAAAGTGACCTTATGGAATTCCTAGATATTGTCACACCCTGATCTGTTTCACTTGTCTTTGTGCTTGTCTCCACCCTGTGTTCTCTGTTGGTCTGTTGCCAGCTCGTCTTGTCAACCAGCGTGTTTTCCCGTCTCCCTGCTTTCTCAAGTTCTGTTTCCCTGGTTCTGACCATTCTGCCTGCCCTGACCCCGAGCCTGCCTGCCTGCCGTTCTGTACCTGCCTGACTCTGACCCGTTTACAAACCTCTGACTGTACTGACCCCGAGCCTCCCTACTGTTCGGTACCTTATTGACTCTGCCCTGGATTACGGACCTCTGACTGCCTTTGACCGGTCTTTTGCCTGCCCCCTGTTTGGGTCAATAAACATCTCTGACTCGTACATAATAACGCGGATGTCCAGGAGGGGGCTCGCCTGGGCTACGGTGGTGTGGTAGCAGTCCGCCGTCTGGCTCAGTCTGGAGGAGTTTGTGGCGGAAGTTCGGAAGGTGTTTGATTCACCGTTGTCCGGGAGAGAGGCTGCTCGTAAGCTGCTCCAGCTACGTCAAGACTCCCGTAGTGTGGCAGACTACGCAGTGGGCTTTCGCACGTTGGCGGCTGAGAGTGCCTGGAATGTGGAAGCATTGTTCGACATGTTCCTTCATGGATTATCGGAGGTGATCAAAGATGAGCTCACAGCCCGGGAGCTGCCCATGGACTTGGACTATCTGGATCGATGGGCGGCTTCGAGAACGTAGGAGGGAGAGGGAATCTGTGCTCTGTCACCTTAATTTGCCCTCGATTCCCACCTCCGAAGAATCCCGGAAACCCCCGAAGTCTACATGTCCGCGTGAACCCAACGTCACACGAGTTCTCTCAGGAATCACAGAGGGCTGCCGACTTGCCTCCTTTCAGAGTCCATGCATCTGGGCAGGAGTCCATCCACACCCAGGTGGGCTATACGGTGAACTTTTCCTCTCCCCTTACTCGCACCCCTTTCCATGCCATCCTGCTGTGGGAGAACCAGTCGGAATCCCTCCGGGTACTCATCGACACTGGGGTCAAAGAGTTTTTTTGGATGCTATCCTGGTGTCCGAGCTGGGCATCCCCACTCAGCCCCTCTCCATTCCCATGGACGTTAGAGCGCTGGTCGGGTGCTCTATAGGCCAGGTCACTCACAATACCACTCCCATCAACCTACGAGTGTTAGGGAACCACAGCGAGGCAATCCAATTTATGCTGATTAAGTCTCCTCAGGTTGCCGTGGTATTGGGATTCTCTTGATAATAACAAAAAACATAAAAAGCTTAGGCAAAAGAGATCTAACAAGTGGTTTGGACAACAGTTAGTAAGCTCCCTCCATGTGTAAACAAGAAGTACAAATGAGGGGGGGTTGTCACTGGACCAACAAAGGGATGGGATCCTTCACAAAAGCATGCTATAGTCCTTCTCTAGGTTAAGACCTCTGGGGATTAAAGTATCTAAGGAATGGATCCAGAACGTCTCTCTGGACCTTCAGTGTTTGTCAACATAGCCACCGCGTTTGTTTTGCTGACTTGTTCAATTCCAAAATAAAATAACTCACAAAGCGAGTGTCTTGGTAAGCAACTCCAGTGTATATTTGGCCTTGTGTTTTAGGTTATTGTCCTGCTGAAAGGGAATTTGTATCCTAGTGTCTGTTGGAAAGCAGACTGAACCAGGTTTTCCTCTAGGATTTTGCCTGTGCTTTGCTCTTGTAGACGAAAAATTGAGAGAGTGAACAAATGTGAACGATGATGAAGATGCTGCTTGCTGACGCCAGCCTGGCGTGTTGATTCAATTTGACATGTCCGGATGGATGGCTTTATATTTGCATCTCACAGGAGAGTGTCACACCTTCACAGTGTAAATCTCGGGGAAGAGACGTTCCCAGGGAAGTCCTGAGGTCTGATGCCAGGAGAAGTGTGATGACTGATAAACTTGAATTGACAAAATTGATGTTGATATGTGAATTAAATTGTCATGTTTGGATTGTTTCAAGATTTCGTAAAGAGCTATGCATTTTGATATGTCTTATTGCATTGTATGTTTTCTGGATGGTGTATTTTTAAAGTGACTGGATTGAAATTGTATGTTGGGTTGACTGGCACATTCCTGTTGTCTGGTCATAACATTCAAATTGAGTTGATTAGAATGTGTTGTTCCTGTCTTTTGTTTTTACTAACAAAGTGCTAAGAAATGTTAATTCAGGTTGGCGGTGCATTCCCGTTTGAATTTGGTTAAAATTGTCAGTGAATTTGCTCATACTTTGAGATGTTGCTACCAAGATCCTGTGTGTATCACAGCTAACGTCAATTAGCTTGAGCATCTTGACAAGGCGTCTTGACAGGGATCATGGTTGTTTGCTTGTCATGCTTGTTTACTAGTTATTATAGTTCTAAACACAATGTTTCATAAGGTAATTGAGGATAACATTTATTGAGTGACTCATTCAAATGCTGTCAATAAGGCAACATAGCAGGTGACACGACTCTGGGTGGACTATGTTAGCATATTCTAACTAGATAGCTAGCTATCTGGGATTCACGAGTAGTGCAGCGGTCTTAGGCACTTAATCGCAGTGCTTGAGGCGTCACTACAGGCCCGGGTTCAATCCCAGGCTGTGTCACAACCGGCCATGACCGGGAGTCCCATAGGGCGGCGCACAATTGGCCCAGCGTCCGGGTTAGGTGAGGGTTTGGCCGGGGGGGGGCTTTACTTGGCTCATCGCGCTCTAGCAACTCCTTGTGGCGGGCCAGCGTCCGGGTTAGTCTTAACGTCAACAGTGAGGAGGTGACTCCGGGATGCAGGCCTTCTAGGCAGAGTTGCAAAGAAAAAGCCATATCTCAGACTGGCCAATAAAAAGAAAAGATTAAGATGGGCAAAAATACACAGACAATGGACAGAGGAACTCTGCCTAGAAGGCCAGCATCTCGGAGTCACCTCTTCACTGTTGACGTTGAGAGTGGTGTTTGCGAGAACTTTTTAATGAAGCTGCCAGTTGAGGACTTGTGAGGTGTCTGTTTCTCAAACTAGACACTAATGTACTTGTCCTCTTGCTCAGTTGTGCATCGAGGCCTCCCACTCCTCTTTCTATTCTGGTTAGAGACAGTTTGCGCTGTACGAGATCTTCAGTTTCTTGGCAATTTCTTGCATGGAATAGCCTTCATTTCTCAGAACAAGAAAAGACTGACGAGTTTCAGAAGAAAGTTCTTTGTTTCTGGTCATTTTGAGCCTGCAATCGAACCCGCAAATGCCGATGCTCCAGATACTCAACTGGTGTAACGAAGGCCAGTTTTTTTGCTTCTTTAAATCAGAACAACAGTTTTCAGCTGTGCTAACATAATTGCAAAAGGGTTTTCTAATGATCAATTAGCCTTTTAAAATGCTAAACTTGGATTAGCTAACACAACGTGCCATTGGAACACAGGAGTGAAGGTTGCTGATAATGGGCCTCTGTACGCCTCTGTAGATATTCCATACAAAATCAGCAATTTCCAGCTACAAGTGTCATTTACAACATTTAACAATGTCTACAGTGTATTTCTGATCAATTTTATATTTTAATGGACAAAAAATGTGCTTTTCTTTAAAAAAACAAGGACATTTCTAAGTGACCCCAAACTTTTGAACGGTAATGTATATTCAGTACGAGTCAAAATGCTGGACACACTTACTCATTCAAGGGGATTTCTTTATTTTTAGTACTTTCTACGTTGTAGAATAATAGTGAAGACATCAAAACTATGAAGTAAAACATGAAATCATGTAGTAACCAAAAAAGTGTTAAAAACAAATACAAATAGATTTTAGATTCTTCAAAGTAGCCACCCTTTGCCTTGATGACAGCTTTGCACACTCATGGCATTCTCACAACCAGCTTCATGAGACTTTTACAGATGCACAATTGAGAGCATCCTGTCGGGCTGTAACAACGCATCACCGGCGGCAAACTACCTGCCCTCCAGGACACCTACAGCACCCGATGTCACAGGAAGGCCAAAAAGATCATCAAGAACAACAACCAACCGAGGCACTGGCTGTTCACCCTGCTACCATCCAGAAGGCGAGGTCTGTACAGGTGCATCAAAGCTGGGACCGAGAGACAATCTCAAGGCCATCAGACTGTTAAACAGCCATCACTAACACAGAGAGGCTGCTGCCTACATACAGACCTGAAATCATTGGCCACTTTAATCTAACTGCATTGTCCAATTTACAGTAGCTATTACTGTGAAATAATACCATGCTATTGTTTGAGGAGAGTGCACATTTATGAACTTGAAAATGTATCAATAAACCAATTAGGCAAATTTGGGCAGACTTGATACAACATTTTGAACAGAAATGCAATGGTTCATTGGATCAGTCTAAAAAAAACAATTTCGCTACATTCACAATAACATCTGCTAACCATGTGTAGGTGACCAATAAAATGTGATTTGATGAGGAAGTCACATGGAATGCATTTCAATGAACAGGCGTGCCTTGTTAATTTGTGCAATTTCCTTCTTAATGTGTTTCAGCCAATCAGTTGTGTTGTGACAAGGTAGGGGTGGTATACAGAAGATAGCCCTATTTGGTAAAAGACCAAGTCCATATTATGTCAGGAACAGATCAAATAAGCAAAGAGAAACGACAGTCCATTACTTTAAGACATTAAAGTAGATTTCAATAACTTTGAGTGTTTCTTCAAGTGGAGTAGCAAAAACCATCAAGCGCTATGATGTAACTGGCTTACATGAGCGCTGCCACAGGAAAGTAAGACCCAGAGTTACCTCTGCTGCAGAGGATAAGTTCAGCTAACTGCACCTCAGATTGCAGCCCAAATAAATGCTTCAGAGAGTAAAAGTAAAAATCTAATTGTTTTGGTCACATACACGTGATTAGCAGATGTTATTGAGGGTGTAGCTCCTACACCTGCAATAATTGCTGTTTGGGGCTTTAGGCTAGGTTTCTGTACAGCACTTTGTGACATCAGCTGATTGTAAGAAGGGCTTTATAAATACATTTGATTGATTGATTGTAGCGAAATGCTTGTGCTTCTAGCTCTGACAGTGCAGTAATATCTAACAAATTACACAAAATATAACCAACACACACATCTAACAGGGAATGAATTAAGACTATATACATATAGACGAGCCATGTCAGAGCGGAAGTAACAGACACATCTCAACATCAACTGTCAGAGAAGACTGTGTGAATCAGGCCTTAATGGTCAAATTGCGGCAAAGAAACCACTACTAAAGGACACCAATAGGAAGAAGAGACTTACTTGGGCCAAGAAACATGAGCAATGGACATTAGACCGGTGGAAATCTGTCCTTTAGTCTGATGAGTCCAAATTTTGAATTTTTGTTTCCAACCATCGTGTCTTTGTGAGATGCAGAAAGTCAGAATTTGTAGATAACATTCCTTTCTTCATTTTTTCTCATTTTCTTTGTTTGTCTATATGCTATCCTCTTCTAACCTGGTGATCTCTGCATGTGTGGTTCCCACCGTGAAGCATGGAGGAGGAGATGTGGGGGTGCTTTGCTGGTGACACTGTCTGTGATTTATTTAGAATTCAAAGCACACTTAACCAGCATGGCTACCACAGCATTCTGCAGCAATACGCCATCGCATCTGGTTTGCACTTAGTGGGACTATCATTTGTTTTTCAACAGGACAATGACCCAGAACACACCTCCAGACTGTGTAAGGGCTATTTGACCAACAAGGAGAGTGATGGTAGTGCATCAGATGACCTGCACTCAATCACCTGACCTCAACCCAATTGAGATGGTTTGGGATGAGTTGGACTGCAGAGTGAAGGAAAAGCAGCCAACAAGTGCTCAGCATATGTGGGAACTCCTTCAAGACTGTTGGAAAGCATTCCTCATGAAGCTGGTTGAGAGAATGCCAAGAGTGTGCAAAACTGTCATCAAAGCAAAGGGTGGCTACTTTGAAGAATCTAAACTTTTACATGATTCCATATGTGTTATTTCATAGTGTTGATGTCTTCAAAATTCTTCTACAATGTAGAAAATAGTAAAAATAAAGAAAAACCCTTGAATGAGTAGGTGTGTCTGAACTTTTGATTGGTTCTGTGTATATATATGCTATCTAGCTAGCTAGAATCCACATGGATCAATTTTATCTAGATATCTAGCTAATAGTGCGATCACTAGCTCGCTAACAAGCTAAATGTGACAGACCTAATGTGACTCAAGTTATCCTGGCTATAACTAACATTTGCTAGATACTTTATCCTAAAACAATAAAACGATTTACAAGAGATCTATGCAGTTTGCCTAGCTAGTGATTTTCTATAGCTACCGTAACTTGGTTATCCAGTCCACATTGAAGGTCATTGATTGAGGCTAGTGTGCATCAAATTCGCATTAAGTAGCTTTCAAACACATCTATAGCTCGCTAGGTAAACACCATTACTATCCTGCTATCTAGCTCATAAATGTTAAGTAAAATTAAGGCAGAGTGTAATTACATTGATCAATGTGTCAACGTTGCTTGAGCAAACTTATTTGAGAAGATTAGAATGAAAAGGTGGTCTCGGTACCAGTTCTTCTCAAACTTGGGGTCGGGGTCCCCTGAGAAGATCTATAATCTTATCAAACAAATGATTACATTTTCTTCTCTTCAAATGGGTGTAGAATACAACCTTTTAGTGTCAAGTAAGGACTTTACACTATTAGTGTCACACAGCTAGGAGTGGTGGGTGCGGAGTCAGGCGCAGAGAGCAGAGGATCAGGAAACCGACTTTATTGCGGTGCGTAAAATGTCAAACGCCAAACCACAGGCGAACTAAACAGAAGAGCGGCCCAAAACAGGACACCGAACACAGCAAGAGAAACATACAACCAACAGTCCACCGACAAACAGAAAACAAGCCCGCACAAAAAGGAGGC
>QNTS01000002.1:2164715-2180902 GCA_003317085.1 Hucho hucho
GACGCGCGGCCCCTGCAGCACCCCGACACCGGCCTCGAGGGCGACCCGGAGGGCGAGGCGCAGGGCGATCCGGATAAAGGCGGTGGAACTCCCTCAGCAGTGATGGATCCAAGATGTCCTCCACCGGTACCCAGCACCTCTCCTCCGGACCGTACCCCTCCCAGTCCACGAGGTACTGTAGGCCCCTCACCCGGCGCCTAGAGTCCAGAATGGAGCGGACTGTGTACGCCGGGGACCCCTCGATGTCCAGAGGGGGCGAAGGGACCTCCGGCACCTCACCTTCCTGCAGGGGACCAGCTACCACCGGCCTGAGGAGAGACACATGAAACGAGGGGTTAATACGGTAGTAAGATGGAAGCTGTAACCTATAACACACCTCGTTTATCCTCCTCAGGACTTTAAATGGCCCCACACACTGCGGCCCCAGCTTCCGGCAGGGCAGGCGGAGGGGCAGGCGGAGGGGCGAGAGCCAGACCCGGTCCCCCGGTGCGAACACGGGGGCCTCACTGCGGTGACGGTCAGCGCTCCTCTTCTGCCACCCACCAGCTTGTTTCAGTGATTCCTGGACGTCTCTCCAGGTCTCCTTTGAGCGCTGCATCCACTCCTCCACCGCAGGAGCTTCAGTCTGGCTCTGATGCCACGGTGCCAGGACCGGCTGGTAGCCCAACATGCACTGGAAAGGTGACATGTTAGTGGAGGAGTGGCGGAGTGAGTTCTGAGCCACCTCCGCCCATGGGACGTACCTCGCCCACTCACCAGGCTGGCAATACGACCGCAGAAACCTACCCACACCTCACACACGTTAATGGGCTTTAAAAAAATAAGACATCTCTAATATGTCAGATATAGAGTTGGAATGTATTCAATTTTGAGTTTGCATCCCAATATTACACTTTATGCATCAGAGAAGACTGAAATATAACAAAACCCTTTGACATAAACAACGGCTTTTCTGCATTACATTTTATTAATTATGAAATTATAAAAAATATATAAACATTCCACCCATGAGGCCACTAGAGGGCGATTTGGTAATTTTACTGCAGGAAAGGGCTTTTGTTGGTCCCTTTCCTACAGAAAATAATCCAAATCTTAACACTGATTTGGACTTCCGGTTTCTTTCAAAACACCCACACTGTGATGAAAGTGACCTAATGGAATTCCTAGATATGGAACAGCTTGGATGTCATCAGTCTTTGGGCAAGTCATGATGAGGTTAAATCATGTCCTCTGTCTCTCTTACTCCTCTCCTCTGTCACTCCTCTCCTCTCCTCTGTCACGCCTCTCCTCTGTCTCTATAGCATATGGACAATGCGTCCCTCCTGATCAAGTTCAAATGAAGTGTTCAGTATTCACTTAGGATTCTCAACATGAGCAAGAGACCTCATCTGTTTTTTGCTCATAATGGTGGATGTATTCATGTGTTATATCTTTCTAGTTGCACAACTGTCTGATTTACAATGATGTAGTCTGCACACTATAATTCCCATCCAATATATTTAAACGCAAGCATGGGGAAACACCTTTATAACCTAGTAACTCCTCCTCCTTCAGGCTCATGATATCGTGCCGTGTTAATAGACTTTATGCCCCCAGAAGCTGAGAAGAGAGGTCACCAGCTCATCAAACTGTACAGTCTCTGGAGGGGACAACAGACATTGCTCAATCTGTGCTTGATTTGGCCCATTTGCTACCCAGCCGAACGGATTAACGTGTCAATGCACAAATCCTTTAGCTACTGGATTTTAACATTTTGTATGTATTTCTTAGAAGCTGGCATGTTAGTGAAGGGCTGTTCTGAGGTTCAAACAGCTTCATTGTTTACTATCTGGAAAGAAGTAGAGGGTGCTCAATGAACTTGAGTCGAGGTGCAACCTAAAAATGAGAACATAATTGGAAAGATAACGCTCGCTCACCATTACAAATTCTTAGTTTTATTAAGCAAGTTTAAAAGATTGACATTTCGGCCTTCAATGGCCTACTTCAGAATAATCACAAAGGTGAATGGACAAGTTCATATAGGGCATGGGGAAGACGATTAGGGAGGAAACTCTCTTCAGCTGGTGGTGCTAATGAGAGACGGTGTGGCAGACCTTACAGCCTGGTACTCAGGGTGTGGGGTACTATGGTCAATGTCTCCACCTAGTAATGAAATACAGAAGTGGAACCAGTAAAAAGATTTTGGAAAACTGGGCTAGATTTTGTTCAACTACAGTAGGTGTAATTGATATACAAACATTACTATATGATTAATGTTGAGTATTAGAAAATAAACAACAGGGCTAAGCAACACTAGGGATAACAACAAAAAACATAAAAAGCTTAGGCAAAAGAGATCTAACAAGTGGTTTGGACAACAGTTAGTAAGCTCCCTCCATGTGTAAACAAGAAGTACAAATGAGGGGGGGTTGTCACCGGACCAACAAAGGGATGGGATCCTTCACAAAAGCATGCTATAGTCCTTCTCTAGGTTAAGACCTCTGGGGATTAAAGTATCTAAGGAATGGATCCAGAACGTCTCTCTGGACCTTCAGTGTTTGTCAACATAGCCACCGCGTTTGTTTTGCTGACTTGTTCAATTCCAAAATAAAATAACTCACAAAGCGAGTGTCTTGGTAAGCAACTCCAGTGTATATTTGGCCTTGTGTTTTAGGTTATTGTCCTGCTGAAAGGGAATTTGTATCCTAGTGTCTGTTGGAAAGCAGACTGAACCAGGTTTTCCTCTAGGATTTTGCCTGTGCTTTGCTCTTGTAGACGAAAAATTGAGAGAGTGAACAAATGTGAACGATGATGAAGATGCTGCTTGCTGACGCCAGCCTGGCGTGTTGATTCAATTTGACATGTCCGGATGGATGGCTTTATATTTGCATCTCACAGGAGAGTGTCACACCTTCACAGTGTAAATCTCGGGGAAGAGATGTTCCAAGGGAAGTCCTGAAGTCTGACGCCAGGAGAGGTGTGATGACTGATAAACTTGAATTGACAAAATTGATGTTGATATGTGAATTAAATTGTCATGTTTGGATTGTTTCAAGATTTCGTAAAGAGCTATGCATTTTGATATGTCTTATTGCATTGTATGTTTTCTGGATGGCGTATTTTTAAAGTGACTGGATTGAAATTGTATGTTGGGTTGACTGGTTATCAGGCACATTCCTGTTGTCTGGTCATAACATTCAAATTGAGTTGATTAGAATATGTGTTGTTCCTGTCTTTTGTTTTTACTAACAAAGTGCTAAGAAATGTAAATTCAGGTTGGGGGTGCTTTCCCGCTTGAATTTGGTTAAAAGGGCAGTGAATTCGCTCATACTTTGAGAAGTTGCTACCAAGCTCCTGTGTGTAACAGACACACAATCTCTTTGAGATTATTCTGAATTGAAGTCTTAGCCTATTGGTGATAATACAATAAACTACTCAGCGTAAATTACTATTAAGTATTTCATGTACACTGTAATTGGTTGTGTCAATTATTTCCTGACTAATAAATTATATTAGTTGAAATGAGTAAGTGCATTCCTCGTTTTACAGAGTAATTCTTTGACTATACGCTTATAATTTAGTAGGTCTATTGATAGTTGTTAATTACACTATACACATGGCACCTGCTTGGGTTCCACCTTGACATCTGTGATCTGTTTGCCATAATAAATGAATGCTAGAATATTGGTCGCCAGGATTAGCTATATGTATCTAGTCTCTTAATAAAGTTAGACACATTGTCACGTCCTGGCCTGGGTTTTATGTTCTAGGTGATATATTTCTATGTTGGGTTGATGGTTCCCAATTAGAGGCAGCTGATTGTCATTACCTCTAATTGGGAACCATATATATATGTTTGTGCATTTCTTCACTGTGGTTGCGGGTCATTGATATGTTGTATTTTGTGTGTGTGTGTGTGTGTGTGTGTGTTCCCGTTTTGAGCCACACCAGTGTTACGATCTTTATTTGTTTATGGTTTTGCCAGTTGAAATACGTGTAATAAAAGTATGTACACTGGAACCCTCGCTGCATCTTGGTCCGCTCCATACGAAGATCGTGACACACACGTTCATTATAGTCCTAAGTCGGTGATACAATAATTTGCTATCTTGCTAGATCCTACAGAAACTCACAGGGCCTGTTGCATTTATTCACATAATAATGGAGTCCGATTGATAAATGTAGTTTATTATTCAAAATTTTTACACACCTACACTCTATTCCGTTTATTTGTATTCTAAAAAAAACTCCCATACCCATAACATGATTGGTACTAAGCGACCTGGGACGGCAGGTAGACTAGTGGTTCCAGCGTTGGACTAGTAACCGAAAGGTTGCAAGATCGAATCCCTAAGCTGACAAGGTAAAAATCTGTCGTTCTGCCCCTGAACAAGGCAGTTAACCCACTGTTCCTAGGCTGTCATTGAAAATAAGATTTTTTTCTTAACTGACTTGCCTAGTTAAATAAAGGTTAAATAAATAAAATGATGCAGCCACCTCCATGCTTGAAAATATTGAGTGGTACTCAGTGATGTGTTGGATTTTTGCTTTGTATTCAGTACATAAAGTTCATTTTTTCCAGTTTTACTTTAGTGCCTTATTGCAAACAGGATGCAATTTCATAATATGTTTATGTACAGGCTTCCTCCTTTTCACTCATCATTTTGTGCAGTAACTACAATGTCGTTGATCCATCCTTGATACACCATCCAAAGTGTTAGTAATAACTTCACCATGTTTAAAGGGATATTCAATGTCTGCTTTTTGTTTTTACCCATCTACCAATAGGTGCTCTTTGCGAGGCATTAGATTAGCAATTTATGTGACTTGTTAAGCACATTTATACTCCTGAACTTATTTAGGCTTGCCGTAGCGTAAGGGGTTGAACACTTAATGACTCAAGACATTTCAGATTTTCATTTTTAATACATTTGTAAAAATGTATAAAAACATAATTCCGCTTTGACATTATAGGGTATTGTGTGTAGGCCAGTGACACAAAATCTCAATTTAACCCATTTTAAATTCAGGCTGTTACACAACAAATTGTGGAAAAAGTCGAGTGTGAATACTTTCGGAAGGCATTGTAGAAGTAGGGGAGGAGACTTGAGACACATGGATTGTGTATGTGTGCCATTCAGAGGGTGAATGAGCAAGACAAAAGATTGAAGTGCCTTTTGAAAGGGGTATGGTTGTAAGTGCCAGGCGCACCGGTTTGAGTCAAGAACTGCTGGGTTTTTCACACTCAACAGTTTCCCATGTGTATCAAGAATGGTCCACCACCCAAAGGACTTCCAGCCAACTTAACACAACTGTGGGAAGCATTGGAGTCAACATGG
Organism: Hucho hucho; assembly: GCA_003317085.1. Classification (NCBI taxonomy): domain Eukaryota; kingdom Metazoa; phylum Chordata; class Actinopteri; order Salmoniformes; family Salmonidae; genus Hucho; species Hucho hucho. The sequence continues at coordinate 2,170,034 of QNTS01000002.1, forward strand.
GCCAGCATCCCTGTGGAACACTTTTAACACCTTGTAGAGTCCATGCCCCGAAGAATTTATGCTATTCTGAGGGCAAAGGGGGGTGCAACTAAATATTAGGAAGGTGTTAATGTTTTGTACACTCAGTGTACAAAATAATACATATAAGTAAGAGCATATTTGCATATAATTTACATCAGGGTGCATAACCTTCCACTTCTCTAAGGGGTTCTTTATCTTGTCATTTTTACTCTGATGCAGCACTTGTTTTTGAGTAGTAGGACAGAAAGAAAGTATCTCATGCTGTACTCATATTGAAAAGAGGTGGACCTCTATAATGTCACAGCAAACAGTACAGTAATTCTGACATCACTCCTAATATTTGTTTGACATAACTCATGTCAATGTAAATACAATGTTGTGAGCGTTTTATAGAATCCTGGAGTTGGTATATTATACTACTTGTACATGAATCTTTTATTAAATACTGTATCATTTACAATTTGTGTACATTTTGTTATACAAGGCAACTTTACTGATTAATTGGGACACAGCTCAAATTATTAACAGGCAAATCATAACTGCATAACTTTTTTCACCAACTCTTCATTTTGTAACAAGTGGTATGTATTGTTGTGATTGCGTTGTGTTGAATAGAAAATATCATACAACTAACTGCTAGATCTCCTGAGGTGCACATGTAGAGATAGCTAGAGCACATATGATATAGTTCTTAATAAGTTACTTGCATACAACTGCATACACAAAATTACCTTTCATGCTGAGAGTGGTTGTGGTCACTGGTGCCTGCAGATTTCCCCTCCCCAACCACTCTGCAGCCATGCAGATCCATGTCCCTGGCAACACTGGCAGAATGTACAAAATGAGAACGTGAGATGGTGTGTGGAGAGATATATAGATAATCGGTTTTATTCGTTTTTAAGGATATATACAGATGGTTTAAAGGATCCAGTCAGTGGTAGGGTGGGGGCTGGGGTGTATATTCCAGATGTCAATGTTAGAGTATGTAAGAGGTTAACTGACTGTCTGTGTATTCGGCCGAGTTAATGGCCATATTCATAGGTTTGAGATGGGCGAAGGAGGTGAAACCCCTGAGTGGTGATCTGCTTTGATTCGGCTGCAGTGTTGAGTAGTGTGAAGACGGGCAGGTCGGATAGGGGAGATTTGTCTGTGGACATGATGGTGCTGTTAATGGGATTGGAGAAGATGGGAGTGGTGGTAAGCTTTTGCTGGATTCCCATGCATGTGGGTGTGGAGGGCAATGAGAAGGCCAATGTGGTGGCTTAGAGTGCTGTGAGGAGAGAGGGGTAGATATTCAGGTCCCGCTGGGCCGCAGGGAAGTCACGTCCTTGATCCGGGCAAAAGGGCTCGATCTTTGGCAAAGGGAGTGGGGCGCAGGTAGTAAGGGGAGGCAATTTTATCCTCTGCACCGGTCAGTTAGGAAGAGGTGGGGAGTATGGGATGTAGGACAGAGGAAGTTGTGTGCCACTCATTCACTCCACCATCCCAGCAACCCTAGACCCAGTCAAATTTGCATACCGCACCAACAGATCAATAGACAACGCAATCTCAGTGGCTGTCCACACTGCCCTCACCCACCTAGATAAGAGGAATACTGTTCATTGACTACAGCTCAGCGTTCACCACCATTGTCCCCACCAAGCTTGTCACCAAGCTTAGGACTCTGGGTCTGAACACCTCCCTCTGCAACTGGATCCTGGACTTCCTGACGGGCCGACCCCAAATGGTGAGGGTAGGCAACATCACCAACACCACGCTGACCCCTAACAGGGGTGTGTGCTTAGTCCCCTCCTGTACTCCCTGTTCACCCACAATTGGCCACGCGTGACTCCAACACCATTATCAAGTTCGCTGACGACATGACGATGGTAGGCCTAATCACCAGCGAGGATGAGTCAGCCTACAGGGAGGAGGTCAGTGACCTGGTAGTGGTGCCGGAGCAACAATCTCTCCCTCGACATCAGCAAGACCAAGGAGCTGATCGTGGACTACTGGAAACAGGGGGCGAGCACTCCCCCCTCAGAAGGTTGAAAAAGTTTGTCATGGGCCCTAAAATCCTGAAAAGGTTCTACAGCTATACCATTGAGTGGCTGCATCACTTCTTGGTATGGCAATAGCACCGCCCTCGATCTCATGGCGCTACAGAGGGTTGTGCGGACAGCCCAGTACATCACTGGGGCCGAACTCCCTGCCATCCAGGACCTCTATATCAGGCAGGCCCGGAAAATCGTTAAAGACCCCAACCACACAAGCCATAGACTATTTTCTCTGCTGCCGCACGGCAAGAGGTACCGGTCCATCAAGTCTGACACTAACAAGCTCTTGAACAGCTTCTATCCCCAAGCACTACGACTGATAAATAGCTAACAAAATAGCTACATGGACTGAGTTGACCTTGTATCTTTATTGACCTTTTATTTCAATATTGCACTGTCTCTATGCACACTCACAGGACCCTACACACACACAAACACTCACTCCATAATTTGCTCAATCACACATATGCACATACATTTACGTTGACTCTACAAACCCGCACACCCACTCACATGCAAACTGCTACTACTCTGTTTATCTTGTATCATGTTGTCTAGTTCCTTTACCCCATACATATCTACCTCCATCACTCCAGTATCCCTGCACAAGTAAATATGCTATTGGATCTGACTTTTAAATATTTCCTGTATATAGTATGCTTACTTACTTACTTTATTGTGTATTTAATATTTCCTATTCTTATTTCTTGTGTGTTTTTTTCTAGTAATACATTTGTGACAGCCCCTCCCTGCTCTGTCTGCTGGGTTTTGCTGTGCTTACTTCCTGCAGGAGATTGGTGGGCGGAGTAGGAGAGGTGTGCGGAGCTGGGAGGGTCGTCAGTGCTGATGGGGCACACCTGTGAAAGCTCAGCTGTGGCATAAAGCCACTGTTTCCCCATTCAGCAAGAGATTCCTCTCTCCATGCATGCGCCTCTGGTTGTTTTGGCAGTTGACACCTAATTTACTGACCTTTGTGCCTCATCTGATTATTGTTGTGTTTACTTTATTTATGTAATAAATACATTTTGTTGTTCCTTTACTCAGTGTGTGGTTTCCCATTGTTTGTTACAATCTTGAGCCAGGTTGTAACACATAGTCATTGATTATTCCATTGTTGGGTTTTGAGTTTGCAAGAAAGGCATTTCACTGTACCTGTTACATGTGACATTAAAACTCTCTCATGCTTGCCCTGCTCCGGAACTACAGCGCAGGCGAAGTAGTCCCAGTAAATCCAAAACTAGCAAGATGGTAGCAGCCACGGGTCAGTTTATGCGACCGTGAGTAAATTACGTTGAAAACAACGGTCACCCATTTTGGAGGCTCTCTCTAGTTCTTATTGCAGCTCATTTATCGGCGCACTGCTTCAAAGATGGCCGCTTAGCGATTTCGAAGCATGCCTCAGAGCTCCAGTATCAAACATAACATATAACTGAAGGCTATAAAATTAAAAAGTTGCACACTATAAATAAGCTCCCAGTAAAACTCCCAACGTTTCGCCATCACAGTGCCCTTTTCAGGGTCTTCAGCAAATTGCCTCTTTCAGCAACAACAAAACATTAATTGCTTCTCAGTTGCCTAATGTAATCTTATATTTGATGTGTCTTTAAACTCTGTAATCGATGTCATATTTGAATGATTTTACTTTAAGGAAAAAGTAGCTACACTTTGAAATGGCAGTGATATGTGAATGCTTCAATGAAGCCAATACATAATAGGTAGTGTAAAGCAACACTGAGAATTTTGGACCAACCTTTACTTGGCGCTACTTCCTCAATTCCCGACTTGGAAGACAACACCTTTTCTAAACTTCAATTTCTAGTTGCAGGGGATTCCTTTGAAATTAGAAAATGCTTTGTTGTTGAAGGCTAGGAAGCATGAGTTTTTACTCAAAGTAACAACACAGTGTGGTAAAAGACTTAGTAACGATCTGGTTACCTACCAACATAGTTACGTTTTGGGGTTTTTACATATTTATTCACTTATTTCCGGATATCTTCTAAACTACCCACAATGCACTATTTCTCAACCTCATATGGAGAATTTACCCTGCCTTACGGTGCTTTCAAGACAACTGGTGCCGTGTTCTAAACAACTGGGAACTCGACTTCCGACTTCAGTGCATTCAAAACACGAAATCGGTGATCTTCAGGTCGGAAAGTCAGAGTTCTAGAAAGATGCCCGAGTTCACGACTTGGAATTTCGAGTTGGATGACCGTTCAAAACGATTTTTCCCTGTCAGAGCACGTTTTTCCCCTGGGTTTCCAGTTACCTTGAACGCACTTAAGTAGGAAGTCTCAGAGTTCCCAGTTGACTAGCTACATATGGACAGTACCAAAATAATGGAGGGCGGCCTTAATCGACATCCATGTCATCCACACTCAAGGGCAGAACGGCAGATTTTCCCCCATTGATGCGTATACTAATTCAGATACATATGTTACATTTATGCTACCTACCCTTTAAATTAAATTTTAAAAAATGTATCCATTTAGTAATCATATAATGTAATCATATAAAATATTCTCTCATTGATTGAGACAGGTGGGTGTCCATTTAACCCAACCCCTCTGAATCAGAGAGGTGGGGGTGGCTGCCTTCATCCACGTCATCGGCACCCAGGAGCAGTTATTGTTGGTTGTTTCCACCATGATGCAGTATACTAATACAAATCCATATGTTACATGTGGTTACGTTTTTGCTACCTACCCTTTAATGCTTCAATATGTAACTTTTTGGGAGACCCCCACCAAAGTCACATAGAAATATCAGTTATAGATCTGTCATTGAAGGCAAGTCTAAGAATCGGTAGATCGGTTCTATGGAAATGCCGGAGCGATTTCTGCATAGTGCATAATTCAATAAAATAAATGTTTTATCCATTTAGTAATCCAACAATATGTACGCCGCCATCTTGTCTATTTCAAATATTCTCTCATTGATTGAGACAGGTGGCTGTCCACCCCAAGCGCTGCATGACAGATTTCAAATAGACAACATGGTGGCAAACACATTTTTTGATTACTTCATGGAGAGAAACAAGACCTGGAAGTATTGAAGACGTGTTTATTTCCAAGTCGGGAATTGAGAAAGTATCGCCAAGTAAAGGTTGGTCGTAAATTCTCTGTGTTATGCTACACTACCTGCTGTGTAACGGCTGTATGGAATCATTCACATATCACCGCCGTTTCAAAGTGTATCTAAGGAAAAATATAATTATTGCACATGCAATAGTTTAGTAGGCTACAATTTATTCATGGCACATAGCCTACAGGGAGCAACATTTTGTGTGACCTTGATACAATTTTGCAACATAACATAAAATGTTGCAAGCATGATACATTTTTTAAAACCACTTTGCTTCATGTTATGAATTTATAGAGTTTATATTTTAAAATATGCCTAGATTACGTTTTGCCCAATGTTGTCAATTTGTCCCTAAAAAAAATTTCTATGCAGTTTTTGCATTGACCAGTAGGTGACGCTCTCAAGTAGATATTTGGAAATGTTAGGCACCTCAAAGATTGTCTATTATATTGACAATATATTAGAGTGACACCTCTAACCGTGGAAATACATGTCTTTTAAAGATGATGGAAGGCAGTCGGGAGGAGGCAAGATCAGGTGGGACCATTCTAGACAATAAGAGGGCAGATACGCGTGTGAACAACTGGCCATAGGGATAGATAGAGGACTCATCTTTGTATCTGTGCTATTAATGCGTCTGTAACAGCATCTTCATTTTAAAGTAGTCAATTTTCTTATTTTCCGTTGGCTGATTGTGCCAAACTCAAAGGAATCTCCGCCCAGTTGAATACTTTAAAATAATGGAAGCCCTCAATGGCCATGCTAAAACATGTTATATCCATCATGAGTCCTCTATATATCTACATGAAAAGTCATTTTTGCATAAATTCCCGAAATGCCACGTGCGTACTCGTATATCAGTGCATTCATAACAACCAAACTATTACGAAACTTCTATTCGATCAAATAAGCATCATGTAGAAATTAATTTTTTTGTGAACCAAATTCGACACTTTCTCATTGACCTCCAAACAAAAATGCCTTATGTCGTTGGATTATTTTTCGTGAGATTTTGGGCGGAGTAAAACATCTCGCTTTGTCTCTTCCTTTTTGGGCACCCCAATGGCCATAGGAGAACAACTCTTTCACACCACTTCGAAATACAAAAAATACCTCTTCAATTCGAACTCCAGTGTTGAACGGATAGTTCACCAGGCCAATTTGGAGTCAATTTAAATTGTATAGACTAAATGCGATAGTCAGTAGCATTTGAATTTACCTTAATTTATATCAAACTAATAGGATAAAAATGTGTTTTTTGCAACAGTAGTTTATTGTAAGCTTACTGTTATTTTTATTATGCTACGTATTAATATTGTCATCTCCCATAATGAAAAATAGTACTGTTGCATTATAATATTGTTATTACATTATAGTTCAATTAAAGGATTACTTTTATTTTATTGTCAATTAGCCTATACCCAAGTTCCAATCAATGTTTGACTTCTGCTTTTAACTCAAGGCTGAAGGTCAAAGATCTACACAAAATACTCTCATGTGAAAGTGGAATAAAAGTTCTAACATTTATTTTTAAAATCATGAAAGACTATGTCTTGATTATGCAAGTATTCAACCTCCCTGAGTCAATACTTGCTAGAATCACCTTTGGTAGCGATTACAGCTGTGTCTTTTTGGGTACGTCTCTTAGAGCTATGCGCACCTGGATTGTACAATATTTGCACATTATTTTTTAAATTCTTCAAGCTCTGTGAAGTTGGTTGTTGATCATTGCTAGATAGCAATTTTCAAGTCTTGCCAAAGATTTTCAAGCCAAGTTAAGTCAACTGTAACTAGGCCACTCGGGAACATTCAATGTCGTCTTGGTAAGCAACTCCAGTGTATATTTGGCCTTGTGTTTTAGATTATTGTCCTGCTGAAAGTAGTCCTTCCTGATGACAAGATGCAGTCACCACCATACTTGAAAATATGAATAGTGGTACTCCGTGATGTGTTGGATCTGCCACAAACATAACACTATTTATTTGCCACTTTTCTTGCAGTTTTACTTTAGTGCCTTACTGCAAACAGTATGTGCAATACTGAAAGTGTGAACCACTGCATTTAACCATGGAAAGGTGACTGGGAATATGGTCGAACACAAACAGTGTAGTTATTTCCTCCGTAAGGCAATCAAACAGGTAAAATGTCAGCCAAGAGACAAAGTGGAGTCGCAATTCAACGGCTCAGGCACGAGGCGTATGTGGCAGGGTCTACAGACCATCACTGATTACAAAGGGAAAACCAGCCACGTCGCGGATTGCTCCTGGACAAGCTGAACACAATCTTCGCCCGCTTTGAGGATAACACCGTGCCACCAACACGGCCTGCTCCCAAGGTCTGTGGGCTCTCGTTCTCCGTGGCCGACGTGAGTAAGACATTTAAGTATGTTAAACCCTCGCCAGGCTGCTGGCCCAGACGGCATCCTTAGCCGCATCCTCAAAGCATAAGTAGACTAGCTGGCTGGAGTGTTTATGGACATATTCAATCTCTCCCTATCCCCACTTGTTTCAATATGCCCACCATTTTTGCTGTACCCAAGGAAGCAAAAGTAACTGAACTAAATGATATCGCCCCGTAGCACTCACTTCTGTCATCATGAAGTGCTTTGAGAGGCTAGTTAAGGATCATATCACGTCTACCTTACCTGACACCTTAGACCCACATCAATTTGCATACCGCCCCAATAGATCCACAGATGATGCAATCGCCATCACACTGCACACTGCCCTATCCCATCTGGACAAGAGGAATAACTTATGGAAGAATGCTGTTCATTGACTATAGCTCAGCCTTCAACACCATAGTGCCCTCCAAGCTCATCATTAAGCTCGGGCCCTGGGTCTGAACCCCGGCCTGTGCAACTGGGTCTTGGACTTCCTGACGGGCCGCCCCCAGGTGGTGAAGGTAAAAAACAGCACTTCCACTTCGCTGATCCTCAACACCGGGGCCCCACAAGGGTACGTCCTCAGCCCCCTCCTGTACTCCCTCTTCACCCATGACTGCGTGGCCATACACGCATCCAACTCAATCATCAAGTTTTCAGACGACACAACAGTAGTAGCCTGATTACCAACAATGACAAGACGGCCTACATGGAGGAGGTGAGGGCCCTGGCGGAGTGGTGCCAGTAGAATAACCTCTCCCTCAGCGTCAACAAAATGAAGGAGCTGATCGTGGACTTCAGGAAACAACAGAGGGAACCTGCCTCTATCCACATCGACAGGACCGCAGTGGAGAAGGTGGAAATCTTCAAGTTCCTCGGCGTACACATCAATGACAATCTGAAATGGTCCACCTACACAGACAGTGTGGTGAAGAAGGCACAACAGCCTATTCAACCTCAGGGGGCTGATGAAATTTGGATTGTCCCATAAGACCCTCACAAACTTTTACAGATGCAAAATTGAGAGCATCCTGCCGGGCTGTATCACCGCCTGGTACGGCAACAGCACCGCCCGCAACCACAGGGCTCTCCAGAGGGTGGTGCGGTCTGCCCAACGCATCAGAGGGCACACTGCCTGCCCTCGAGGACACCTACAGCACCCGATGTCAGCACTTATTTGTCTTACAGCTGCATTGTTGGTTAAGGGCTTGTAAGTATGCATTTCACTGTAAGGTCTACACCTGTTGTATTCTGCACATGTGACAAATACAATTTGATTTGATGTCACAGGAAGGCCAAAAAGATCATCAAGGACATCACCCACCTGAGCCACGGCCTGTTCACCCCGTTACCATCCAGAAGGCGAGGTCAGTACAGGTGCATCAAAGCTGGGACAGAGAGACTGAAAAAACAGCTTCTATCTCAAGGCAATCAGACTGTTAAATAGCCATCACTAGCCAGTTACCACCCGGTTACTCAACCCTGCTGACGCATATACATAGACATGGAATCACTGGTTACTTTAATAATGGAACACGAGTCACTTTAATAATATTTACATACTGCTTTACTAATTTCATATGTATATACTGTATTCTATTCTACTGTGTTTTAGTCAATGGCACTCCGACATTGCCCCTCCTAATATTTATATATTTCTTAATTCCATTCCTTTACTTTTAGATTTGTGTGTATTGTTGTTCATTGTTAGCTACTACTGCACTGTTGGAGCTAGGAACACAAGCATTTCGCTACACCGGCAATAACATTGCTAAATAAGTGTATTTGACCAATAAGATTTTATTTGATGTTTTGGAATAGTTGTATTCTGTACAGGCTTACTTCTTTTCACTCTGTCATTTAGGTTAGTATTGTGGAGTAACTACAATGTTGTAGATCCATCCTCAGTTTTCTCCTATCACAGCCATTAAACTCTAACTGTTTTAAAGTGACCATTGGCCTCATGGTGAAATCTCTGAGCGTTTTCTTTGTCTCCGGCAACTAAGTTAGGAAGGACGCCTGTATCTTTGTAGTGACTGAGTGTATTGATACACCATCCAAAGTGTAATTAATAACTTCACCATGCTCAAAAGGATGTTCAATGTCAGCTTTTGGTTTTACCCATCTACCAATAGGTGCCCTTCTTTGCAAGGCATTGGAAAACCTCCCTGGTCTTTGTGGTTGAATCTAGAGTAACGTGATTGAAATGCACTGCTCACCTGAGGGACCTTACAAGTATCTGTATGTGTGAGGTACAGAGATGAGGTAGTCATTAAAAAATCATGTTAAACACTATTATTGTACACAGTGAATCCATGCAACTTATTATGTGACTTGTTTACTCCTGAACTTATTTAGGCTTGCCATAACAAAAGGGTTGAGTTCTTATTGACTCAAGACATTTCAGCTTTTCATTTTTAATGAATTTGTAAAAATGTCTAAAAACATAATTCCATGTTGACATTATGGGGTATTGTGTGTAGGCCAGTGACCCAAAATCTCAATTTAATCCATTTTAAATTCAGGCTGCAACCGTGTTAATTTTTCCCAATATGTGCCCCTTTTTTGATTGATTTGTTTGGTGATTAAAGATATGATAATTTAGCATATTCCTTACCTCACATGACTTATTTAGGCCTTTGGGAAGAACATTTCTAAAAGAAACTAAGCCATTTGAGAGTGTTGGAAGATAGCTGATGTTTTTCTCAGATTTTCCTTAATCTCTCCTATCTTCATTCTTTGTCTTCCGGCGCCGACAGAGATGGCAGCCTCGCTTCACGTTCTCAGGAAACCATGCAGTATTTTGTTTTTTTTATTTATTACTTCTTACATTGTTACCCCGGGAAAAATAAAGTTTTATTACATACAACCGGGAGGAACTATTGGATATAAGAGCAATGTCAACTTACCAACATTACGACCAGGAATACGACTTTCCTGAAGCGGATTCTGTGTTTGGTACCCCAACTAGGACAATAGACTGGATCCCACCCGGCGACTCAAAACAACGGCGGCGCTGGAGAAGAGGGAAACGCGGCGGTCTTTTGGTCAAGCTACGTCGACGGGCGCATCGTGCACCTCTCCCGAGTATTTTAATCGCCAATGTACAGTCTCTGGACAACAAAGTAGATGAAATCAGATCGAGGGTTGCCTTCCAGAGAGACATCCGAGACTGCAACGTTCTTTGCTTCACGGAAACATGGCTCACTCAGGACACGTTATCTGAGTCGGTACAGCCACCTGGTTTCTCCACGCATCGCGCCGACAGAAACAAACATCTATCTGGTAAGAAGAAGGGCGGGGGTGTGTGTCTTATGATTAACGAGACGTGGTGTGATCATAACA